>CANNZV010001521.1:0-148026 GCA_947561585.1 Caprella mutica
GAGAACTTTCCAATATTTCAAGGGAATAAATAAATTTCCAGTGTTAAAGGAGAACCTTGCCCATCATTGGTTAGAAGTTGGGATGGGTTGGGTGGAACTCAATGTACAACCACCTCCACGTGGTTAGATCTGTATTTTTCTTTTAATATTTTGAAATAAACTAAGAGACATACTTCGCGAATTTTGATAATGTATACAAATGTCAATTGGATATCTGTAAGGATTCGTTATGAAAACCATTTTTGGGCACAAGCTGCAGTAAAAGATCTTGTGTTGTAAGCTTGGAATTTGAGAGTATTATTCAGAACAATAATGGTGACATCAATTTATCGCCAATTGAGGTGAAAAGGAACAAATTCATAAGTTTATTTCCAATATTAATTTATGTAAAAACGACCGGTTAATGATATTTTCATGCTGCTTGTGGCAGATGAAGATGAAGTCACAATGATTTCAAATTTGAAAGCTAATTATGATAAATCTTTTTAATTTAATTTATTACTAATTCAAAATCATTAAGCGAAATTTTTTTTTTTTTGGAAATTTATAATGGCACGCAATCTTTCACAAACTTTTCGATTTTTTTAAGCTCTGGTGGCAGATGAAGATGATGTAATAATGATTTCAAAATTTGATGGCTCATTATAATACACCATTCTATGAACTTTATCAGTAATGCGAAATTTATAGACAAAAATTAATTTTTTAAAAAATTTTTAATTGCCATCAGTTTTTCATAATTTTTCGATTTTTCGAAGCTCTGGTGGCAGATGAAGATGACATCCGACAGGTCTGAAATTTTGTATACAATCAAACTAAGTATGCCAACAACTTTTCCGCACTAATGCATATTCGAAATCGAAAAAGTTGAAAAAACGCTCCACCCTAACAGACCCCCCCCCCCCCCCCATTGGTGCTATACATTTGGGACCTGAAAGCCTATTACCTAAACTCTAAACTTCTAAAGGAACTTCTTCAGATAAAAAATCTTCCAATTAAGTATACTATTATTTCATTGAATATAGAAAACCATTTTATATATTGTTATTTTTCTATTTCAATTCCATTCACTGGTAACCATTTTAATATTTCCCACGAACTCTAAATTTTTACGGAGTAAAATGAATTTGAAAAATTAATAAAATTACCTTCATGATACCAGTTAGGTACCCTGCAGACAATTCCACATTGCGTACACATGGTTACAATGTGGTTTAATGTTTTTAATATGGCAATACGGTATAATAATGTATCATCCACTTTAAATCAATGTAACCATTGATAAAAACGCATAAATAATTAACATGTGGTTATTCCATTTTCAAACCATACAATAAAATCCATATCAAATAGAGATTGTATACATGTTTAATTGACCACATCATATCCACATGTCAATTACTATAACAGGTGTTTACCATATGCAAATTACCAAATTCATAACAACATATCAAATGCCATACTTATAACATACGTATGTTAACTACATACATATAATTTAGCTTATTACCATGTAAAACCATATATAATACATATGGATCCATTTCCAAAAAGTATACATGGTATACACATGATTTAAATGTGCCACACGGTATATACAAATTATAAATGGAATTTTTTGCAGGGTACTAGCGAATTATTTTTCTTAATTTGACTAAGTTTATAATACAGGACCAGGTGTACACTTGAGCCATAGAGGAAACATTAAATAAGCACATGCTAAGTACTTACATCATGTGTGACCTTATCTCGCAACACCTGGTGACCTTTAATTGACGCTCTAAGGGAAGAGTGTCACTTTATCCTTGGAAAGTGTCACCAGACACTTTATACCTTATATACGTACTTTCTGTGTATCTATGTCCATTATAACTCTACAGTCTTCGTATATATTATCTTCAGTTCTTGTACTCGTCTAACTCCAGTTCTTGCAGGATATAATGAAAATAGAGGATATGGTAATAAACTGATCGAAACTACTTTGACGTGACCACGTCGTGAGCGGAAAATCAAATCTGCATTGATTCCTACATAAATAATATGCTTTGTTGTTAATAACTAGTTCACTTTCAATCGTTATGGTTATTTTTTCCCCCTATAATTGTATTGATAATAGAAGTATATCCACAGTTAAAACTTTTAATATTTTGATAGATTACTTACATTTATTCTTGGAAAGTCTCCAGTGGACTGGTGACTCTAACCACACTTTGAAACGTGTGACTACCTACTTAAACTTAATCACTAGTAAAAAACTTTTTCCTAGGCATTGGGTAAATTGCATTTCTCTTATTTTATTTCTATTTTGTTATTCATAGGAACTACAGTTTATCAGTTAACTAGCATTGTTTCGGGCTCCTAGGTAATATATGTTTAAGACCCTATTTCTAATAGATAAGTTAAAGAAATGAACAATGTAAAAAAAAACCTGAATTATATCCACACATTTAAATTCTATGTTTAATCGCTATTTTACTATTTATCACACGAAACTCATATAAATTGACTTAACATGCAAATACGCGGTATTATGAGGCGCTGGGTGACAACAAAATATGTGACTTCATATTTTCGCGTCGTCTAGTAGTTACTATACCCTTCATGTTACTGTATCCTGAGTTGTACCTACTTCTCTAACTCCAGTTCTTGTACTCGTCTAACTCCAGTTCTTGTACTCGTCTAACTCCAGTTCCTGTACTCGTCTAACTCCAGTTCTTGTACTCGTCTAACTCCAGTTCTTGTACTTCTCTAACTCCAGTTCTTGTACTCGTCTAACTCCAGTTCTTGTACTCGTCTAACTCCAGTTCTTGTACTCGTCTAACTCCAGTTCTTGTACTTCTCTAACTCCAGTTCTTGTACTCGTCTAACTCCAGTTCTTGTACTCGCCTAACTCCAGTTCTTGTACTCGTCTAACTCCAGTTCTTGTACTCGTCTAACTCCAGTTCTTGTACTCGTCTAACTCCAGTTCTTGTACTCGTCTAACTCCAGTTCTTGTACTCGTCTAACTCCAGTTCTTGTACTCGTCTAACTCCAGTTCTTGTACTCGTCTAACTCCAGTTCTTGTACTCGTCTAACTCCAGTTCTTGTACTCGTCTAACTCCAGTTCTTGTACTCGCCTAACTCCAGTTCTTGTACTCGTCTAACTCCAGTTCTTGTACTTCTCTAACTCCAGTTCTTGTACTCGTCTAACTCCAGTTCTTGTACTCGTCTAACTCCAGTTCTTGTACTCGTCTAACTCCAGTTCTTGTACTCGTCTAACTCCAGTTCTTGTACTCGTCTAACTCCAGTTCTTGTACTCGTCTAACTCCAGTTCTTGTACTCGTCTAACTCCAGTTCTTGTACTCGTCTAACTCCAGTTCTTGTTTTTCAGGATGTCTTACCACAGGGAGGCAAGTCCAAAGTATGGAGTTGTGGCATCTACGCAGTTCGTATCGGGACCACCGGTAGCCTTATACACAGTGAGTGAAGTGAGTGAAGAGAGTGAAGTGAGTGAAGAGAGTGAAGTGAGTGAAGAGAGTGAAGTGAGTGAAGAGAGTGAAGTGAGTCAAGAGAGTGAAATGAGTGAAGAGAGTGAAGTGAGTCAAGAGAGTGAAGTGAGTCAAGAGAGTGAAGTGAGTGAAGAGAGTGAAGTGAGTCAAGAGAGTGAAGTGAGTCAAGAGAGTGAAATGAGTGAAGAGAGTGAAGTGAGTCAAGAGAGTGAAGTGAGTCAAGAGAGTGAAGAGAGTGAAGTGAGTGAAGTTAGTCAAGAGAGTGAAGTGAGTCAAGAGAGTGAAGTGAGTGAAGAGAGTGAAGTGAGTGAAGAGAGTGAAGTGAGTCAAGAGAGTGAAGTGAGTCAAGAGAGTGAAATGAGTCAAGAGAGTGAAGTGAGTCAAGAGAGGGAAGTGAGTCAAGAGAGTGAAGTGAGTGAAGTGAGTGAAGTGAAAACCTTTTCATTTTAATGAAAACTAAAAAAAATTTCTTCATGTGAGTTAAAATTTATAGTTTCTAATCTTTATGTTTTCTAGTTAATTATGATCTATTTTTCAGGACGAAGACGGTGAAGTTTTTGAAACAGTTAAAGAAGGTAACTACCATTGCAATAGTTAGTCAGTCAGTTAGTCAGTTAGTTAGTTAGTTAGTTAGTCAGTCAGTCAGTTAGTCAGTTAGTCAGTTAGTTAGTTAGTTAGTTAGTTAGTTAGTTAGTTAGTTAGTTAGTTAGTTAGTTAGTTAGTCAGTAAGTCAATTAGTTAGTCAGTTAGTCTGTTAGTTAGTCTGTTAGTTAGTCAGTCAGTTATGCCTAGCTAGTTCGTTTAATTGCTACAGTATAACAATGTTAACTGGTGACTGTGTCTCTCAGAGGAAGTGGTCCACAAGAAGCGCAAGGCAACCACCACCACCCGCAACATCGAGAGGAGGACCCAGAGGGACCTGCTGCTGGAGGATGGAAAGGTGGTGGGGGATTCGGGACCTACAGTCACTGAGGATGTCACAGAGGACACCGTGGTGAAAGAAACCTTTGCCGACGAGGTGCGTTGTTTGACTTAGTCAAATGGTTCAGAGTTGGTTGACTTAGTCAAATGGTTCAGAGGTGCTTGACTTAGTCAAATGGTTCAGAGGTGCTTGACTTAGTCAAATGGTTCAGAGGTGCTTGACTTAGTCAAATGGTTCAGAGGTGCTTGACTTAGTCAAATGGTTCAGAGGTGCTTGACTTAGTCAAATGGTTCAGAGGTGCTTGACTTAGTCAAATGGTTCAGAGCTGCTTGACTTAGTCAAATGGTTCAGAGTTGGTTGACTTAGTCAAATGGTTCAGAGCTGCTTGACTTAGTCAAATGGTTCAGAGTTGGTTGACTTAGTCAAATGGTTCAGAGGTGCTTTACTTAAATTTAAACTTCTCTAGAAATTAGAAATCATCTCCAGGTTCAGAAAAATGAGTTTATTCCATGTAAACAGCTTAACTAAGGCTGAATATGTAATGTTTGTCTATAAAATTGAAAATCAAAACAAAGAGTGTATAATCTTTTTCTTCAGCGTACAATTGTTACACACAGAGTATTAAAACCTTTAAAATATAAACTAAAATAAATTTTATGAATTTTCAAATTACGATCCTAAGACCTAGACCTTAGTTCTACAAAAACATGTACTAGATTCATTTTTAAGGCCTTGTTTCACGGTGCGAGTTGGCCTAGCCAGTTACTGTAGTGCAGCTACTCGTACAGTGTGACCGCATCAGTTGAGTATCAGTAATGGAAATTCAATGTTATGAACATACTGGCATGCGAGTACAGTGGGACAGCTGCTGCCCACTGTCACGACAGTAACTCGAACCGTGTAACAAGGCCTTTACTCATTCATCCGATGTATATAAAGTATATATTATAAATTGTTTACTGTTTTATATCTTGGACGAATAGTTATTATTAAATTGTTATAAACCCCAAGTGGCAATTCAAAACAAATGGTGTGCAATCTTTATCTTCTGAGTTAAAATTAGCAACTCGGATGTGGAACATTATAAAATCTTTAAAAACAGTTCAAATAAAACTCATGCGGTGTTCAGAAAAATGATGAGGAATATTAGCCGCAATTGATTGAAACAATTAAAGATATTTGATTGGGGGAAACTTTATATCAATATTATACTTATTCTAAATTATAGAAATATTTCCCTCATTTCCATTATTGAATAACGATATGTTTTTGCCAAAACTATAAAGGACTAACTAGTCCTTTATATTGATCCATAGAATGCTTTCTCACCAGATGGCGCTGTCTCTTGTTTTGATTATCATTTTTCATATAAAGTTCTAAACTTCTTAGCTCATTCTTATTGATGAATTTCCTTGACAGAATTTACGGCCAGAAGGACAGGGGGAGGAAGGTACTCTCGCCCTTCCCCCGGGGGAAGGGTGGGTAGCAGTACCGGGGGCTCTGGTAACTACAGAGAAGGTGGAGAATATAATCACCAGCCACCAGGAAAAAGAAACCACCAGAGAAACTGAACAGGAGGCAAACTATGGAGATGTGACTAACAAGGTGAGATGTGACTAACAAAGTGAGATGTGACTAACAAGGTGAGATGTGACTAACAAAGTGAGATGTGACTAACAAAGTGAGATGTGACTAACAAGGTGAGATGTGACTAACAAGGTGAGATGTGACTAACAAGGTGAGATGTAACTAACAAGGTGAGATGTGACTAACAAGGTGAGATGTGACTAACAAGGTGAGATGTGACTAACAAGGTGTGATGTGACTAACAAGGTGAGATGTGACTAACAAGGTGAGATGTGACTAACATGGTGAGATGTGACTAACAAGGTGAGATGTGACTAACAAGGTGAGATGTGACTAACAAGGTGAGATGTGACTAACAAGGTGAGATGAGACTGCAGTGTGACAGTCTCTCACTAGTTAAATTTTCTATTGATTTTAATGATTGATATTATTAGGAAATAATTATATTAAAATATATTTTCTCTTCACAATCTAAGCCTTATTACCTAGGATTTATTTTACAAATATCTTCATCTTTGATGTCCAATGTTTTCCCTTTCTCGATAATGCTACAATAAATTGCATTGACATTTCACTGAAGGTAAGGTTCTGTTTCTTCTCGTCACACTCATATCATCCGGTTGGAGTTTTGGTTATGTTTTCGAAATCAATGACCAAACCTCAGAACCCTACAGCAATATAGGCTTAGAATAGTGCTGTGCATGGTCAACTTACACTTTTTGGGATGTGGTGGTCTCTCAGCAATGGTTAAACCATGCCTACATTGCTCTATACAGGTAGTATTTAGCTAGTCTGTTGCTTATATCTTCCTCTCGCAAGTTTTTCTCTCCAACATTAACACCCAAATGTGTATAGTTATGTGATTGTGAAGCTTTGTTTAGTTTAGATCCATTTAGTTCTATCCCGTTTCACCATCTGCTTGCAACACCGAGTGTATATAAAGATGGAGGTAGCATAGTAGGGGCAAAAGTGATGACAAAAAGTGGCGCCATGGGCGTGTCTAAACCACAGTATATAGAATATGTAGTGACAATAGAGAAGTTTAATGTACGTGACGTCATCACAGAAACACTCTAGAATCAAAATTGTCACTACTTATCACTCTATTGTCATTACTAGAGCCCGAACAAATGCCATAAAGTCCTAAAATGCCATAAAAGCGATAAAATGCCATAAAGTCAATAAATGCCATAAGACAATAAATGCCATAAGTCAATAAATGTCACAAAGTCCTTAAAATGCCATAAAGTCCTAAAATAGCATAAATTCCTAAAATGATGCAAAGTCTTATTTTGGGTTTTTTATACTTTTTTGACAATTTGGTAAGTCGGTAAAGTTGATGGGTTATATTGGCGAATTTATAGAACGTTATAATTCAATCAAAGTGTGTCTAAATTACTATATAAATAAACTACATCTATCACTTCAAGAATTAGTGTCACCACTGTATTTAGTTTTGTGTAATTCTTCACATCAATTTTTTCAGCACAGACTCTGCCATGAATAAAAAGATAAAATAGCGAATAATCAATATAATAAACTATTCAAAGAGAGATATATAAAGAACCTAGTAATATTTGTAATATTTACAAAAGAAAAAGTGTCAGATGACAAATATTGTGTTTTTCTTGTAAGTGGTTTTTCCTGTACAACAGTTTCAGAATATCTGAATTGGTCTAATTATCTAATATATGGTTTGTTTACTACGAGGGTTTGCTGTTAATAAAAATTCCGTATTTGGTATTGGAATTAGTTTCATTTTATGAATTTCAATGTATCAACCTTTTTTTATAATACTGTTAGGTTAAATTTGAATAAATATACTATAAACTGGATTCATTGAATTTTGAAGGAATGAATTGTTTATTTGTTTTCACCATTTCTTTTATTTAAACGGACTAAAAACTCTTGATTTATATTCCAAAATGCTAATTTATTCGTTGTAAATACCTATTTATTGATCCTAAAAGTGTATGTATAAGTCCTAAAATGCAATTTTTAGGTCCTTAAATGCCTTTATAGGTCCTAAAATGCCTTTTTAGGTCCTAAACTGCCTTTTTGAGGTCTTTAAATGCCTTTTTGAGGTCTTTAAATGCCTTTTTGAGGTCCTTAAATGCCTTTTTTAAGGTCCTAAAATACTTTTTTTATAGTTTCTATTAGTCCGAACTCTAGTTATTACTATGTATATTGTGGTCTGAAGCGGAGTTTACACGGGCACACAAGTGTGCCACTGGTGTGTGCCCAAATCGCTTCTCGAACGCAGTGTGTGGCACTGTTTTTCAGTGAAGTGTTCACACGTATACTTTGTGCCCGCACTGTTGAGTGTCACTCAGTTGCCTGTGTTTCAGTTTCGGCAAGTGTTAGTAACTAATATCCTATTGTAGATGTTTTAAATATTGTTCAAATATTCGCTTTTATACTATATTACTGGTAATAAAGCAAAAACTCCTGAGTTATGAAGCACTCAAGTATAAATGAAGGACCTGAATTTTGAAATACACCTGAGATTTGAAGTATTTTCTATGTTTTAATTATAGAAAATAATATTCGTCAAGAATTGGGTCCACTTATACTTCAATAACCATGGTTCTTAAGATTTTAATCATAGAAAACTATCTATTATAGTGCGCCAAAAATATAAAGTGGTTCGATCTGAGTTATGAAGAAATTAATACTTGAAACTCAGTAGTTTCACTGTATTCAGACACTGTCCCAACAAACATATGAATGTCGATTCGATGCCGTTTGCTGTCGAATTCGTAGCGCTAACGGTGAGTATCGACTTAGCAACCATTTCGACTCATAGTAGATATCGGAATGTCTGTTTCTAAATGATATCTGAATTTACACTTCGAGTAGAAACACGAAAACCGATACATGATTTTAACAGAATCTTCTTGACGTCGGCATGTCTGTTTCCAAACGATATATGAATTTATACTTCGATCAGAAGTGCGAAAACAGATACTTTGTTTAAAAAAATCGTTTCAAATTTGGAAATTCATTTTCTTATATTCCTGTTTTATAATACGCATAGAAATGTAGCAATTATATCTATTCAATCGGATTGTAGCTTTCTATATAACGTACGTAGTGCTCCCTTTAAACTATACCCAATAATTAATACACTTATAGGGGACTACGGCAGTTGTAAAGGTACGATCGAGCATTGACACGCTAGTGCGATTGTGAAGTGGATCAACGAAAAGTAAGCGATACTGGAACATCGGTTGATGAACAGTGTTCCTCCAGTACCGTGAAAACGAAATGATAACCAATCAAGTGATTTTTTGATGGCTAGTGCATTTAATGTGATGAATCTATTCTAAACTGCTTATTGTAAATAAGCCCTGAGTGGTTCCTGAAGCTGTCTTTGGTGAATAGAAGAGAAGTGGTGGCGTCCCTTGGGTCTCAAACTGTTGTAATTTGGATTATGTATTGTTTAATTTATGTTTACCATATTTATAGTGGTTAGATAAGCTCGTAGATTTCATTTACTATCATCTCTTCATTTCCCTCTTCCATCCTTGAGTGCAGCCACCGGTGCTTGTGAACATCTTTGTCACATTCCTTGGTAAGTGACAGCATTCACGGAGTAGCTTTTCAGCATCCATGAGCGTCGTGACTTTGTCCATGGAGCCACTTTCTTTTCTGACTGTTTCTTCCAGTCTCTTGTATTTCATTACCTTTTGACGTCAGCGACATGGCCATTGGTTCCGAAGCAGACCTCTACTAAACGTAAATAATTAAAAGTTGATGGGCTATTTAACATGTTCCATTTTAGAGTAAATTCTGTGTTATCGGATGGTTCCACATTTTCGAATATGTAAGAAATAAATTTTATAATTATCATTGTTAAATTCTTACTTAAATTGGTATCCATGATTCCAGTAAGTAAAATACAAGTTTAGAAATAAAAATCAATAAATAAATAATTTTTCTACGTAAAATGCTGAACCCCATTTCACCTAGTGCCAAAAGCTGCAAATGAGACGATTAAAATTCAGTGATTCAAATTATAGATAATTAAACTTGAAGTGGTAATCGGACTCAATAAATCTATATATAAAATAACCATTATTTAACTTTTATTTCAATTGGTATCATACCTTCAGCTATTATGTTACTAATTAAATAGTAGTTAAAAAATAATCATTATATTTTCCTTTATCTCGTGTTCGAAAATATAGACCCTATTAATAACTTGGAACATATACCCTACTGCTAAAATTATTTCACAGAGCACAAAATTCCTGTTTCTTCAATGAAACGCAATTATATAAGTCAAAATATCAAACTAATTACTCAACTATTATGACCTATATTTACTGAGTGAGAGTTAATCTATGGTCAAATATTAATTAATGCATTCATTACTTTGAACTTTCATCACAGAGCTTTCATCTGTATTCTAAGTCGTGGCCTCAAAACATTTTCTTCAATTTGAACTCATAGAGAACGAAATTTTTAAGGAGTTACAATTATATAAACATTTGACCAACTCATTACTATTTGTAAAAACAATAAGTTGTGATTTTGGTTGTAAAATCGGTGCTTGTCTGTATTGTTCTATTCACTTTAAAATATCTTTAAGTATCACCGGGTCATTTAATATCAATTTTTTTAGTAAATTGCATCCACGGTGGCAAAATGACAGAGGTACAGGCACGAGAACTGATGAACCCACAATCGAAACCCGGACACATCACTTCATTTTTTCACATTTAATTTATATTTAACATTATGTAACATTAATCAAATTGATATGCATCTAAACGTACAAGTACGTTATATCAATGAAGTAAGAGTTTTCAATTTTAATTTATTTATTTATTGGATGCAAGTGGATATCGTTTCGAAGCATATTAGATATATAATTAGGCCTCTGTTCGATGCAGAATCCCTATGTATGTTAGATGTTGTAATTTATCATTCTATTCAACGCTGTCATAACGGTATCGCTTCGATGCCAAATATACTTGATATGATGCGGTTTAGCGGTGCAAACGGTTTTCGGATTGATGTCTACTTGATGTCACCATGTCTAATTTGTTACTGGTATTCGATGTCGGAAGAGAGGTTATACAGAGTCATTTAGACATCGAATAGATACATTTATGTTTGCTGGGTACGGTCTTTGAGTGAGAACTAGGATGAAGTTCATGACGCATATTGATCGTTTTCTATAATTGAAACAAATTTGAAAATACTTCATAACTCCGCGGTGCATTTCATAACTCAGGTCCTTCATTACTCGAGTTATTTAATTACTCACCTATATATACTGATTACTGAGTGAGAGTTAATCTATGGTCAAATTTTAATTTATTCATTGAAATTTCATCACAGTGCTTTCATCTTTATTTAGCTAAGTCATGGCCTCAAAACATTTTCTTTAATTTGAACTCATAGAGAATGAAATTTTAAGGAGTTACAATTTAATAAAAATTTGACCATCTAATTATGTACAATTTGTAATAAGAATAAGTTGTTATTGTGTTATAAAAGCAGTGTTTGTCTATATAGTAATATTCACTTCTAAGTATCTCCAAGTCGTTTAATATCAAATTTTTTTTTGGTAAAAGGCATCCACGGTGGCACAGTGCCAAGGTACATGTACGTGGCCGCAGGATATCTGCATGGAAGCAGGTTCGATACCTGGAAAAGTCTCTTAATTCTTCTTAAATTTGTATGTAACATTATTTAAATTGATATGTACTCAACCTAAGTAAACTATATGCAATAAAGTAAAAGATTCAATTTTAATTTTTGAATTTATTTGCTTGTTGGATATCGAGTGGATATCGTTTCGAAGCATATTAGATATATAATCGGACGTCGGTTCTATACAGATTCCCTATCCCAACAAACATATGAATGTCGATTCGATGCCGTTTGCTGTCGAATTCGTAGCGCTAACGGTGGGTATCGACTTAGCAACCATTTCGACTCATAGTAGATATCGGAATGTCTGTTTCTAAATGATATCTAAATTTACACTTCGAGTAGAAACATGAAAACCGATACATGGTTTTAACAGCATCATCTTGACGTCGGCATGTCTGTTTCCAAACGATATCTGAATTTATACTTCGACCAGAAGTGCGAAAACAGATACGTAGTTTTTAAAAAAATCGTTTCAAATTTGGAAATTCATTTTCTTATCTTCCTGTTCTATAATACGTAAAGAAATGTAGAAATTATTTACATTCAATTGAATTGTACCTTTCTATATAACATACGTAGTGCTCCCTTTAAACTATACCCAATAATTAATATACTTATAGGGGACTAACGACACTACGGCAGTTGTAAAGGTACGATCGAGCATTGACACGCTAGTGCGATTGTGAACGATTATGTATTGTCTATTTTATGTTTACCATGTTTCAACTCTCCATGCAATTTTAGAGGATAGCGCTAGGGTTATGCTCTACAATTACGAGGTCTTAGATTTTGTGTTAGGTAAGCTCGTAGATTTCATTTACTATCAACTCTTCATTTCCCACTTCCATCCTTGAGTGCAGCCACCGGTGCTTGTGATCATTTTTGTCACATTCTTCGGTAAGTGACAGCATTCACGGAGTAGCTTTTTAGCCTCCATGAGCGTCGTGACTTTGTCCATGGAGCCACTTTCCTTTCTGACTGCTTCTTCCAGTCCCTTGTATTTCGTTTCCTTTTAACGTCAGCGACATGGATTTTGGTTCCGAAACAGACGTTAAACCTCTACTAAACGTAAATAATTAATAGTTGATGGGGTATTTAACATGTTCCATTTTAGAGTAAATTCTGTGTTATCGGACGGTTCCACATTTTCGAATATGTAAGAAATAAATATAATAATTATCATTATTAAAATCTTACTTAAATTGATATCCATGATACCAGTACGTAAAACTCAAGTTTAGAAATAAAAATCAATACATAAATAATTTTTCTACGTAAAATGCGGAACCCCATATCCGATAACTTGAGCTTTCACCTAGTGCCAAAAACTGCAAATGAGACGATTGAAATTCAGTGATTCACATTATAGATAATTAAACTTAAAGTGGTAATCGGACTCAATAAATCTATATATAATAATCATTATTTAACTTTTATTTCAATTGGTATCATACCTTCAGCTATTATGTTACGAATTAAATAGTAGTTAAATAATGATTATTATATTTTCCTTTGTCACGTGTTCGAAAATATAGACCCTATTAATAACTTGGAACATATACCCTATTGCTAAAAAATATTTCACAGAGCACAAAGTTTATGATTGTTCAATGAAACACAATTATATAAATCAAAATATCAGACTAATTACTCAACTATTATGACCTATATTTACTGAGTGAGAGTTAATCTATGGTCAAATTTTAATTAATGCATTCATTACTTTGAACTTTCATGACAGAGCTTTCATCTGTATTCTAAGTCGTAGCCTCAAAACATTTTCTTTAATTTGAACTCATAGAGATCGAAATTTTTAAGGAGTTACAATTATATGAAAATTTGACCAACTCATTACTATTTGTAATAAGAATAAGTTGTGATTTTGGTTATAAAAGCAGTGCTTGCCTGTATTGTTCTATTCACTTTAAAATATCTTTAAGTATCACCGGGTCATTTAATATGAAATTTTTTTTTAATCAAATGCATCCACGGTGGCAAAGTGACAGAGATTCAGGCACGACGACGGTTGGACCCACGAACGATTCCCGGACACATCACTTCATTTCTTCCCAGTTAATTTATATATAGTATTATGTAACATTAATCAAATTGATAAGCATCTAAACGAACAGTATGTTATATCAATGAAAGTATGTTTTTTTCATTTTTAATTTATTGGATGCAAGTGGATATCGTTTCGAAGCATATTGGATATATAATTAGGCGTCTGTTCGAGGCAGAATCCCTATGTATGTTGGATGTCGTAATATATCTTTCTATTAAACGCTGTTATAACGGTATCGCTTCGATCCCAAATATACTTAATATGATGCGGTTTAGCGGTGCAAACGGATATCGGATTGATGTCTACTTGATGTCACCAAGTCTAATTTGTTACTGGTATTCGATGTCGGAAGAGAGGTTATACAGAGTCGTTTAGACATCGAATAGATACATTCATGTTTGCTGGGATGGTAGTAGCAAAGATTTGCTTCTTTTTATTAACATCTATTCAACGCATAATTTGTGACTTTTCATCTCGAAAAACACGTATTGTCGATGCCGTCTAGTAGTGCACGGCATCTCCGAATCGAAGCCAAAACGATGTCAGAGAGCGGATCCTAGCTCTATTTTCGAATTCATTTCGAGAAAAGCCTTGTACCCAGATGATGTCATTTCGATGCCGCATTGTTTACTGGGATGATCATTGAATTAAACATTTCTAGTATTTTAATAAAATTCATATTGTAATGATGTTTTGCTTAGTAAAGGTTATATCTACTTTTCTGTAGAATTAATTTCTAATTTCCAAATCTTCACTGTTGTTTTACAGGCTTTAACTTGCCACTAACATACCATTTTTATCAACTATCTCATGAATATTAGGTACCTTTCGTGTTGGTAAAAACTTTATTTAACTTACCAATACTAATACCTATCAAAACTACTAAACTATTCTAGCGGTAACTCAATTATACGCTATATATATTGCTCCGGCCCTTTTTGTGTGCCACACACGAAAAGTGTGTGTCGGGAGCTCTGAACACACAGCAGTGGCACACTCGTGTGCCCGTGTAAACGCCGCTTAAACCAATGGCGTCCTTCCCACTCACATCAGTTAAAATTCAGTTTACCAGGATGCACGGAAAGGAGTCAATGTGCGTGTGAGACACTCCTCATTTTAACAACTCTACCTCATGCACTTCTTGAAACCCTATTTTTTAAAGGTTTAATAGGTACATGACGAGTACAGATAATTTCTATGATAATAAAAGGTATGATTTAATTACTAACTTTGCTTTGACATTTCACTACAAATCTATAATTTTATTACATAAATGACCAGATGGACAGAGAGAATGTATGCTCAAATCACGATAAATTTTGAACAGAAAGAATACTATTAAACTATAAAAATATAATAAGATTTACCCATGGGTCAAAGCATATACAGGCTTCCCCCGCTTTAGTTACCAAATCACGACTCAGTTTAGTTACCAAAACGGTAACTAAAGCAATTAAAAGTAACAAGAAATTTATAATTGTCACTCCTCGATTATATATCTCATTTTATATGAATTATAGAAAGAAAGAAAGATGAATTTGTTTTAGAGTTATTAGAGTACTACGAATATAAGCATATTAATAATAATATACAGTCTTTCATTGTTTGTGACTGTGATGAAAAAGTGTAAAGTCGTGCATTTATTAAATGCTTTAAAATCTAACCATAGCTTAACTCTCACTCAGTATAGGCGAGTAATTAATAGATACTAAGACTTCTATAATTATTTTGCTATATTTTACAAACAGCTATTTTATGCTCTATGAAATATTTTTGGCAGTAGGGTACTAAGTTCCAAGTTGTTGGTTGGTTCTACAATTTCGGACACGTCAGAGAAGAAAAAAATATAATTATTATTTAACTTCTATTCTAATTAGTATCATGGACACCAATTGAAATAAAAGTTTAATAATGATTATCATATAAAAAATTTCACGTGTTCGAAAATATGGAACCGTGCAATAACACGGAACTAACCCTAAAATAGGACACGTTGAATTTCTGAACCAATTGCTTCTAATAACCTTAAATGGATTATAATTTTGATGTTATTTTAGTTACCGTGAAATAATCACAAAAAATGGTCTCCGTTTTCTATGTCTACGAACGGTTCTTATTTCGAATCATGACTCGAAATAAGAACCACTTTTACTAAAGTGAGTTGTACTTAAAGCGAGGCTTGCCTGTACTTCTCAAAAAGAAAGACAATGCTATTGACTATTTTCGACTAATTTATTGCACAAATTTTGACACTAAATTACTTTTTAAGAAAAAAGAAGCTTAGTGTGACTTGATCATTCTATTAGATTGAATGCAAAATATAAATGTACTTTTAACTCTTGTTGACATCTGATCAGCACGGAGAAAATATATGTATTAATTACCATACAACCAAAGTAAATAATAAATAAAATTATTTTATGTACAAACACAATCAATATATATGTAAGGGGTATAACTTACCTATTTTGTTTCATATGTTGCATGGTGGGATTAGATATGTCCCACCTTATATTGGAACATATTATTTTCATATTCATTCAGTACTATTTACTTTAATTATATATAAAAACATAATTTATTATTTCAAATAATAATATAATAATTAAAACCACCAATGCAACTTGGTACTTTTTTATTCTCAAATCTCATGACTCAAAGAATTGACGTCTGTTTCGGAACCAAAAACTATATCGCTAACATCAAAAGGAAATTAAATACAAGGGACTCGAAGATGCAGTCAGGAAGGAAAGTGGCTCCGTGAACAAATTCACCTACCACGATTCTTTAGCCAAGCTCAGATATGAAGAAAAATAGTTACTTAATTAAAATATGGATTGGGAAAGACAGCACCGGTGGCTGAATTGACAATGGAAGAGGAAAATGAAGAGTTGATATTAAGTAAATGAAGCCTAAATTGCTACCAAGCAAAAACTATTTGGTACTAAGTGTACTTGGTACTAAGTGTACTTGGTACTAAGTGTACTTGGTACTAAGTGTACTTGGTACTAAGTGTACTTGGTACTAAGTGTACTTGGTACTAAGTGTACTTGGTCCTAAGTGTATTTGGTACTTAGTGTACTTGGTCCTAAGTGTACTTGGTCCTAAGTGTACTTGGTACTAAGTGTATTTGGTCTTCTCAGGCTTTTTGTATCCAAAGCAACTTTTGCATAAGTTTATCAGGTTTATTCATTCCCAATCTTCAGTGACTTTAGTGGTCTCAGCTTCAGATTCTCTTTGCATTGCAATCATTCTTTCCACTATTCTGTCTTTTTCTTCGAATAAAGTACAGAGTGTTCGCAAAGTAACTAGCCGATTTAAATGGTTTATAATTTGTAAACTATTATTGTTAGAAGATTGAAATAGGTTTCATTTTAAAGATAAAAATTCCAAAAAAATTTCATGGTAAATTTAGCATTATATGACTACCATCAAACTCAATAAATTTATCAAGACGAAAAACGTTTTTCTTCACTTCACATTTTGTATAGACTATAGACTATAGAGTATTAACATGGGTTCTTGATAGTATTGCATTTAAAACCGATTCAAATATATGTGTTATATGACGTGTTAAGATCAAATGAACAATTGTTTTCTTTATTCATGTCTGAGCAAATAAATTCCTCGCTGATTTCGTTTAATCATCGATAATTAAATTTCTCTAACCATGTTAATGATGTTTCTGTCCTTGCCGTTTTTCATGGCCTGAATTTCTTTAATTTAAGCTATGAACTGTACCGTGAACATACCACGTAACGTAATATCATTCAACTATTATTTATATAATAGTGTTCCCTATCTTGCCTAAAATCAATAAATTGAGTCATCACAGATCCATTTTGAAAAATATCCACAAGGATCTCCGCTGTTATTTGTGCCTTTCTTGGGATAATAAATTGCTAATGAAATTGAAGTTCTATAGATTTGCCTGTATATCATCCTTACGCGTGAATGATATCTAATTAAATTCGAGATTCTTTTCATTTGTTTGAAACCTATTTCAGTCTTTTAGCTATTATAGTTTACAAATTATTGCTCTTTTATATCGGTTATTTTTTTCTAACCCATGATAATACTCTATACAGATTGGCATAAAAAGACGTTTTTCGTCTTGATGAGTTTATTGAGTCTGGTGGTGGTCATGCAATGCTAAATTTATTATGAAATAAAACTTGGAAATCCTATCTTAAAGAGGAATCTAATTCAATCTTTTAGCAATAATTGTTTACAAATTACAACTCTTTCAAATCGGCTACATCTGAAACCAACTCTTCATTTTCCTCTCGCATTATTCTTATCTGGTACGTTATATTTTTGAAAGACTATTTCCAAAATAACAGGACAACTAAGGTGAGTGAAATATCCTAAATAATAATCTATTTTCATTTCGTTCATCTTGACTAGTAATCAACCTCTACTTCACTAAGGCTTTTTTCACAAGGGGCATTTTTTTATGCCGCAGCAAAAAAAAAACACAGCATGGAAAAGCAACCAATATATGCGCACATATAAAACATAGCTACTTTTATTCAGTCGTAGCGTGTTTTCATGAAGCATTTGTTTACTGTGGCAGTAATTTCATTTGAAGTTCATCATTATATTTCACTAATTTTCTATCAATTAAATAAACACATTAACGTAGAATGTAATGTATGGCAATTCTATAGATATTATAGAGTAATATGTGTTTGGCTGACATCATTTACTGTCATCTCTTTATTTTTATTCATAGATTTCCTTATATCCTTTGGTCAGAGAAGGATATCTTTGAGTACCTTCTCTGTCAATTAATATACTGATATATATACAAACAGACAATTAGAATCTAATAACAAGTAATTCACTTCATTAACAATTTCACACTAGCTCTCAGTTTTTAGTTTAGGGAACAAAATATGATTGAATATTACTTCTTCTTTCAACTCTAAATTAGAATTGAGTGGGGTATGCAATGGTCTTTTCAACATGGTGGCTATAGCTGTCTGCGAGAACAAAACTGTTAATTACTAAGCATTCCATTTTCTAAATTACAAATTGATCATGTAGTAAGTTATACAATATAGCTTTTTCGTAAGTTTCCCCTAAGTATTTGGGGTATAATTTCCACTGCTTCCCATTCTCAATCACTGTTCTTAATGTCTTTAATATTTTCCTTTTGTTTTCTTGCTCTGATTATCTCCTTGCTTATCATTTTTGCATCTCTGTCCGTGATCTTTTTTGCCTGCAACACTGCCATCTGCTTACCTCACTAGTACTACTCGCACATTCTTGCCATTTTTTGTTGTCTCGTAATGTTAGAGTGCCCTGGCTTGTGACTCAGTGGTTCATTCAGTTGTATAGTAACTCTCGTGCAGAGTGGTGAGGGCAATACCTTGCTCTATCCATCACACATCTAATCCTCTCTTTCGTTGTATAATAAAGGTGAGGGTATGTAACTAGCTTAGTTTAACCACTAAAACTGTTAGTTTTGCTTTAACTTTAAACAATAATAATTAGCTTGACTAAGTGCCCAGAATGGTGTAAGTTATTTTGGTAGTTTAACCTTCAGTGTCTCTCATTGACCAGATTAGGACCAAAGGACCTTAAGGGGCTAGGCATCCTTCACCTTGCTATCTTCAGTCATAGTAGGAGTAGAGCCTTGTAGCTACTTAGCAAACTTTGCTATCTACAGTCATAGTAGGAGTAGAGCCTTGTAGCTACTTAGCAAACTTTGCTATCTACAGTCATAGTAGGAGTAGAGCCTTGTAGCTACTTAGCAAACTTTGCTATCTACAGTCATAGTAGGAGTAGAGCCTTGTAGCTACTTAGCAAACTTTGCTATCTACAGTCATAGTAGGAGTAGAGCCTTGTAGCTACTTAGCAACACTAAGACTATCTGTCTCAATATTGGATTACTATTTTCGCTGCGTTGAAGTCACTGTACTATTAGCCACTGTACTATTAACCACTGTACTATCACTGCCAGATGTGTGTAACCAGCTGGTGTAGTTTTGAGGCCTTCTTGACCTTCACACTTTTACTCGAGACACCTGGTGGTAAATTATCTGGTGGTAAATTATCTGGTGGTAAATTATCTGGTGGTAAATGACCTGGTGGTAATTGACCTGGTGGTAATTGACCTGGTGGTAAATGACCTGGTGGTAAATGACCTGGTGGTAATTGACCTGGTGGTAATTGACCTGGTGGTAAATGACCTGGTGGTAAATGACCTGGTGGTAAATGACCTGGTGGTAAATGACCTGGTGGTAAATGACCTGGTGGTAATTGACCTGGTGGTAATTGACCTGGTGGTAAATTATCTGGTGGTAAATTACCTGGTGGTAAATTATCTGGTGGTAAATTATCTGGTGGTAAATTATCTGGTGGTAAATTACCTGGTGGTAAATTACCTGGTGGTAAATTATCTGGTGGTAAATTATCTGGTGGTAAATGACCTGGTGGTAAATGTCCTGGTGGTAATTGACCTGGTGGTAAATGAACTGGTGGTAAATGAACTGGTGGTAAATGACCTGGTGGTAAATGACCTGGTGGTAATTGACCTGGTGGTAATTGACCTGGTGGTAATTGACCTGGTGGTAAATGACCTGGTGGTAAATGACCTGGTGGTAAATGACCTGGTGGTAATTGACCTGGTGGTAAATGACCTGGTGGTAATTGACCTGGTGGTAATTGACCTGGTGGTAAATGACCTGGTGGTAAATGACATGGTGGTAAATGACCTGGTGGTAATTGACCTGGTGGTAAATGACCTCGTGGTAATTGACCTGGTGGTAAATGACCTGGTGGTAAATGAAATGGTGGTAATTGACCTGGTGGTAAATGACCTGGTGGTAAATGACCTGGTGGTAAATGACCTGGTGGTAAATGACCTGGTGGTAAATGACCTGGTGGTAAATGACCTGGTGGTAAATGACTTGGTGGTAAATGACCTGGTGGTAATTGACCTGGTGGTAAATGACCTGGTACACACACAGTGTATGTTGAGCTGATGTTATACGGATGACCTTCTGTTTCATTTTTTGTGTTCTATCATACATTGTCAATTGCAGCTGAGTACACCATGGATTGTTTACCAAAGATATTGACACCTTGTTTACACTGCTAATGTTTGTGCAGGTAAACAATGCAATTAAGTTAATTAACAACCTACATATTGTGACTCACTAATAAATTGGTTGATTATTTCAGTAATCATGTGCCTTCACATCCGCAGTGTCTCTCCGTCTAATTAGACAAGTTATCCTTGAAACAAATGTCAATAACATAATTGAGAAAGAAACTATAAATGATAAGCTCCTCCTTCGTGAAACAAATTCATTGCATGGTTCTTGTGGTTACCGTTTCACCTCATGGTGCTGTTGGTAACCCTGTTTCACCGCATGGTGCTGTTGGTAGCCCTGTTTCACCGCATAGTGCAGTTGGTAGCCCTGTTTCACCGCATGGTGCTATTGGTAGCCCTGTTTCACCGCATGGTGCTATTGGTAGCCCTGTTTCACTGCGTGGTGCAGTTGGTAGCCCTGTTTCACCGCATAGTGCAGTTGGTAGCCCTGTTTCACCCCATGGTGCAGTTGGTAGCCCTGTTTCACCCCATGGTGTAGTTGGTAGCCCTGTTTCACCCCATGGTGTAGTTGGTAGCCCTGTTTCACCCCATGGTGTAGTTGGTAGCCCTGTTTCACCGCATGGAGCAGTTGGTAGCCCTGTTTCACCGAATGGTGCAGTTGGTAGCCCTGTTTCACCGCATGGTGCAGTTGGTAGTCCTGTTTCACTGCATGGTGCAGTTGGTAGCCCTGTTTCACCGCATGGTGTAGTTGGTAGCCCTGTTTCACTAATGGTGCAGTTGGTAGCCCTGTTTCACCGCATGGTGTAGTTGGTAGCCCTGTTTCTCTGCATGGTGCAGTTGGTAGCCCTGTTTCACCGCATGTTGTAGTTGGTAGCCCTGTTTCACCGCATGGTGCAGTTGGTAGCTCTGTTTCTCCGCTGGTCAATTGTGTGCCTTACTTTGCAAAAAGAGTTTCTTAGATTTGGGGCAACAGTTACTCTTCACTGAGTGAAGGTAAATCCAGGACACAGTAACTTTAGGCTATAAGAATTTGCACACAACTAAAATATTTTAGTCAGACACTTGTAATTTATTAACACTTCAATACACCTTGCGTATAAATTTAAAGGAATCTGATAATATGAACATCAACGTATTTTTTCTTACTGCAGTATGTACATATATTTTTCATTTAATAAAAAGTTTAGTTTACAATATTTAGATGTATTAAATCATGATTTCAATTACCCACAGCTAGCGACTTTTGACTATCCAGTTAGGAGTTAGAATTTAACGGTGTAACCGTACAGTGTACAACCACTTAGGTGAGTGTTGCTATCTCCGAAATTAAGAAATAGTCTCTCGTTTTCGTCGAACAGTGAGCGCAAATGTATATTAATTTGTGTATCAAATGAGTTTTTACTTTTGCTTTTGAGGAAACCAACGAGCATTTTGAAGATAAGCGTTTCCTCTCCAACGGGATTGTTCAAAAATTCATAAGTTACCATCAAAGTAAGGAATAGCGGCCTCCTTTGTCACTTGATAATTGAACTTACGAAAGAGTGTAAATAAAGAATATTGAAGTTTGAAGCATTTGGTTCATCCTATTCAACTCTTTAGATCTCAAAAATCTTTTTACAACCAAAGAAGAAAATTCAGCTTTGTAATGCCGCATAGAATTTTCAGTCCAGACTCGAGAATGTGGTTCGGGACAGAGGGAGGTATACCGAATAATATTTTGACACAATGCTTGGAAAAGTTCTCATTCCATTTTTCTTTTCATCTCGATATGAATGAACCTCACCTTATTTTACGAGTGTTAGGACTTTACTCGCACCAGCAGCGGCATATTCTACTAAGTATAGTAGTGCATTGTACCCTGTATATTTAGCATGTTACTCAGTATACTCTAGTGCACACTGAGTGCATACTGGCTTATTGTTTTCTAGTTTAGCATGATACCTAGTATACTCTAGTGCACACTGAGTGCATACTGGCCCCATTGTTTTCTAGTTTAGCATGATACCTAGTATACTCTAGTGCACACTGAGTGCATACTGGCCCCATTGTTTTCTAGTTTAGCATGATACCTAGTATACTCTAGTGCACACTGAGTGCATACTGGCCCCATTGTTTTCTAGTTCAGCATGATACTCAGTATACTCTAGTGCACACTGAGTGCATACTGGCCCCATTGTTTTCTAGTTTAGCATGCACTAGAGCACAGCCTTCTAACCGGTTTTCTTTACCGGTTAAGGGAGTGACTCTTGCAGGCGAGTGTAGGAGTGAATACCTTGACGATAACTGCACTAATGTACTTATTATTTACTCACTGCAAGATGCACTTCACTCACTGCAAGATGCACTTCATATCACTACTTTAATATGGTCTATTATATTCATATCTGATGCACTCAGTTTACAATATAATTAATGAACACTTAGAAAAAATTCAAAAGTGGCTCTTTTATAATAAAATTACCCTAAATATTGATACGACAAAGTATTTTGTATTTTCGTACATAGGTAACATTAATTTGAATCCAATTTGTATTGATCAGAAGGTAATTGAAAAGGTCTCATGTGTCAAGTATCTCGGTCTCTACCTGGATCACAATCTCAGATTTGACGAGCATATTAGTAGGATTTCAGGGAAAGTAGCTAGGTCAGTGGAGGTGCTAGGTAGAGTTAGTGAATATGTACCCATGAATGTTGCTAAAATGATCTACTATTCTATCGTGTATCCTTATTTTAATTATTGTATCAATGTTTGGGGTATTGCTGCAGAGTGTCACATTAATAAACTTGTAATATTACAAAAGAGAGCAGTGAGAATAATAGCAAGAGTACCTTATCTACACCATACTGAGAATTTGTTTACAGATCTTAAAATTTTAAAGATAGGTCTTGTATTCAAGTATAGTCTTGGTCTTTATATGTTCAGAGCGATTAATGACGTAGGATATGATGAAGCTCTCTGTAACTATGTGTCTAATAATTGTAATCGTCATGCTTACGCAGTGAGAACTAGCAATGACATTAATTTACCCCGCTATAGATGTGAAACTTCAAAATCTAATGTTATTTACTCTGCCTCCAAGCTATGGAACTTAATACCTGATGATTTGAAGATGAGTAATAAAGTTAATACCTTCAAGACTAAATTTAAACTCTGGCTAAGCTCAACCAATATGTAATCTGATTTTAATTTTAAATAGCTACATTAACTTGTTCATACTCTATATTGTTGAATTGTACTATAAAATGTATGTTTGATATTTCCTTAAAATACGTCACAGTGTATTTGTATTTTCTATGTCAGCTTGAATGCCCTCAAAGCCTTGTGCTTTCTCGGGCCTTAGTTGCCATCTGAGTATCTTCTTCATGAGGCCTAGTCTTACTGATTTCCATTTATATTGAGTTATATTTTCATTTTTTTCCTGAATGCAAAGATCAGGGAGGCCCTGGCCCTGGTTCTACTCTGTAAAAAGGTGCTATCTGTAATAATAGACAATAAACAATAAACAAATTTATGAAAAATGTATTTGCATTTTTTTTAATGTGAGGAAACCTCTCGCAAAGTTTGAATTACATTTTTCTTCTCCAATTACGTACATTAAGAGGTACATGCTAATAGAGGTACATGCTAATAGAGGTACATGCTAATAGAGGTACATGCTTATAGAGGTACATGCTTATAGAGGTACATGCTTATAGAGGTACATGCTAATAGAGGTACATGCTAATAGAGGTACATGCTAATAGAGGTACATGCTAATAGAGGTACATGCTAATAGAGGTACATGCTAATAGAGGTACATGCTAATAGAGGTACATGCTACTAGAGGTACATGCTAATAGAGGTACATGCTAATAGAGGTACATGCTAATAGAGGTACATGCTAATAGAGGTACATGCTAATAGAGGTACATGCTAATAGAGGTACATGCTACTAGAGGTACATGCTAATAGAGGTACATGCTAATAGAGGTACATGCTAATAGAGGTACATGCTAATAGAGGTACATGCTAATAGAGGTACATGCTTATAGAGGTACATGCTAATAGAGGTACATGCTAATAGAGGTACATGCTAATAGAGGTACATGCTTATAGAGGTACATGCTTATAGAGGTACATGCTTATAGAGGTACATGCTAATAGAGGTACATGCTAATAGAGGTACATGCTAATAGAGGTACATGCTAATAGAGGTACATGCTAATAGAGGTACATGCTAATAGAGGTACATGCTAATAGAGGTACATGCTACTAGAGGTACATGCTAATAGAGGTACATGCTAATAGAGGTACATGCTAATAGAGGTACATGCTAATAGAGGTACATGCTAATAGAGGTACATGCTTATAGAGGTACATGCTAATAGAGGTACATGCTAATAGAGGTACATGCTAATAGAGGTACATGCTAATAGAGGTACATGCTTATAGAGGTACATGCTAATAGAGGTACATGCTTATAGAGGTACATGCTAATAGAGGTACATGCTAATAGAGGTACATGCTAATAGAGGTACATGCTTATAGAGGTACATGCTAATAGAGGTACATGCTTATAGAGGTACATGCTTATAGAGGTACATGCTAATAGAGGTACATGCTTATAGAGGTACATGCTTATAGAGGTACATGCTAATAGAGGTACATGCTTATAGAGGTACATGCTAATAGAGGTACATGCTTATAGAGGTACATGCTAATAGAGGTACATGCTTATAGAGGTACATGCTTATAGAGGTACATGCTTATAGAGGTACATGCTAATAGAGGTACATGCTTATAGAGGTACATGCTAATAGAGGTACATGCTTATAGAGGTACATGCTAATAGAGGTACATGCTTTGATGCCGGTTATGGAAATTATATCAAAATATACCTTAATTAATATGATCCTCAAAATTCGTGTGTATAAAAATGTTATTCGCTCAATAAAGGTTTTTTGATTGTCAAAAATAGAGACCTGACCATATTCTGCAGTGGATATTTAGTCCTGTGACTCCTGTTCATTTCTCAATAACATAATTATACCTAATTCCCTAGAGGTATATTCACTTTTTACAGACTCCATATTTTTAGTTCGGTAACGATAATTGCCTCTTAATTCTTTATTTTCTAGCAGTTAATTATAGAATGAATCGAAGAGAGGTTCCTTCTGACTTTTTTTTATCTTCCAGGAGGTGGAGCAGTACCGAGGTAACGTGAGCGGTTTAGCTGCAGCAGCGGAGGCCCGTAAGAAAGCGCGCACCGGCAAGGAGGTGGCACTGTCTGAACCACGCCTAGTCAGGGAAACCAACAGGAACTGGGGCATAGTGGACACGGAGGACATTAAGGAGAAGAGTAGGATAAAGGTGATGTCAAAGATAAAATACACTGATTGAGAAATCGCTATAGTTTCTTAATATGAGATCAATTAATAAATATTTACAAATTAAGTTATAATTAGTTAGTTCTTTCAGTCTTTTTTATGAATGACGCAAATTATAGTATATTGAAGTTTGGCACTTTTCAGGACGGTCATGTAACTACGGAAACAACACGTACGACCCAACAGGAGCAGTTCGATCACGCCTCAGCGCCCGATAGCGGGTCTAGCATCAGTGACGGGTCTGTGCACCAAGAGGGCAACAGAGCATCACACCGCATAGTTCACACTAAGGACGAGGACATACTAGAGTACTACGCTGTGCCTAAGGGGGGCACATTGGCACAGGGAGTGAAGGTAGGGGTGGTGAAGGTAGGGGTCACTGGTGAAAGTAGGGGTCACTGGTGAAGGTAGGGGTCACTGGTGAAGGTAGGGGTCACTGGTGAAGGTAGGGGTCACTGGTGAAGGTAGGGGTGACTGGTGAAGGTAGGGGTGACTGGTGAAGGTAGGGGTCACTGGTGAAGGTAGGGGTCTCTGGTGAAGGTAGGGGTCACTGGTGAAGGTAGGGGTCACTAGTGAAGGTAGGGGTCACTGGTGAAGGTAGGGGTCACTGGTGAAGGTAGGGGTCACTGGTGAAGGTAGGGGTCACTGGTGAAGGTAGGGGTCACTGGTGAAGGTAGGGGTCACTGGTGAAGGTAGGGGTCACTGGTGAAGGTAGGGGTCACTGGTGAAGGTAGGGTTCACTGGTGAAGGTAGGGGTGACTGGTGAAGGTAGGGGTGACTAGTGAAGGTAGGGGTGACTAGTGAAGGTAGGGGTGACTGGTGAAGGTAGGGGTGACTAGTGAAGGTAGGTGTGACTAGTGAAGGTAGGGGTCGCTGGTGAAGGTAGGGGTCACTGGTGAAGGTAGGGGTGACTAGTGAAGGTAGGGGTGACTAGTGATTGTAGGGGTGACTAGTGAAGGTAGGGGTGACTAGTGAAGGTAGGGGTGACTGGTGAAGGTAGGGGTGACTGGTGAAGGTAGGGGTGACTGGTGAAGGTAGGGGTGACTAGTGAAGGTAGGGGTGACTAGTGAAGGTAGGGGTGACTGGTGAAGGTAGGGGTGACTAGTGAAGGTAGGGGTGACTAGTGAAGGTTGGGGTGACTAGTGAAGGTTGGGGTGACTGGTGAAGGTAGGGGTGACTGGTGAAGGTAGGGGTGACTAGTGAAGGTAGGGGTGACTAGTGAAGGTAGGGGTGACTGGTGAAGGTAGGGGTGACTAGTGAAGGTAGGGGTGACTAGTGAAGGTAGGGGTGACTAGTGAAGGTAGGTGGCAAATAAGAAATTTACTCAGATTCTGATTACAGTAAATGTCATTATAGGTTTAATAATTTAATATTTAAGCTATCGGTGACTAGTGAAGGTAGGGGTGACTAGTGAAGGTAGGGGTGACTAGTGAAGGTAGGGGTGACTGGTGAAGGTAGGGGTGACTGGTGAAGGTAGGGGTGACTAGTGAAGGTAGGGGTGACTAGTGAAGGTAGGGGTGACTGGTGAAGGTAGGGGTGACTGGTGAAGGTAGGGGTGACTGGTGAAGGTAGGGGTGACTAGTGAAGGTAGGGGTGACTAGTGAAGGTAGGGGTGACTATTGAAGTTAGGGGTGACTGGTGAAGGTAGGGGTGACTGGTGAAGGTAGGGGTGACTAGTGAAGGTAGGGGTGACTAGTGAAGGTAGGGGTGACTGGTGAAGGTAGGGGTGACTAGTGAAGGTAGGGGTGACTGGTGAAGGTAGGGGTGACTGGTGAAGGTAGGGGTGACTGGTGAAGGTAGGGGTGACTGGTGAAGGTAGGGGTGACTAGTGAAGGTAGGGGTGACTAGTGAAGGTAGGGGTGACTAGTGAAGGTAGGGGTGACTGGTGAAGGTAGGGGTGACTGGTGAAGGTAGGGGTGACTAGTGAAGGTAGGGGTGACTAGTGAAGGTAGGGGTGACTAGTGAAGGTAGGGGTGACTGGTGAAGGTTGGGGTGACTAGTGAAGGTAGGGGTGACTGGTGAAGGTAGGGGTGACTGGTGAAGGTAGGGGTGACTAGTGAAGGTAGGGGTGACTAGTGAAGGTAGGGGTGACTAGTGAAGGTAGGGGTGACTGGTGAAGGTTGGTGGAGGTTTCTTGAAGTTATATTGAACGAAGTATTTATTTTCTTTAAAATATGAAGTGATTTTTTTTTTCAAATTGGCCAAATGAAATCAATTAGTCTTCTCAAGATAATCAATTTCTTCTTTCTTCTGAAATATCTCCATTGTTCTCCTCTTTCACGTTTTCATTTTCACACCAAAACAATAGAAGCTATATATTGCACCTACGATACTTTGGTCTAACATTGACAGCATAGAACCCTAACCACTGTACTCAAAATATTGGACCAATGTTGTCAGAAATAAATCTCTGCGCTGAAATGATTTGACAGACGGTATTTAAAATGATATATTTTCCTTAATTAACGACAAATTTGAATGATTTGTACTGAAGTTAAGTTTTGCTTTATCAGCTCGGCGAGGGAATGCATGTAGTGAACGAAGACGTTCAAGAAGACAAAGAAGGGGACGCTTTGGAGGACGTGGGAGCCAAGTTCCTCCGTTACCGGACTGCTGCCGCAGCTGCCGCTGCACCGCCAACACCCAGAGAAGACGCTCTGACGAAGAAGCCTCTAGACTACGTGAAGGAGGAGAAACAGAGGCAGCACGAGACCACTCGGTGGCTTGAGCACCATTTCGGCAGCGACTCTGGAGAGTAAGTAACTTAGGATATTTACTCAAACAGATTTCCTAAATTTCAAAGTATTGCTGTGAGTCTGCGACCATATCTCTATCTACCTGCTGACGAGAAAACCTGTATTCATGAACACAAAGTGAAATGGAATAACTTCTTAAATGTGCAATATGATGACAATTGTTATCCGTGCTGCACTGATAACGCGCACCAAGGGATCGCAAACTTCACAAAACAGGCCATTGCCAATATTGCGACACCCTGGAATCTTCTTTTGCAATTTTAATGCATCAATTGCTCTTGGTTTGGTTCGAAAAACTTTGCTTGGAGATATTCCCTCAAAAAGTAGTCCATAGGTGTGAGGTCTGGGGATCGCGCAAAGTTTTCAGTGGTAACCTGATATTCCTAATGGCCTGTTTCGTGACGTGTGTGATTGCCTTGGTTTATTATTATTCAATAATAGACATTTAATCTAAATGGCACATTTGCGAAGTTCAATTCTTCAGTCACATTTGTCTCATTTATTCGAAACTATTTTTTTTCACTTTGTGTTCATTAAAACTGGTTCTCTTCATCCAAACTGTACACATTTTTTTATAAAATCCTAAGCTACATATATAAGAGTCTTATTAACGACCATATAGTATTAGCCACTTTTAATATTATGCGTTTAATTCAAGTGAATTTGGGGTGATAATTTTAATCCTAAAATAATTTAAATATAAATATTCGTTTTTCAGATCACAAGAAGGAGAGAAGAGTGGCAACTTAATTAAGATCACCATGTCTCCCCATCCTGCCTCTCCTCCACCTACTCCCCCACAAGGACCTCTCAGAAGATGGGGAAATTTGACTACCTCCACGCCAAAAACATCCAAAATTCCTCCACCACCTCCCAAGTCCAACTTAAACTCAGGACCTCCTCCCGCTCCCATGCCTCACCAAATAAATGAGGCTAGGGCGAGACTGAGGTCTACAGGGAGAACTCTTGATGAGATAGACAGTCAGAGGGACATGTACAATGCAGGCAGAGTGCACAAAAACTCCTACAGTTTCTCACAAAACTCTGAAGAGAGATTCACTCCTCCCATGTCACCAATATCTCCTAACTCATATAACAAGTCGAGTTATTCTAACAGCAGATATCAAAGAAGTGACCGAGAGCGTACCAGAAGAAGTTACGAGCCGGATGCGGAGTTCAATAAAGATTTAGATGATTCAGAGCTCGATAAGAGGTACGGTAAATATGGAGTCAAAAGCACTGGTTACAGATATGAGTCAGATGTTGATAGAGATAATAGGCTGGCAAATTACCGTACTGAAGATAGGGATGATCTATACCCCAAGAATAAAGCTAATGTCGGTAGATCTCGATCTTTCCACACTTCCAATATTGAACACCGCGATGAGTATGATTCTCCCACTTGGAAGCGTCGCTCCAGGTCTCCTGAACCTCCAAGCAGACAATCCAGATCTCGACCGCAGTCTGCAGCTCAGTTCAGCACTCTTCAAAACCCCAAGAAATCTGACAAATTCTTAAGATTCTTCGGAATTGGAACAGGCAAAAACCAAGATAACCCAGAAGGAACAATTTCAAAACGATCTAAAAATAAGAAATCAGGAGAAAAGTTACAAAATATTTTCCGCAAAAACTCTGACAAATCTCCAGATCACAACAAGGAAAACAAGAAAAGCAGTTCGTTCAGAAATCAAGGATCTACAAAGTTCTCAGCGAAGATGGCTGGTAAATATTCAGATTCAGATGAAGCACCTGTACCTCCTCCAAGAACCAAACGTAGACAACCGAGACCTCAAACTACCTACTTTTTTGGTCAAGACTCTGACGACAACACTAAAACTTCTCGTCAAAGACCACATTCCATTTACGCTAATATTTCATACGACAATAAGAATGAAAATAACAAATACAGCAGATCAAATGGCTACTCTGAGTACAAAAATAACACCTATCGCAATGAGGAAGATTCAAGGCAAATGTCTAACAGCAGAAAATACAATGAGAGCATGAACAGGAAAAACAACTACTACTCGAATGGAACTGACTACCGCAGCTCTAAAATTAGGGACAATTCAAACGAAAGATGCGACTCGGGATACGGAGATCCACATGATTCTTATAACAAATATAAAAACCAAGATTACTCAGGCAGAAAATCAGTAGACAGTAGAAGGTATGAAGAGAAATCCTACAGGAAATATGGTGATGAACCAAAGAGATATCAAAGGAAATCAAGCAGAGAGGATAGAAATTATAAGAAGAGCTCACCTTACGCTGAAAGGAAATATAAAACTACCAAGAACGTCACTCCTGTCTATGTTATGGAGACTAAACAGTCACCAAAGAAATACCGCAGCATGGATCTTCTGAATTCTAGTCCTGAAAGACACTCTTCTACTTGGACTCAAACTTTGGGGAGCCCCAAAAAATCCCAAAAGAAATTTTCTGATGAGTATGTAAGTGTAACTCTGCCGCGTAAGGTACGTCACGTCACCAGTTTTACGACTCCTAACAAGACTTACGTCTACGGAACAGAAGAACAACCGAGTAGTCGCTACAAGTCAAGTCAATTGACCAGTGGCAGTTTGCTCAATGTAAACTCAGGATATGACTCGACGCCATCCTACCGCAATGGCTTGTCTAACACCAACGTGACTAGGAGTCACAGCGTCAACATCAGACCTGTGGGTAGCGTGTCTAACCTAAGATCTCCTAACCTCATAGCGTCCATTGCCAGAACAAACTCCACTCGTCAGCTCAATGCACAAAGTAGCGAGGATTTGCTAAACAGAGAGCTGTATGAGCGGTCTGATGAATATAACCCTCAGCCCACTAGGCAGTACACAACTTCTAGCAACAATGTAAACACAGATGACAAGAAATCCCGTTTCATGGAAGGTCTGCTCAGTACAGCTCCTGAGCTCTTCCATTTTATGCACGGAGAGGGGGAAGATGTGGTGGATAACAATAAGACTGAGTCGGCGACAAGGAAGACCTTTGAATCGTCATCTCCTGCACCCATGAATGCTCCTAAAGTTTTCACTTTTGGCAGGAAAGATGAGACTATGAAGAGATCTGAGCAACCCAAAGTGAACTACTCCACCAACAGTATGGGAAGAAACAGCAGTGGCTATGACTCAGGCTCTTATACCAACAGTGTGAGACGCAATGGAGCCTTGGATTCGAATGGCCGAAGACAGAGCGCCTTCAACATGAAGACTGAAGGAAGCTCACTTCTCTACTCCCCTTCACTGAGAGAAAGGACTCTTCAGAGAAAGAAAGAAAGGCAGCAGAGGATCGAGGAAGCAGAGTTTGCGGGCAAGAGAGCTAGTCTGCTCAGAGAAGACTCGCCTGTTAGATTTGAAGTGAACTCGCGCTAGTTATTATAACTTATAATCAATCTAAGTTATCTAACCAAAATTAACTACAGCTATTAGAATACCTGATAATCGAATTTATTGTAAAGTTGGTAGACGATTAATATGGAGCTAAAGGTCACTATTAAAAAAAACGATGTTCTTTAAATTAAGTTGTGTCTATGTGCCATCACCTAGTCAGGCCTTCAATATGCGATCCCAAAGTGTCTTCTTCAGTTTGATAGCACTCCTTCTTCATGATTAAAGTATAGAGAATCGAAAAGTTAGCTTTGTAGAAGTGAACGTACGCTTCATGATATAGATTAAACAGTTGCCTTACACTTGTGTCAGTGTGAGCCCAGCTCAGGAATTCCGCCAAATGGTAAAACTTTCGAAAAATTGGTGTGACGGACACACACGCATAAAAAATTCCCAATCATTCTTAAGAAGAGGAAACCAAATAAATAAATAAACGACAGAAATTATAAAGGTAGATAAATTTGAAAATAAATTATCGACGGAAATTATTAGGATGGATAAATTTTAAAAAGCACGGTTACATTCGTGATACGAAACCATATCTATTTGGCATATTTTTAGACAATTAAATTTATTAAAATTAGGGAAGAACCAAAATATCTCAAGGTAAGTAATTCAATTTTAATTCACTTAATTAAATTACTTACCTTAGGATATTCTATTCAGTTTCAAATTTGCGTAGTTTATTTATTTATTTGGTGTCCTTTATTGTGAATGATTGGAAATTTATGTGTTTGTGTCTGTCTGTCCGTTACACCAAATATTCTATTGGTCTTTACCATTTAGCGAAATTGAATTTCTTAACTTTGTGATAATCATAGAAATATTAAAGAAGTATATCGATAGTTGTATTTTAATCTTAAAACTAATTACAGTTTCCCTCTAACTCTATATAATAACTTAATTCGTTCAGGCACTTATATTTCATCTAATGCAATAAAACCTAAACCAGAACAGATTTATTTTGTAATTCTACCCTCTTAGTTACACCAGATATTATACTACTAATATCTTAGTTACACCACAGATATTATACTATCAAAAATATATTATAAATACGTATTGTCTGGTGCCCGTGTCTCTATTTGCTTTGAAAGAACCTAAATTGCTATAAACTTAACTATATTATGAGGCATGGGTACCGGGCATTCGTCTAAATCTTTTGTGCCAGTTTTCCATCTAGAATCTGAGTCCTGAGCAGGCGATGGCTGATGAAAGTATATGCGGTGGAAATGGTTTGCAGGGAGAAATTTTGTCAGTGGAGAAAAATAAAACTAGAAGAAGCGCACTAACATCCCACTCAAAAAACTGCTCATCAGATATATGACCGTGATCAATATTGCGCTTTCTATTGCGCATTCTATTGATAGCAGTGACTTCAACTAATTAGTCTGCTGAATTTTGCAGTCTCTTGATTTGTATGGACTACAACTACAATATGGTAGCAGTAGGCATAGTCAGGATGGAGTAAGTCCATGTTCGGACAGAGGGACCACTATGCGCTGACGGTGAAGGAGACTACAAGGATTGGCGACTGAAATGCATTAATAGGGTAAGGTACCTTACCTCAAAGTTTACTTTGTTGTAATTTAGGGTTTTTCTAACAATGCGAGATAAGGTGCCAGATAATTAAATATTTTTTTTACTTCCATGCATATTTAATTACTATTTGATTACTATTACGAATTACTATTTGATTACTATTACGAATTACTATTTGATTACTATTACGAATTACTATTTGATTACTATTACGAATTACTATTTAATTACTATTACGAATTACTATTTAATTACTATTACGAATTACTATTTAGTTACGATTACGAATTATTTCACTTAATTACTATTACGAATGTTTCACTTAATTACCTTAACAATTTATAAATTATATAATTTAATGCTCATTCATTACTATTCAATCGCACTACTTAAAATCCTTAACTTAATATAGAAAATTATAAATTAGTATATAACTAGGTGATTTATTTTTCGTATTTTTTCTTTATAGATTCTGCTAAATCCTTCGCTAGCAACCTGTTCTTTCTACACGTTGTACCATGGCTAACACCTGGAGAGTTGGAAGAGCGTATTGGCATTTCTAACAAATAATTAGTAACCGCACCTTCAGTGTGTTCTAAATATTTCATATTCACTTTGATTAAAATTGTAAAAATTAGTTTAAAATATTATGTAGATTGAGTCTTTATAAATAGTTTGAAAATTTATAAATGTTTATTAATTACCCTACTGGCATAGTTTTACTTATGGTGGCCAGTATGGGGATTAATTTAATCTCGCATTTGCCAAAAAGTCCTCCTCTTCCAACCCGTCAGTTGCGTTTGGTCCCTCGTTGTTCTGAATATTTTCGCATATATTAAATTTTACTTTGTTGATAAATTTAAAGTTTAATACAATATTAATTTTGTTGATTACTTTATAATAGTTTAAAACAATTTGCTTTGATTAGTGTAACTATTTGAAATTGTTCAAAATGGTTTTGGATGATGATGGTGCCTCAGGTAGCACCAATTCAGTTTTAAACCTGTCTAGCTTCAAAAAATCTAGACGTTATGTTAGGCAAAGAATCACCAGATTGTACAATGAAATTACAGATGATTCTGTAGTTCTGCCTTTATCTAAGATTCCTCATTACATTGATAAACTTGGTCCTTAAGAACAGATTTGGCAGATTTTGATGGTAAAATTTATCCTTTAATTGCTATAAACTATAGGGATGATACACCAGAGTGTCGGCAGGAACTCGATGATGTTATTTCTTATGAAGAAAAGATTAATGATTCACTTGTTTCTCTTAATGAACTGGTTACAGTTGCAAGTTCAACAAATTCTAATTCCAATTCGGATCACTTGCCTGTAAATAGGATGAAGTTACCAGTTATTAGTTTGCCAGAGTATTCCCATTCAAAGACAGATAGTATTGAAAAGTTTTTCTACTCTTTGGAGTCCATTTTGGGCAAACATAATTTGTCGGAATATGAAAAGTTTGTTTACTTGCGCGGTCAGTTGAAGGGTGCCCCTAAAACGTTGGTAGATTCATTAGATTCTCTTGACCAAACTTACTTAAAAGCTAAGGAGCTTCTCACTAAGGCTTTTGCTTCAACTTTGTCTCAGAAGTATGAGACTATTGATAGATTATCTAAATTGAAACTAAATGTTTCTAGCGACCCTTATTCTTTCATTGGAGAGATGAGAACTGTGATATCTTCTTTCAAGAACTTAAATATTAATGTTGATGAAGTGATCCAATACTTCATTTGGTTTAGCTTAAATGAGAAGTTTCAATCGCAATTAATCCAGATAACGAATAACACAAAGCCAAGTCTCGGTGAGATTCAAGAGAGCATATTTGATGCAACAGAAAGATATTTGCGTTTGAAAGAAAAGGATGTCGAATTTAAAGATAGGAATAGAGAGTCAAAAAATAAGGAATTTACTTCCAATTATGCTGTCAATGTAAAAACTTCATTTCCATGTAATCTTTGCGTGGCTGATAACCGACCAAATGTTACTCACTCTATGAAGGATTGTACAAATTATCCTTCACCTAGACAGAAGATTGACAAACTTAATAGGCTTAAATTTTGTTCTAAATGTTCATTCAAAAACCATTCTAGGGAAGATTGCAGATTTAAATTTGGGTCAAAGTGTTTCCATTGTAAAGGTGACCATATGAGTTTTCTGTGTACTAATGTTAGAAGCACAGTTTCAAATAATAGGTTGTCATGGACTCAAGGATTTCATACGGCATGTAATGACCGAATTTTGCTACCATCTTTTACATGTGATATAGGTTCGCTTAACAAAACCACTGTAAGAGGACTAAAGGATAGTGGTTCTCAGAGAAATTTTGTCCTTAAAAAGGTAGCAGATGACCTTTCACTATCAGTGAGTAACCCTGAGGTAAAACTGCGCATAAACGGTTTTAACTCCAGCAAGGACATTAACACCATTTCTGTTCTAGTTCCAGTAAACGTAGGTGAAGTGATTCATACTATTGAAGCCGTAGTGATTCCTGAAATAAATATTAGATTATACGTTCCCGGTATTGATAAGGTATCTCAGAACTTCAATGGGAAAGGTTATAACATGGCAGATAGGTATTTGGTTGAAAATAAATCTGGGGAAATTAAGGGATTTGAATTAATTTTGGGTGCTGATTCGGACTCTTTCTTACAAACACGTACTGTAAATTTTGGTGTGAACAATAATTCCTTTTATTCAGATTCTTCATTGGGAGTTATGTTGTCAGGTAGTATAGATGCATTAAATTCCAACCTAGATTATTTGCCTTACAAGGATAGCACTTTTTGTAATCTAGCTTGTGATATACCCGATAAACCTGAATTGTCTAAAGATATTTTCTTTGATAAACTTTCTGATGAAACTTTGAATTGTGATATGAATAAGGTTTTGAATTTTGAGATAGAAGATGAAAAGGAGAATACCGAAGTAAATCGTAAGCTGGTAGAATACGTGCTAGATAAAACTGAACGGGAAGAAAACGGTAGACTTATTATGCCGTTGACATGGAACAACGAAAATAAGCACTTACTTGGAACTAATTTCAATTTAAGTAAAAACATATTGGAGTCTAATATTAAGAAACTGTCAAAGGATGTCCATAAACTAAAAATGTATAACGATGTATTTGTGGAGCAGGAAAAATTAGGTATAATAGAACGCATTCCAGATATTGATATCTTCATGAAAGAAACCCCTAACTGTAGCTTTTTACCACATATGGGTATATTTAAGATGGATCGGGAAACGAGTAAATGTAGGGTCGTGTTCCTTTCCAACTTATGCGAGAAATCTAGTAAAAAACCAAATGCGGTGAGTCACAATCAAGCTCTTTTACCTGGACCATCATTAAACCACAAGATCACTATAGCTGTTATGCTTTCTAGGTTTGATAAATTTTTGTTAACTTTTGATATAACTAAAGCCTTTCTAGCTGTAGGTTTGAGAGAATGTGATCAGGAAAAGCTTATCTTCTTATGGTACAAAGACATTGAAAATGAAGATTATAGTCTGATTGCATATCGTAATTTGAGATTAAGTTTTGGTCTTAGGCCCAGTCCTACTATTTTGATGCTAGGTTTGTATAAACTATTAATACTTGATACTGAAAATGACTCAGAAGAGATCAAAATATTGAAGAAAAAAGCATACAATTCAATGTATATGGATAACGGTAGTGTAAGTTGTAATGAAACTGATTATCTAATGTGGGCTTATGATACCTTAATTGAAATTTTTTCAGGATATCAATTTGGTCTGCAACAATTTGTTACCAACCATATTCCTATGCAGGAACATATGGACAAACAAAATAATACTGAAACTCCTTCTGATGTAAAGTATTTTGGAATGTGTTGGAACAGAATAGATGATGAACTTAGTCTTGCTCCAACTAAGTTAGATGTAAATGCTAATACAAAGAGGAAAGTACTGTCCTGCTTAAACTCAATTTACGACATTTTTAACCTATATGCCCCTTTGCTTAATAGGGCCCGGTTATTTTTGCAGAAGTTGCAGTCTGATTCGTCTTTAGATTGGGATTCTATTTTGGATGAATCCACTCGAGGCGAGTGGAAGAAAATTGCTATACAATATAACTCTATCCCTGTTAAATGTATAGACAGATTTGTGGGCAGCAGAGATAGTAAATATGACCTAATCGCGTTTGGTGACGCTTCCGGATCTATGTATGGGGCAGTAGCTTACATAAGAGAGGTTGAATCAGGGAAGGTTAGTTTTTTGCAGAGTAAAAGTAAGCTCTTAAACAAGAATTCAAATTCTAAGAAAACTATTCCCAGCTTGGAGTGTCAAGCTTTAAACTATGCAGCTGAGCTGTTAGTAGAACTTAGCCATCTCAGATTCAGTGGTTCCAATTAAAATAGAGAAACTTATAGTTTATACAGATAGTATGGTAAATCTACATTGGCTGTATTCTTACTTCCATAAATACGACAAGATGCAAAAACGTAGTGTTTACGTTCTAAACAGGTTAGAAAATATTAATAAACTTGCTCAAACCCATCCAATTACATTCTCATACATTGAGGGAAAGAACAACCCAGCTGATGTATTAACTAGACCAATCAGTTACAATAGGCTGATTGAAACTAGTTATTTTGATGGACCCAACTTTCTCTCTCTGCCTTCTCATCCAAATGAATTTGAAGTAACTGTACCTAAACAATTTGTTAATATTGCAGAATTTCCCACTAATGATGACCAGAATTCTGCTGCGGTACTTCTTTCACCTGCAGTGTCTGATTTGTTGCCGGTTTTGCAGGTAGAAAGGTACTCTTCTTTTTCAAAGGCAGTCGGAGTGTACAGCTGTGTGTTAACCTTCATTCAGAAATTGGCATTGAAAACAGGTAAATTGGTATCCTTTAATAAAGTTCAAAATTTGCATGAGTTAGCTACATGTAAACTCGTATCATCTGAACAGAAATTGAAATACCCTGAAGTTTATAATTTCTTTCAATCTCATGACAAAAGAGTGAACAACATACCAAATATCGTAATGCAAATGAACTTGTACCTAGATGAATATGAACAAATTAGGGTAAAGGGCAAATTTGCTCAGGGTAAACATCCTATACTATTACACCCTGATTCACTGATGACTAAATCTATAATACTAGATAGCCATTCTAAGTTGGCTCATTCTGGATTGTATAGTACACTTAGGGAAATACGAAAGCACTTTTGGATTCAGAGAGGATTTTCAGTAGTCAGAAGAATTTTGAAAGATTGTATAGTTTGTAGACGGTTCAATCAACGTCCAATTGGCATAAATCAAAACTCTTATAAAGATTTCCGTTGTGATCCTCCCCAAATCCCTTACAAATATGTATTTGTAGATCACATGGGTCCTTGGAATGTTAAAATTGGTAGTAGTACTCAGAAAGTGTACTTGTTGGTGGTAACATGCCTTTGGAGTAGAGCTATTGATCTTAAATTATGCTATTCGTTGGACGTTCCCGAATTTTTGAGAGCAGTACAGATGCATGTTTATGAGTTCGGCCTATTTCAATTATGTCTTTCGGATCTTGGATCTCAGATAGTGTCGGGTTCCAAAATTATCCGGAAATTGATTGACTATCCTGAAACTCACAATTTCCATAAGCAGCATGGAGTTGATCACGTTCAATTTAGTCAATATGCAAAGGGAAACAGTTCCCTAGGGTCATTAGTTGAGAACTGTGTAAAACAAACAAAAATGTTGATTGGTAAGTCAATTGGGAAAAATGTGTTGGATGTTAGGGAATTTGAACTATTAATTTCTAAAGTCAACCACATCATAAATCGCAGGCCAGTTGCGTTCAAAGATAGCTTGAGGGAGTATATTGCCAGGGAGGAGGTTCCTGAAACTATAACCCCAGAACAACTCGTAAGGGGTTATGAGCTTGTCTCCATGAATATTATTCCGCAGACTCAATCCTCGGAAATTATTAATTTTGATGAATTTTCTTCTGACAATATAAAGTTTAATCATTCCCAGTTTCAGAAGGTCAATGATAAGTAAATAGTTGAGTATCATCAGGAATTTCTAGTACAATTGTTATCTCAGGCTATAGATCGTAAGGATAGGTACAAACCTATCAAACACACTTCTCTTTCAGTTGGTGATATAGTATTGCTGGTAGAGCCGTTCACTAAACAAATTAATTATCCCATGGGAATTGTATGTTCTGTAGAGTTAAATTCTTTGGGTGAGGTGGTAGCTGCTGCAATTCTGAAAGGAAAGACTAGAGAGAGAGTGTATCGTCATGTAACTTCTTTGATTCACTTGCTTTCTGTGGATTCTTTCGTAAGTTCAGATTTTGACGATTCAGTTACTATGAATGTACCGGAATCTACTCTAGTAACTAGACCAAAAAGAGAAACTGCTAAGGTCACTGAAGAGAAAATAAGATCCTTTATTAAAAAAGATCTTGTATAATAAATGTATATAATTGTTCTTGTTCCTTGTTACTTATGTTGAGACTTTATTTAAAGCTCTTTATGATTATATAAATTGTTCTTGTTAATCAAATGTTAATTATTTATTAGCATTTGTAAATTTTAAATACATATTGTTCTTTGTTGATGAAAGCCCAAATTTAAAGTTGGTTTTCATCCTGATTTTGTGTTTTTAAAAAATTGATTCATAATTCACTCTAAATATTATTAGTGTGAATCCCTTTTGGGGGAGTATCAAAAATATATTATAAATACGTATTGTCTGGTGCCCGTGTCTCTATTTGCTTTGAAAGAACCTAAATTGCTATAAACTTAACTATATTATGAGGCATGGGTACCGGGCATTCGTCTAAATCTTTTGTGCCAGTTTTCCATCTAGAATCTGAGTCCTGAGCAGGCGATGGCTGATGAAAGTATATGCGGTGGAAATGGTTTGCAGGGAGAAATTTTGTCAGTGGAGAAAAATAAAACTAGAAGAAGCGCACTAACATCCCACTCAAAAAACTGCTCATCAGATATATGACCGTGATCAATATTGCGCTTTCTATTGCGCATTCTATTGATAGCAGTGACTTCAACTAATTAGTCTGCTGAATTTTGCAGTCTCTTGATTTGTATGGACTACAACTACAATATGGTAGCAGTAGGCATAGTCAGGATGGAGTAAGTCCATGTTCGGACAGAGGGACCACTATGCGCTGACGGTGAAGGAGACTACAAGGATTGGCGACTGAAATGCATAATTAGGGTAAGGTACCTTACCTCAAAGTTTACTTTGTTGTAATTTAGGGTTTTTCTAACAATGCGAGATAAGGTGCCAGATAATTAAATATTTTTTTTACTTCCATGCATATTTAATTACTATTTGATTACTATTACGAATTACTATTTGATTACTATTACGAATTACTATTTGATTACTATTACGAATTACTATTTAATTACTATTACGAATTACTATTTAATTACTATTACGAATTACTATTTAGTTACGATTACGAATTATTTCACTTAATTACTATTACGAATGTTTCACTTAATTACCTTAACAATTTATAAATTATATAATTTAATGCTCATTCATTACTATTCAATCGCACTACTTAAAATCCTTAACTTAATATAGAAAATTATAAATTAGTATATAACTAGGTGATTTATTTTTCGTATTTTTTCTTTATAGATTCTGCTAAATCCTTCGCTAGCAACCTGTTCTTTCTACACGTTGTACCATGGCTAACACCTGGAGAGTTGGAAGAGCGTATTGGCATTTCTAACAAATAATTAGTAACCGCACCTTCAGTGTGTTCTAAATATTTCATATTCACTTTGATTAAAATTGTAAAAATTAGTTTAAAATATTATGTAGATTGAGTCTTTATAAATAGTTTGAAAATTTATAAATGTTTATTAATTACCCTACTGGCATAGTTTTACTTATATACTACTAATATCTTAGTTACACCAATGATATTATACTACTAATATCTTAGTTACACCAAAGATATTATACTACTAATATCTTAGTTACACCAAAGATATTATACTACTAATATCTTAGTTACACCAGATATTATACTACTAATATCTTAGTTACACCACAGATATTATACTACTAATATCTTAGTTACACCACAGATATTATACTACTAATATCTTAGTTACACCACCGATATTATACTACTAATATCTTAGTTACACCACCGATATTATACTACTAATATCTTAGTTACACCACCGATATTATACTACTGATATCTTAGTTACACCACCGATATTATACTACTAATATCTTAGTTACACCACAGATATTATACTACTAATATCTTAGTTACACCACCGATATTATACTACTAATATCTTAGTTACACCACCGATATTATACTACTAATATCTTAGTTACACCACCGATATTATACTACTAATATCTTAGTTACACCACCGATATTATACTACTAATATCTTAGTTACACCACCGATATTATACTACTAATATCTTAGTTACACCACAGATATTATACTACTAATATCTTAGTTACACCTCAGATATTATACTACTAATATCTTAGTTACACCACAGATATTATACTACTAATATCTTAGTTACACCTCAGATATTATACTACTAATATCTTCGTTACATCAAAGATATTATACTACTAATATCTTCGTTACACCAAAGATATTATACTACTAATATCTTAGTTACACCAGATATTATACTACTAATATCTTAGTTACACCAGATATTATACTACTAATATCTTAGTTACACCAAAGATATTATACTACTAATATCTTAGTTACACCAAAGATATTATACTACTAATATCTTAGTTACACCAAAGATATTATACTACTAATATCTTAGTTACACCAAAGATATTATACTACTAATATCTTAGTTACACCAGATATTATACTACTAATATCTTAGTTACACCAGATATTATACTACTAATATCTTAGTTACACCAAAGATATTATACTACTAATATCTTAGTTACACCAAAGATATTATACTACTAATATCTTAGTTACACCAAAGATATTATACTACTAATATCTTCGTTACACCAAAGATATTATACTACTAATATCTTAGTTACACCACCGATATTATACTACTAATATCTTAGTTACACCACCGATATTATACTACTAATATCTTAGTTACACCACAGATATTATATTACTAATATCTTAGTTACACCACAGATATTATATTACTAATATCTTAGTTACACCACAGATATTATACTACTAATATCTTAGTTACACCACAGATATTATACTACTAATATCTTAGTTACACCACAGATATTATACTACCTAATATCTTAGTTACACCACAGATATTATACTACTAATATCTTAGTTACACCACAGATATTATACTACTAATATCTTAGTTACACCACAGATATTATACTACTAATATCTTAGTTACACCACAGATATTATACTACTAATATCTTAGTTACACCACAGATATTATACTACTAATATCTTAGTTACACCACAGATATTATACTACTAATATCTTAGTTACACCACAGATATTATACTACTAATATCTTAGTTACACCACAGATATTATACTACTAATATCTTAGTTACACCACAGATATTATACTACTAATATCTTAGTTACACCACAGATATTATACTACTAATATCTTAGTTACACCACAGATATTATACTACTAATATCTTAGTTACACCACAGATATTATACTACTAATATCTTAGTTACACCACAGATATTATACTACTAATATCTTAGTTACACCACAGATATTATACTACTAATATCTTAGTTACACCACAGATATTATACTACTAATATCTTAGTTACACCACAGATATTATACTACTAATATCTTAGTTACACCACAGATATTATACTACTAATATCTTAGTTACACCACAGATATTATACTACTAATATCTTAGTTACACCACATATATTATACTACTAATATCTTAGTTACACCACATATATTATACTACTAATATCTTAGTTACACCACATATATTATACTACTAATATCTTAGTTACACCACATATATTATACTACTAATATCTTAGTTACACCACATATATTATACTACTAATATCTTAGTTACACCACATATATTATACTACTAATATCTTAGTTACACCACATATATTATACTACTAATATCTTAGTTACACCACATATATTATACTACTAATATCTTAGTTACACCACATATATTATACTACTAATATCTTAGTTACACCACATATATTATACTACTAATATCTTAGTTACACCACAGATATTATACTACTAATATCTTAGTTACACCACAGATATTATACTACTAATATCTTAGTTACACCACAGATATTATACTACTAATATCTTAGTTACACCACAGATATTATACTACTAATATCTTAGTTACACCACAGATATTATACTACTAATATCTTAGTTACACCACAGATATTATACTACTAATATCTTAGTTACACCACCGATATTATACTACTAATATCTTAGTTACACCACCGATATTATACTACTAATATCTTAGTTACACCACCGATATTATACTACTAATATCTTAGTTACACCACCGATATTATACTACTAATATCTTAGTTACACCACCGATATTATACTACTAATATCTTAGTTACACCACCGATATTATACTATTAATATCTTAGTTACACCACCGATATTATACTACTAATATCTTAGTTACACCACCGATATTATACTACTAATATCTTTGTTACACCACAGATATTATACTACTAATATCTTAGTTACACCACAGATATTATACTACTAATATCTTAGTTACACCAAAGATATTATACTACTAATATCTTAGTTACACCAAAGATATTATACTACTAATATCTTAGTTACACCACAGATATTATACTACTAATATCTTAGTTACACCACAGATATTATACTACTAATATCTTAGTTACACCACAGATATTATACTACTAATATCTTAGTTACACCACAGATATTATACTACTAATATCTTAGTTACACCACCGATATTATACTACTAATATCTTAGTTACACCACCGATATTATACTACTAATATCTTAGTTACACCACCGATATTATACTACTAATATCTTAGTTACACCACAGATATTATACTACTAATATCTTAGTTACACCACAGATATTATACTACTAATATCTTAGTTACACCACAGATATTATACTACTAATATCTTAGTTACACCACAGATATTATACTACTAATATCTTAGTTACACCACAGATATTATACTACTAATATCTTAGTTACACCACAGATATTATACTACTAATATCTTAGTTACACCACAGATATTATACTACTAATATCTTAGTTACACCACAGATATTATACTACTAATATCTTAGTTACACCACAGATATTATACTACTAATATCTTAGTTACACCACAGATATTATACTACTAATATCTTAGTTACACCACAGATATTATACTACTAATATCTTAGTTACACCACAGATATTATACTACTAATATCTTAGTTACACCACAGATATTATACTACTAATATCTTAGTTACACCACAGATATTATACTACTAATATCTTAGTTACACCACAGATATTATACTACTAATATCTTAGTTACACCACAGATATTATACTACTAATATCTTAATTACACCACAGATATTATACTACTAATATCTTAATTACACCACAGATATTATACTACTAATATCTTAGTTACACCACAGATATTATACTACTAATATCTTAGTTACACCACAGATATTATACTACCAATATCTTAGTTACTCCACAGATATTATACTACTAATATCTTAGTTACACCAAAGATATTATACTACTAATATCTTAGTTACACCAAAGATATTATACTACTAATATCTTAGTTACACCACAGATATTATACTACTAATATCTTATTTACACCACAGATACTATACTACTAATATCTTAGTTACACCACATATATTATACTACTAATATCTTAGTTACACCAGATATTATACTACTAATATCTTAGTTACACCACAGATATTATACTACTAATATCTTATTTACACCACAGATATTATACTACTAATATCTTAGTTACACCACATATATTATACTACTAATATCTTAGTTACACCAGATATTATACTACTAATATCTTAGTTACACCAGATATTATACTACTAATATCTTAGTTACACCACAGATATTATACTACTAATATCTTAATTACACCAGATATTATACTACTAATATCTTAGTTACACCACAGATATTATACAGTGAAACTCCTGAGTTATGAAGTATTGGTTACTTCATAACTCAGAGTCACTTAATAACTGGTGTGCAGTGAGAGTTTTCTGTGATTAAAATCATAGAAAATTTTGGTCATTGAAGGATAACTATGACAAATATTATTTTTATTATTAATGTGCTGAGTGCACTAAATTTTATACAGAATTGAGGTAATTAAACAAATATTAAGTAAATGTTGTGGGAAATCAATAAAGCAACTCATTATTGAACAAAAATTAATACATTTCATGATAGTAGGCATTTATGCTTAAATTTAAATCATTAACAAAAAAATCACATCGTTTAAATTTCAAACAATAAAGAAACTACAGTTAATACTCAATATATCCGATTTATTGACAACCTAAATTTTATATTGAATCTTTTACCTTCCTGATTTACATTTTCATATATAAAGTAATTCTTTGAGGGAACTACTAAATGGAAAATAAAAGTTAAAAGAAATTTAAAGATAATAGTTTTTAATAAAGAAATAACCACACTCTCTTACATCATGTTGGGCGACATCAGTTGTTCTCAAATTAATTCCTAAATTTATACATGAACAATTTGAAAAATTAGTAGGCCTTTTAAATGCTGATCATTTTATACTGCAGTATATTAAAGTAAATGGAGTTCGTTAATTTAACGTTTTGAATAGAGGAAGCTTCCAACCGTTATATGGTTTACGGTGGAGCTTAAAAGCCAATTGTATTAGGTAGGAGGCTTGTAAATTCTAATGTTTGGGTTTGCAGAGTAGTGGATCATCACTTTGCTCAGCCCTTGTTGTTTAACATCCTACATCGCCTTGTAAGGGACCGCAGAGCTTCCAGGGCGTAAATGGTGCGATGATGAAATCTCAATGGTGATGAATCGATGATGAATTGATAATGAAGTAAGGTGATGAATCGATAATGAAGTAAGGTGATGAATCGATAATGAAGTAAGGTGATGAATCGATAATGAAGTAAGGTGATGAATCGATAATGAAGTAAGGTGATGAATCGATAATGAAGTAAGGTGATGAATCGATGATGAAGTAAGGTGATGAATCGATAATGAAGTAAGGTGATGAATCGATAATGAAGTAAGGTGATGAATCGATAATGAAGTAAGGTGATGAATCGATGATGAAGTAAGGTGATGAATCGATGATGAAGTAAGGTGATGAATCGATGATGAAGTAAGGTGATGAATCGATGATGAAGTAAGGTGATGAATCGATGATGAAGTAAGGTGATGAATCGATGATGAAGTCTCAATGGCGGAGTATGAAATATAGAGAGCATTAGATTAGCAAAGGGTTAAGTGTACCCAATCTTTGCCAGAGGAGTGAAGGTTTACAAATTCCTAATGAGAGTGTGGCATAAATTTTCTTCATATATAATACTCTATTATAGGATAATACATAATTATAGGTAGTATCTCAAAATAATTGAGTATCATCCTATAATTATTGCATGTGGGTATTATCCTATAATTGGGTATTACCCTATAATAGAGTATATCTATAATAGAGTATTATCTTATAATATGGTAGTGTAAGGAGGAAAAGATTGCAAAAAAACACTATTGTAATGAGGTTGTAATTTTCATAAAAAACGTCTATATTGTAACTGCTCGTCATACTTGCATTTTTCCTTTTCACTTCTGCAATATGACTTTCACTTGTGCCAATTAATTTTTCAATTCTGCCAATTCATTATTCACTTCTGCCAACTTTACTTGAAAAAGGTATAGTTATACCTCAAGAACTATGGTTTTCTATGATTTAAACAAAGAAAACTACTTCATAACTCAGGTGCATTTCATATTTCAGGTCCTTCATTACTCGGGTGCTTCATAAAAAAAACTTCATAACTCAGGAGTTATACTTTACTGCTAATATCTTAGATTTCACTGTCCAAGTAACAACAAGAATGAAAATAAGAACTGGGAAATTAAAAGAAGTGAAACAGCAATATAATTTATTCTCAAAAATATAACAACAATAAAATACAGTGATAATTTGATAAATAGAGAAAACTCAAGTCAAAAAAGTAAAGCATGGCGAAAATTTTTATGGAAATAAAGGAGAATTAGAAGACAAACTATAAACATTCATTGCCTTCAATCCCCAGTCAGAAAACTGTTACCGCTACACGAGAATCTGAACATTGATACTATGCTTGTTAATTATTAACATTTTCAATTGCAGGTAAAATAATCAATCAATTATTAAATAATGGGTTTGGCGTCTGCTTGGGAACCAAGGACCAAATCGCAGACGTCAAAAAGAAATTAAATACAAGGGATTGGGAGAAGCAGTCAGATGGGAAAGTCATCTACCACCAGTCGGTGACAATGCTCATGGATGCGGAAAAGCACAGGTTATTGCACCCAAAGATAGAAGTGGAAATGTTAATGAAGCCTACAAGTCTACCTAACACAAAATCTAAGACCTCGTAGTTGACGAGAGATCCCCTAAAACTGTAAGTAGCGTTACAAAAACGCTAAGGGTGATAAAACTGAGAAGATAATTCACATTCCAGTTTATAATATACAAGTGATAGCAAATAATTCTCTTTCTTTCCGATACGAAATATGCAACGAAAAAAATATCGAATCGAGAGGATGAATCAACATATCTATTGTGAAAATTTGAAATATTATTATTTCATTCTTGTTCACTTATTGGGTATAATTCACTTATTCCATCATTAATATATTAACTAGTGGTCAATGGAAATCATAATGAAACCCTGGTTTTCAATTTGTTACGAACTTAGCTTACGCTAAAACGTTGTACAGTCTAAAGAAATGACACTAATATTTAGATTCACATGCAACATTGATGTACTTTTCGGGCTTAAGATTTAACGGTTAAAACATTCTATATAGCTATATATATACTCTTTAAAAAGTTACCTTTCTTTAATCCGTAATAAATGTTACCAAGAAGCTTCCTTGAAAATCATAAATTTGCAAATGTTTTCGATTAGCTTAACCTATTAACACCGAAATATTTCAGCTCCATTTTCGAGTATTCAGAACTCATCAACCAATGCCAACTATTTAGGAAATCAACTGTAAAAAACATGCGCTAAATGAAAATATGGAGAAGCCTGAAATCTCAGGAAGCTATCTTTATAACAGGGGGGAGGGAGTGTTTATAATAAATCCCCCCCCCCTCTACAGTACTAACAGAGTTAAGGAGGTGAGACTCAAATTAACGCTATAAACTCTATTTGAAGCAATAGTGACAACAACGACACACCTAAACATTTAAAGCAACACAACCACTGATGGAGAATAGATATTTGTTAAATGTAACTTTAATATAATGGAAAAAAGAATGTTTGACAGCATTAACTTTGGCCGTAAGAGCTGTGCAGGAGAAAATTCTTGAGAAAAATATTGTTTTGGCATCTAACTCCACACTCAGGGTGAAAATTTCTCTTTCAAATGGCGGGGCTGAAGCCGTACATCTGCCCCAGTCTGGACAAAAGCTCCGCCACCATCTGGCGCAGAGGAGGGTGAGGTGCATGCGCAGTGAGACTCTGAACACAGGGGAAAATCATCGGCAGGAGAATGCGCAGTTCATCTGAGGGAGAAAAAAAATGAAAGAGGAAAAGACTTGAGAGAGAGGAAAAGACTTGAGAGAGAGGAAAAGACTTGAGAGAGAGGAAAAGACTTGAGAGAGAGGAAAAGACTTGAGAGAGAGGAAAAGACTTGAAAGAGAGGAAAAGACTTGAAAGAGAGGAAAAGACTTGAAAGAGAGGAAAAGACTTGAAAGAGAGGAAAAGCCTTGAAAGAGAGAAATAGACTTGAAAGAGAGGATAAGACTTGAAAGAGAGGATAAGACTTGAAAGAGAGGATAAGACTTGAAAGAGAGGAAAAGACTTGAAAGAGAGGAAAAGACTTGAAAGAGAGGAAAAGACTTGAAAGAGAGGAAAAGACTTGAAAGAGAGGAAAAGACTTGAAAGAGAGGAAAAGACTTGAAAGAGAGGAAAAGACTTGAAAGAGAGGAAAAGACTTGAAAGAGAGGAAAAGACTTGAAAGAGAGGAAAAGACTTGAAAGAGAGGAAAAGACTTGAAAGAGAGGAAAAGACTTGAAGAGAGAAAAAGACTTGAAGAGAGAAAAAGACTTGAAGGAGAGAGAAAGACTTGAAGGAGAGAAAAAGACTTGAAAGAGAGGAAAAGACTTGAAGAGAGAAAAAGACTTGAAGAGAGAAAAAGACTTGAAGGAGAGAGAAAGACTTGAAAGAGAGGAAAAGCCTTGAAAGAGAGAAATAGACTTGAAAGAGAGGATAAGACTTGAAAGAGAGAAATAGACTTGAAAGAGAGGATAAGACTTGAAAGAGAGGATAAGACTTGAAAGAGAGGAAAAGACTTGAAAGAGAGGAAAAGACTTGAAAGAGAGGAAAAGACTTGAAAGAGAGGAAAAGACTTGAAAGAGAGTAAAAGACTTGAAAGAGAGGAAAAGACTTGAAAGAGAGGAAAAGACTTGAAAGAGAGGAAAAGACTTGAAAGAGAGGAAAAGACTTGAAAGAGAGGAAAAGACTTGAAAGAGAGGAAAAGACTTGAAAGAGAGGAAAAGACTTGAAAGAGAGGAAAAGACTTGAAAGAGAGGAAAAGACTTGAAAGAGAGGAAAAGACTTGAAAGAGAGGAAAAGACTTGAAGAGAGAAAAAGACTTGAAGAGAGAAAAAGACTTGAAGGAGAGAGAAAGACTTGAAGGAGAGAAAAAGACGAAAGAGAGAAACTCTCTTCAGGCCTCTACTCACCACTACTCAGCTGACTGATGACGTCAAAGAGACTCACGAGTAACTCAGTCCAGACTTGTACCTGTGCCTCTGAGTCCTGGGAATGGGAAGGAAAACCATCAGCGAAATCACACATAAATATGATAATTCCTTCATTATATTCTTTGGTAGAGGGTTTTAACTACAAGGGCTGGAAGAAGTAGTCAGAAAGAAAAGTGGTTCCGGTATGGAATTAAGTCACCTACCACGAATACAGAAAAGCTATTTCGTGGATGCAGTTACGAAAAGTGTCACAAGCACCAGTAACTGCACTCACGAATGGAAGAGGAAAATTAAGAGGTTATAGTAAATGAAGCCTACGACTCTGTTCTAGGTCCTTTCGACAAAAACACTTTTTCGCCGCACGACACATTCGCCGAAAAATAACAATTATTTACCTAAATAAGGTATAATAATTTTACAATAAAACAGTAAAGAAAATATTTTGTCACAATCAAACCTGGTCGGGAAGGGCAAGCCAACATCCCCCCCCCCCCCCAACCAGACCGCTAACCTAACATTAGGTAGACAATATCTCTTTATATTTTTAACGTACAGTGTTTTTTATGAATGAGTATTGAGTATGCTTAACACCTTGAAAGTTGAAGAGCATAATTAAATTGATTTACTTTAACCTTGATTGAGGCTTCAGAAAAAAGTAGTTCGTATAATTACGATTTGTTCATTTTTGGAATACTAACGCTTGAAAATCCTGATGGTTGCAGTTATTCATAAGTACTTGGGCTGCTTCTATCTCCACAAAAATAATAATGAATTTTGTTTCGCAAATCACGTTCACAATACTAGAAATAGAGACCATTACATTGTCCCTTGTCTCCAAAGATTGACTTCTTCACAAAGATTATTTCACAAATTGCTCTACAGGGTGACCGGACGTTTCGTTACCGTATTATTCGTTCCCGGGCGAGCTATTTTCTTAAGCTGAAATGGGGAGCTGATAATAATTTATACTAATGCCATACATTATAAATTTATTTAAACATATATTTGATTTTAGTATGTTGGTTTTTTTTAGCTAGGCATCTGCATCGTTTTGTGTATATAATTTTAATAAATTTATTTCAATAAAGTTATCATTATCAAAATTATAACAGTTCGGAATAGTGAATACAAGGGAGCTTTAGGACAGAGAACCTGGGGTAACCTAGTTATCGATATAAATGTTGCAAATTGCAATACAATTTATTAAGTATGTAGCTTGATAGTGAAACGATAACCAATGAGTGATAAGCACTTAATTAGTCTATTAACGAATGGACTTTTCACGAGGATCTGCAAATTAGTAGGTGAAATAATGACTCTGTGACTAACGTTAATAGGTATACCAAGAAAACTCATATAGAGAACTATTCACAGTTTTGTAGTACATAGATGTATTAAGAAAAGTTATATAGCTAATGTGTTTAAATAATTGAAAACAACTTTTCGTTTGTAGCGTCCTACCGGGTGGCCTCGCGCATTTTCCGCGCACTTGGATTTTACGAAAAAACTAGAAAGAACTAGCAGTTCGATTTTCTGTGTGCAGATAGAGGAAAAATAGACCTAGGTGCACACCAAGTTTGAACTTTTTAAGTTTGATAGAAAAAAAGTTACCGACGAAAAACTGTGAGCAGACATTGTGGGCGAAAACCGGGTGAATTCTACACACTATCGGGTGTACTTGCGCAGCGCCACAGCCGTGAATCTGCCCTGATCGGCTATGCTACAGCCGTGAATATGGCCAGATCTGCTTTGCCGTTGCCGAAAATCTGACCCGCCCAATTGAAAATAGAAGCAGATTAGAGGCAGCGGTTAAGCCGATCGGAGTAGTCACCAAAGCTGTCAGGGAACAGCGAGAGCGCAGCATGGGAGCCAAATTGACCGCTTTGGAAACTAATTTTACTCCAGCTTCTTTGTGCAAAACTACTCGGGCAACTGCTCCTATTTGCCTAGCGGCGGATGCACGGCCCTTAGCCAAAACTGATATACAGTTAATGGTGCTAGGAAAATTGCCACTTGGAAGATTGGCCCCGGGAAAACTGCCACTGTGAGAAAACTGCCACTGGAAAAATTACCACTGAGGAAAACTGTCACTGTATATAGGGTGGGGCGTAAGTTTGGAAGCAATTTTTCAAACATTAATATAATTCTTAAAAATAAGTTCCTAAGTAGGTGATAGGGTTGGAACTATAGTAGAGACACTACATTATGACGTGGCAGTGTTATTTTTTACAAAAATTTAGTCAATTCAAAAATGTCAGACAAAAGAGAAGCCATTATTGGTCTACACCGTGCCGGGAAGTCAGATTCCGTCATTTCAAAGACTCTCTCAATAGCGAGATCGACTGTTTGGAAGTGTGTGAAGCGTTTTAATGAGAGAGGAGACTTGACTGATCGTCCAAGAAGTGGTAGACCACGCTCACAATGCACCAAACAACTGATAAAATGTGCCCGAGAGAAGATCAGGAGGAACCCGAAAAGGTCAATACGATTGTTAGCCAAAACAGCTAATGTGAGTCCCAGAACAATGAGAAGAGTTGTCAAAGAAGACCTAAAGATGTCCTCTTTCACCCTCCAAAAGAGACAGACTCTGTCAGAAGCTGTAAAGAAAAAGAGATTGGAGAAAAGCAAAGCACTTCTGAAAGAATTGAAGTCTGGCACGGCTGGTGAAATTGTTTGGTCTGACGAAAAAATTTTCACAGTGGAAATGGCTCACAACCGGAGGAATGACAGAATAATTGGTAAAAGTGCAAAAGACATCCCATACAACCAAAAAACTGTCCACAGAACCATGAAACCAGCTTCAGTAATGGTCTGGGCCGCCGTTTCAGAAACTTGGAGATCTCCTTTAATTTTTGTTGAACAAGGAGCCAAAATCAATGCTAAATGTTATATTGAGAATATTTTGACGCCAATGTTGGAGTCAGCTAAGGATCACTTCGGTAATGACACTCTATGGACATTTCAGCAAGACGGCGCGACTTCACATACTGCAAATGTCACTCAAAACTGGTGCCATGACCATCTTCCACGGTTTTGGTCCAAAGAAATGTGGCCTCCCTGCTCCCCAGATGTTAATCCTATGGACTTTTCGGTATGGTCCATTCTTGAATCAAAGGCCTGTGGTAAATTCCATCGCAGTGTGGATGATTTAAAGCGTTCGCTCCCGAGATCTTGGAAGGAAATTTCACAAGAACAGTTGCGTGCCGCAGTAGGAGGAGTTCGGAGGAGATTTGAGGCTGTTATTAAAAACAAGGGGGGACATTTTGAATAAATTTATGATTTTTGAATTCTTAAAACCCTTATGTAATAATACATAACTGTAAATTATTAAATATATTTTTCGTTGGATTATAATATGCACTTTCATTTGCTTCCAAACTTACGCCCCACCCTGTATATATTTATAAATTCTAACTGAATTTTTTTCGAAAATAACAAAATTCATAGGTACTAGAATTTAATATAAAAGAATTATTTACAATGAGTACATCTCATTTTGACAAGTTATACGATCTGCTGGAAGTGAACTGATACGCAATTAATTATGGCTTTATATTTTCAATTGTTCCCCTAAGAGTTTAAATCATTTATAGGTTCTCTATTCTACTAGTTTACCGTCCAGTTATTTTCTCTTATTCACAAGTGCACTGAAATGTACGTAGTATATCTATAATGTTTACTCTTCTATTCTCTATTCAGTACCACCAAAAAAAAAAAAAATAGAAAAAAAATCAATCAAGATATTTTAATTTTTTTGTAGATCGGCTTGGTCACTAGTCCGAACCTTGGTCACGCAGAAAATCTGGTTACTTAAAAATTTGTGGTTACTTTACTTTATCACTGGCGTACTATAAAGTAAAGTATAAGAGTATAGGGAATGAATATCCAAGGTTTTTTAATGAATAAGAGCTTTTTAAAATGACAAATAAATATGTGCAAATCCACTCGTCAATTAAAACATTCCCCGGGAGTTTTTGCGCATCTGGAAAATTAGTAATATCTTAATAATTTATAACTATTATTGAAATCTTCTTACATGACGTTACTCAATCTGTAAATTGCCATCACATTGGAGTATAATTATCAACACTCGATTCTAGTCCAAAATAATTATTTTGATATGAAAAACATAGGTCACTGCTTGAAAGTTTAGTATTTATATTTAATCTCTTACGATTTTCGTGAAATTTATTGACAGAGGGTTTAAGAGTTGCTCTATCTAATGATGTTGTCAGATTTGAAATATTTTCACGCAATCGCCGTCATTGACCGACGCACAACTTCACCCCGCCTGACGTATTCCATGGTCCGTGACTCCCTCTTGGTTCGTTATTACCTCTATAGGGTTGGTCATTACCTCTATAGGGTTGGTCATTACCTCTATAGGGTTGGTCATTACCTCTATAGGGTTGGTCATTACCTCTATAGGGTTGGTCATTACCTCTATGGGGTTCGTCATTACCTCTATGGGGTTCGTCATTACCTCTATGGGGTTCGTCATTACCTCTATGGGGTTCGTCATTACCTCTATGGGGTTGGTCATTACCTCTATGGGGTTGGTCATTACCTCTATGGGGTTGGTCATTACCTCTATGGGGTTGGTCATTACCTCTATGGGGTTGGTCATTACCTGTATGGGGTTGGTCATTACCTGTATGGGGTTGGTCATTACCTCTATGGGGTTGGTCATTACCTCTATGGGGTTGGTCATTACCTCTATGGGGTTGGTCATTACCTCTATGGGGTTGGTCACTACCTCTATGGGGTTGGTCACTACCTCTATGGGGTTGGTCACTACCTCTATGGGGTTAGTCACTACCTCATCGTTCGTTGCTACCTCTTTGTTCGTTGCTACCTCTTTGTTCGTTGCTACCTCATGGTTCGTTGCTACCTCATGGTTCGTTGCTACCTCTTGGTTCATTGCTACCTCTTGGTTCATTGCTACCTCTTGGTTCATTGCTACCTCATGGTTCATTGCTACCTCATGGTTCGTTGCTACCTCTTGGTTCATTGCTACCTCTTGGTTCATTGCTACCTCTTGGTTCATTGCTACCTCATCGTTCGTTGCTACCTCATCGTTCGTTACTACCTCATCGTTCGTTACTACCTCATCGTTCGTTACTACCTCATCGTTCGTTACTACCTCATCGTTCGTTACTACCTCATCGTTCGTTACTACCTCATCGTTCGTTACTACTTCATCGTTCGTTACTACCTCTTGGTTCGTTGCTACCTCTTGGTTCGTTGCTACCTCTTGGTTCGTTACAACCTCATCGTTCGTTACTACCTCATCGTTCGTTACTACCTCATCGTTCGTTACTACCTCATCGTTCGTTACTACCTCTTGGTTCGTTGCTACCTCTTGGTTCGTTGCTACCTCATCGTTCGTTGCTACCTCATCGTTCGTTGCTACCTCATCGTTCGTTGCTACCTCTTGGTTCGTTGCTACCTCTTGGTTCGTTACTACCTCTTGGTTCGTTACTACCTCTTGGTTCGTTACTACCTCTTGGTTCGTTACTACCTCTTGGTTCGTTACTACCTCTTGGTTCGTTACTACCTCTTGGTTCGTTACTACCTCTTGGTTCGTTACTACCTCTTGGTTCGTTACTACCTCTTGTTTCGTTACTACCTCTTGTTTCGTTACTACCTCTTGTTTCGTTACTACCTCTTGTTTCGTTACTACCTCTTGTTTCGTTACTACCTCTTGTTTCGTTACTACCTCTTGTTTCGTTACTACCTCTTGTTTCGTTACTACCTCTTGTTTCGTTACTACCTCTTGTTTCGTTACTACCTCTTGTTTCGTTACTACCTCTTGTTTCGTTACTACCTCTTGTTTCGTTACTACCTCATGGTTCGTTACTACCTCATGGTTCGTTACTACCTCTTTGTTCGTTGGTACCTCATGGTTCGTTACTACCTCATGGTTCGTTACTACCTCATGGTTCGTTATTACCTCTTGGTTCGTTACTACCTAATGGTTCGTTATTGCCTCTCGGTTCGTTACTAGCTAATGGTTCGTTATTACCTCTTGGTTCGTTACTAGCTAATGGTTCGTTATTACCTCTTTGTTCGTTGGTACCTCATGGTTCGTTACTACCTCATGGTTCGTTACTACCTCATGGTTCGTTACTACCTCTTTGTTCGTTGGTACCTCATGGTTCGTTACTACCTCATGGTTCGTTACTACCTCTTTGTTCGTTGGTACCTCATGGTTCGTTACTACTTCATGGTTCGTTATTACCTCTTGGTTCGTTACTACCTAATGGTTCGTTATTACCTCTCGGTTCGTTACTAGCTAATGGTTCGTTATTACCTCTTGGTTCGTTACTACCTAATGGTTCGTTATTACCTCTCGGTTCGTTACTAGCTAATGGTTCGTTATTACCTCTCGGTTCGTTACTAGCTAATGGTTCGTTATTACCTCATGGTTCGTTACTAGCTACCCCGTTTCACGGTATACAACAAATACTATTTGTTCCAATTACTCTCTTATGGCACAATTAAAAGCTAGAAGAACAAATGCTAAACTAACAATTAAAATGACTCGCATTACCTTCATGAGACTGGAGTCTCTTTGTTCGTGTATTTCTGGTGGCACGGGAGGCTGCTCCAAAGTTTCAGGAGACTCACAGAAAGGGTTGTGCCTGGTAGGAAGAGCGTGACTGCTTTTCCTCTTCCTAAACTCTTTCACCACGTTAGTGACATCATGAGAAGAAGTGAGGCGGTAGGTTTTCTGATCCACTGTGTCTAGAGGTAAAGATAGTTAATATCAAAAGTAAATAGCATTAGGTAATAAAATTACTAATTGAGTTACTAATTGCAGAAAGAGTAATTAATGTTTATCCTACCCCAAACCCCGGCGACTCCTGAGTCAGTCCACACCTCCAACAGACTTGATCTATCAGAGTCACTATCTGGCTCCTCACTACTATATTCTTTAGCAAAATCAGCCATCATGAACGGTTTCGTGTGGTGTGTGTCACCATTTTCAGATTCAACATTTCCTTCTTCACTGTTTGCACTTAGATCAGTTTGATGGATACTTTGAACTTCATGCTCTTGTTGAGCTTCTTCACTTTCATCCCCACTCTTGTTACTACATCCTTCAAGAACAGGAAGGGCTGAAATATCCAAAAGAGAGAAGTTTGAATTGGCAATTTAAAAAATTAGTTTCGCGTAACTGCAGTATTTGTCAATATCAATGAAAAAAAACGAATATACTCACCTTCGTCAATGGTTTCACTATGATCCGATTCCGAAGACAATTCATCTTCTCCTTCCATTTCAGAGGTCTTTTCTATTTCTCCACCGAAATTCTTTCCCTTCATGAACTTCTTGTTGAACTCTTGTAGCTGGACAGACCATTCATCCACATTCTTTCGGTGGCCTGTTGGAAACTCATCCGCTTTTATTGAGAGGAAAAATATTGGATGATGTTCACCAGCATCATCAATTTCATTGCTCCTGCGCTCTTTATTCGCGACGAGATCCAAATAAACATCACAAATCTCTTGAAAAGTGCGACTGAGGAGCTTCACAAACATTGCAGTGTCTTCGTTTATCCCTAGAGATGATGGACGGTTTTTAGTTTCAGGTAAAGGCAAGTCTTCAGAACAGGAAGAATGATCGTCATCCTGTATATCCTCACTTGAAACAGTGGAGGTGAGAGTGTTTTTAGTCTTACTCTCTTGCTCCAATACACTTTTAACTTGTTCAGATGAAAAACCTTTTTTAAGTGAAGACTGAAGAACCAGATGTAGTAAAGCAACAGCAGACACAGTCCAACTAGCCCCTGCTTGCCGATAAAGATTGGCTGCCTTTTCACACACAGCTACTTTTTGGATTAGGAACTTAAGTCCAGGCCTTGCATCAAATTGCAGTGAACTGGCATAGGAGAGGTCTAGAGTGGAAAGTAGTGAAAGAATGTGGTTTGTTTTGAGGCAGGCTAGTAATCCAGGCAAACCATTATTGTCACCGCTGCTACATTCACTCTTATCAGCTGGCTGCATAAGGACATTGGCAAGACTAGGGACAATGTACTTAGAGTCCTGTACCAGAATGGTCCCGATTGTTTGCAAGAGAATCTGATTTGCAAGCAATCCTATCACCAAACACCTGAAAGGAACTCTCAGCGGCTCCAAGTCACTGTCAGTCGCTAGTTTTTTACCATCAGAAGTCTCTCTTTTAGGATGAAGGTCATTCTGAGGAAGGCTGTTTAGATACAGAAGGAAGATGAATGATCTATCTTCCATATTGGTACCTTCAGAGAAAGAATCACAATTAGAAGAGTGATGCTGAGATTCAAGCAGAAACACCTGATTGGCCAAATGCCTAAGTCTGGCGGTGTGAGATTGTGTGCAATCTCTACGAGCAGCCACCTGTACCCGGCCAATGTCTCCGTAGAAGTTAGGAGAATCTCTACGAAAAAGAGAAACTAGCTGCAAACAAGAAAAGAGAGACACCTTCACTGCTCTATGTAAAGCAGCCACCACCACGTCCCAATAGAGAGGAGGAAGTACTGGGCCACAACTGCTGATGATATGTTTGATACAGGCACACCCAAGACGAGCTATCAATTCATTAGCCTGAGCTACGCACTCAACGAGCACAATAAGTGTTTGTTGAAGCATGAGGAAAGCGCTACAGTCACTCATGGTGGTACGACAACCATCAATTTCACCTCCTTTGGCTAAAAGACATACGTACTCAACCACAAGATCAGTGGTTAAACCAACGTATTGCTTAAAAGCACCTGCGAACTGCCAGTCAGGGGGAGTATTATGATTGGACTGAGAACCTGATTCGTGAGGACGTCTCAACCAGTCTTGTAAAAGAGGCAGTAGTAGGTGGTTCACACAGTATATCCCAAAGAGGGGGCCTGGCGTTTGGGGCAGTGTCCGCATCAGAGAGAAGAGTGTGTCCAGGACATGAGGCTGATACCTTTCAGGACATACAACTGCAGTGCCAGATAAACCCTGAAGTAGAGCATACCAAACCAAAAGACCCTCACTGTTTGTGTGGTCACACTTTATACACACATCACTGAGAGTAACTGGAGAACAGCGAGGATACAAAGCTTTCTCTGAGCTATTATCCTTTATGTCGTTACCTTGTCGAATTTGATGCTGCCTCCAAGTCTCTCCAACAAGTTCATCAAGTCTCTCTTCTTCAACTCCTGGGATGAAAGGATCAACGATTCGACTTTGGCCTTCTTCACATAGACCTTTAGGTGCGTGGAAGACGGGGCAAGCCGGCATTTGAATCATTGCAGATATAATGGAGCAAGTAGAGTGAAGGTACCTTAGAGCATTCATACTGAGGGCATCACTTGCTACTAACTCTTCCCAAAGTATCAACTCCTCGTGTTCTTCTCTGGAAGAGTCTTTCCGGAAGTGCTGCTGGTCACCAGATCCCTTCACATGATTCAGTAGACAGAGAATGCAGTCTAAGGCCGCATTTGCAAAAACTTGTAAATTTTCAGTTGCGAGGAAAGCATCAAAAACATCCCTCAGCAGGCGGTTATCACTCACATTCGAGCAGGGGGTGGAAGGAGGAGGACGTACACAGCTGAGGGCAGTAAATAAGGGCCTCCATCCTGACTTGATTTCAGGAGTGCAAGTTTCTACGAACTCGCATATACTTCCCACAATTTGGTCTTGCACCTCAAAATCACACATCTCGAGACAGAGGAGTTTCTCAAACGGCTTGAAGAGGGCCTCGTTGAAGTGGAAGTGAGGAAGCTCATTGTGACTACAGAGCAGGAAATTCATCACATCATGAATGGCAGTCACTGCTGCCTTACTTACTGCTCTGTCACGGTGACAAGCAGCCTCCATGAAGTGAGGTCCCACCACTGCCCAGGCTCGCATCACATGGAGTAAAGGACGTCCTGACCTCACCAGATGGAGGAAACACGAGGCTAATCTCTGGAGGAGCCACCCTCCTTCTACAGGAGGATAAGTACAACCAGCCTTCTTTTTAGCCCAAGAAGATAAGGTCTTATTAGCTTTGCTCTTTTTACTGCTCTTACTCTCTTTAGCACAGAAGAGTTGAGAGCGGGATGCTTTACAGAGCTCTTGTAAGAAACCAAGGGTGGCGCTCATGTTGAGCTGTACCGCAGCATCGTCGAAGAGCCTGTCCACTATAAGGCTCAGCGCACAGATGACATCTAGGGTCTGCTGCTGACTAAGTAATTCCCCACCAGTGTCTCTAGAGACCAAACAAAGCACCTCTTCTGCAGTAGAGCTACCACCCGGAAACTCGCTCCTTGTGATCTTCTCACCCTCAAGAGAGTGCTTGCTCTCGCTGAAGAAAAGCCTTTCTAGTTCACTGATGTATACGCAGCACCTGAAGATATGAGACCAGCAATCAGGGGCGTGAGAAGCCAGTTCGATGCCTGATATCATCATCACGTGCAGGGAAAGAACGTGAGCTCGGTGCAAACGGAGGCTGGATGGAGCAGGGTGGAGTAAGTGCAATGAGAAAGATTCAGGCAGACAAGTGGAGGAGAACAGGTTGAACACTAATGAGCATTTCGTTTGGAGGCCTGAGTAATACACAAAATAAGGATGAAACGTATAAACCATTTGTTTAGAGATTAAATTCAGTTATTAGACCTAAATAAAAAAAATTATATTGAGCTTGTCAATTTATATGTAGAGTAATAAAAAGTATTTATGTTGAATTTTCAAAATCTATAGCGAGATGATTTTCAATTGTTAAAAGAATACACTGCCAACAAAACTACTTTAATTTTACATCTATTTATCACCTTAGTAATCAATAATATTGGAGAAATTGAAAAGTAGCCATCAACAAAATTCAATGATTAATAATTTACCTAATTTATAGCAGCTATATAGTTAAGATTGGAAAAATCCTAAATTTTCCCGTATATAGATCTACCTAGTCATAGTGTAATGGCTAGGTGTTGTACTGTAGCTACCTAGTGTAATGGCTAGGTGTTGTACTGTAGCTACCTAGTGTAATGGCTAGGTGTTGTACTGTAGCTACCTAGTGTAATGGCTAGGTGTTGTACTGTAGCTACCAAGTATAATGGCTAGGTGTTGTACTGTAGCTACCTAGTGTAATGGGTAGGTGTTGTACTGTAGCTACCTAGTGTAATGGCTAGGTGTTGTACTGTAGCTACCTAGTATAATGGCTAGGTGTTGTACTGTAGCTACCTAGTGTAATGGCTAGGTGTTGTACTGTAGCTACCTAGTGTAATGGCTAGGTGTTGTACTGTAGCTACCTAGTGTAATGGCTAGGTGTTGTACTGTAGCTACCTAGTGTAATGGCTAGGTGTTGTACTGTAGCTACCTAGTGTGGTGGCTAGGTGTTGTACTGTACCTAGTGTGGTGGCTAGGTGTTGTACTGTACCTAGTGTGGTGGCTAGGTGTTGTACTGTACCTAGTGTGGTGGCTAGGTGTTGTACTGTACCTAGTGTGGTGGCTAGTCTTGCTGCAGTTTGAAGTGCTCCCAGGCATCGAGAGAGAAATGTTTCACTGGTGGACACTCCCCCGCCTCCCTTTAGTATCTGCAGTAGTGGACCCATCATTCCCTGTCTTTCCGTCCTGAGCAAATCCAGTACCTTAGAGAGCACTGATAACACCGTGTCCCAACAACTGGTGAGGATGCGACGAGAGAGCTTCATGCCTAGATTGAGGTACAAAATTTCTTACTTTAATTAGTCTTTGTACAAGTTTTTCCTCTAAAAACATTACACAAAGTAATATTCCTGTTACATCCATAGTGTGAATAGAGGCATCGTATTCTTACCCGCCACCTCTTCAGAAGGTTTGGTGTAGGATGAAGCAGCTTTTAAGAGTCTCTTGTGGTCAGACATCAACTGACTTCCATACTCAGCGTCTCCACCACACAGATCTGAGAAAGGTCAGAATGAGTATTCATTTAGCTACTAATTCTCTTTAATAATATTAATGTTATTCAGTATTACTAAGCAACTAACAACTACCTATGAAGCAAACCAATCGATGATATGTATAAATACACCTATATCAATAGACAAGTGATTTATATGTGTGAAATTAATACTTTTTCAATAAGTTTGAGCCATCCATATAAACCCATACAAACTTAAGTTTGTGTTAGTAAAGAAGTGAATTAATGAGTAAGTTCATCTCTCTTTCATCCTAAGCAAATTTGTCACTCAAAGTACATCTACTGAGATCGACTAAATTACTAGGAAGGTGGTATAACGTCTACTTCGGAATCAGAGGCCATATCACTGAAGTCAAAGATAAACTATATGAAAAAAGCTGTTAGAAAGGAAAATAGACACAGACACCGATGGCTGCACTCATGGATGGAATAAGAAAATGAAGAGGATAGCAGATGGGACGTGAGAGACTACCTAAAAAAATCCTCGTAGTAAAAGAGCATAACCATAGAGCACTAATCTCTGAACAATTGCTTTAACGAACAATTGCTCGAAAGTAGTAGAAGAGGAAGAGTCAACAAGATAGGGAGAATAGGTAGAGTAGAAAAAATAAAAATAAACAAGTGGCACGGATAACAGAGGTAGTACTACAGGGTGGGGCGTGAGTTTGGAAGAAAATGAAAGTGCATATTATAATTCAACGAAAAATATATTTAATAATTTACAGTTATGTATTATTACATAAGGGTTTTAAGAATTCAAAAATCATAAATTTATTCAAAATGTCCCCCCTTGTTTTTAATAACAGCCTCAAATCTCCTCCGAACTCCTACTGCGGCACGCAACTGTTCTTGTGAAATTTCCTTCCAAGATCTCGGGAGCGAACGCTTTAAATCATCCACACTGCGATGGAATTTACCACAGGCCTTTGATTCAAGAATGGACCATACCGAAAAGTCCATAGGATTAACATCTGGGGAGCAGGGAGGCCACATTTCTTTGGACCAAAACCGTGGAAGATGGTGATGGCACCAGTTTTGAGTGACATTTGCAGTATGTGAAGTCGCGCCGTCTTGATGAAATGTCCATAGAGTGTCATTAACGAAGTGATCCTTAGCTGACTCCAACATTGGCGTCAAAATATTCTCAATATAACATTTAGCATTGATTTTGGCGCCTTGTTCCACAAAAATTAAAGGAGATCTCCAAGTTTCTGAAACGGCGGCCCAGACAATTACTGAAGCAGGTTTCATGGTTCTGTGGACAGTTTTTTGGTTGTATGGGATGTCTTTTGCACTGTTACCAATTATTCTGTCATTCCTCCGGTTGTGAGCCATTTCCACTGTCAAAAATTTTTCGTCAGACCAAACAATTTCACCAGCCGTGCCAGACTTCAATTCTCTCAGAAGTGCTTTGCTTCTCTCCAATCTCTTTTTCTTTACAGCTTCTGACAGAGTCCGTCTCTTTTGGAGGGTGAAAGAGGACATCTTTAGGTCTTCTTTGACAACTCTTCTCATTGTTCTGGGACTCACAATAGCTGTTTTGGCTAACAATCGTATTGACCTTTTCGGGTTCCTCCTGATCTTCTCTCGGGCACATTTTATCAGTTGTTTGGTGCGTTGTGAGCGTGGTCTACCACTTCTTGGAAGATCAGTCAAGTCTCCTCTCTCATTAAAACGCTTCACACACTTCCAAACAGTCGATCTTGCTATTGAGAGAGTCTTTGAAATGACGGAATCTGACTTCCCGGCACGGTGTAGAGCAATAATGGCTTCTCTTTTGTCTGACATTTTTGAATTGACTAAATTTTTGTGAAAAATAACACTGCCACGTCATAATGTAGTGTCTCTACTATAGTTCAAACCCTATCACCTACTTAGGAACTTATTTTTAAGAATTATATTAATGTTTGAAAAATTGCTTCCAAACTTACGCCCCACCCTGTAAATTTAATTTAGAAAAAATTAACGTCTGATTCGTAGCGAAATGTTTCGAGAAATCTAGACTCCGCACAACCGTTAGCTAATATACTCCCTACTGTTCTAGGAAAATTCGGTCTCAGAAAATTGTATAATGATTTTATTATAGATCAATAATAGAAAAAGTTTAAATTGTGAATACTACAATGTGTAGTGTATTTATTAAAAGCGGATATCATCATTAACCGTTGTTCAGGTGCACCTCCACTTCATGAACAACTGACTTATAAATTCGTAAGCCATGTGCAATAAACAATTCGAGCAATTTGATCATTCGACCAATTGTTTTCGAGCAATTTACCTAGAACCCTTCAGATTCGAGTCCATGAAGCGATAATCCATCATGCACTTTTAAAGTTATATGCAAAATCATCCCAAATAAAACAAAAAAAACAAGAAGGACATAAAGAGAGGATATGCTACAGTTAAACATATATATATATATATAGCTCAAATAAACATGAATATTTCATAATTACATACATTTTCCATAGAAAAATGATTAGGTAGAGCTTTATATTAGCAGTAACTACAAGGCATCTACCTAAGTGTATAGAAATCTTAACTTACCTTAATATATGTTTATCCCTTAAAAAACACAATAGTTCAATTAATTGAATTATAATTAAAAATGATAGAACTAATCACACAAAAAATTAAAGGAGTATATATATATATATGTTCCGCGCAATTTTACGATTTTGCACCATCTCGAGAATGCGCTGCGCGTTTCAAAATCCTTCAAAACGAGCAGCGCATTTGCATGTAATTTTAAGGAAAAAATTTCTTAATTTTTTATTTAATAAAAAAAGACGATATTTTTACATTAAAAAAAAAGGGAAAACAAATGAGGTTAATTCCAAACGATTGGTAGAGTGTTTGATATCTCAGTAAAATTAAAATACCAGTTTTGTACAACCAACCTAATTTTATTTCCAAGTTATTATGTATATCTTTAACTATCCTATTTTGATGAAAAGGACCAATTAAATGCATGAATAATTGATTATCTACTCCATCTCTGTTGTTCCTGCTTCATACCCTTCACCTGCCTTGCACAATTTCAAGATTGTCGCGCATATCTTAAAAACGCGTAGCGCATTCTCGAGATTGTGCAAATCGGCAAATGGTGCGGAACACATATATATATATATATTGTATAATCATAATCAGCAAACTTCAATAACTTCCTTAATATTGGTTCGATTTGAATTTGTTTGGTTTTAAAACAATCTCAAGACTTACGAAATTAATTTAACTTAGCTAATTAACATTATATTTCAGTATGGCGGTTATTGTTTCGGATGACTTTTTTTGAATGAAACCATAGTGTTATGAAACATTTCCAAAGGTACCTCAAATGTTTGACGGATTGTGTTCTCCCTGTGTTTAGTAGGAATCCTCATAGAGAGAAATCACAAAGATGAGGTGACTTTTGTGGTTATTTAATATTTATGTAACAAACTGAACCCTTGCCCTCTGTTGGTTTCTGCATCGCAGCCTCCACACGAAAACCCTGGTCACACCTGCAAAAAATCCTCTCTGAAAGGTGGACAAGCAGTGAGTGTGGACGAGCTTCTTTTTAGATATATTGAGATATGGCAATGGGATGCCTCCAACACTGATGCAAATCACTGGGCAAGCGGACGACGTAGCTGTCTTGCAGTAAGTAGTGGGTCGTGAAAGTGGTTTGCACGCCACAGCAAATAACTGGGTTCCTTGAGCACCCAGATTAGAAGCAATCGGCGAAATTTAAAAAGACAACGCACGGTTGAACGGATGCGATCTGGGCATTGTCCCTAATTCCCTCTGACCTGCGTGTGTCCGGCTTTCCATCTCTTAGTAAACTCATTAGAAGGTGAAGTTAATTTTTTTCCTTCTAGGTATGAGTAGTCTTTTTTGTTTAAATTGACATTTCTACAATACTAAACATCTCAAACAATAAGATATATTTTTGCACTGTTGCTAACTATACAGGGTGTCGGACACTTTTGTTGCCAAACTTCAACATAAGGTTGCATTTGTCGAAATAAACACTTTTTATTCCATGAAGGTATGGTCTAAAATGCTTAGTTAAAGAGTTACAAGGTTAGGAAAGTAGTATCTGTACCATTTATTATTATTAGTTATCATTTTCTTTTTAAATGTTGCGATAAGAAAAAAACATTTTTAACAGTAATTATTAGGAGCGCAAGAAACATAATTTTAATTAGGTTACATGTTTACAGAATGTGTTCGATTTGCCGCCCATTTGTTGCGATGCAAGCGTTCAAACGTTTGTCCCGCAAGGATTCGTGAAACTTCTAGTGTCTTTGCTCGCGTCCACCAATCATTGGACAAACGTTTGAACGGCTGCATCGAAACAAATGGGAGGCATTTTGAACACATTTTGCAAACATGTAACCTAATTTAAGATTAAGTTTCTTGAGCTCATGATAATTACTGTTAAATTTTTTTTTATCGCAACATTAAATAAATGACGTTAAATAATAATAATAAATGGTACGGATACTACTTTCCTAACCTTGTAACTCTTTAACTAAGCATTTTAGACCATACCTTCATAGAATAAAAAGTGTTTATTTCGACGAATGCAACCTTATGTTAAAGTTTGGCAACAAAAGTGTCGGACACCCTGTATAGTGTGTACAGTAGTTCTCTAACAATGCAGGAATCTATAAAGAGATTATAACAAAGATTAGATACGAATACAATATATAAAATTCTAAAGTCATGAGATTGTTTTAGAAACATATGATTTCAAAAACCATCAGATTGAAGAAGTTATAGAAGTTTAAAATATCGTGCAATAGGGTTATACACGCTGTATTATGCGAGTAGGATTCACAAGAATTAAGTAGTAAATACATGGAATGAGAGGTAGCAGTGAAATAGAAGATAAAAAATAATCTTTATACGAACATTTATAAAATCTCTCCTAGAGAATAACTCACACATGTAATATGTGCACAAGTCTTGCATAGAACATGCAAACTGAATAATAAACCTTTATGCCATAGCACTAGCGTAAAGCGAAGTGGAGACAGCGCTGTAGTGGGGACAATAATAAAGAGCTTTCAGAAAAATAAATACGTAAAACTAATTTCTAAACCCAAATCATATACTATATAGCTAAATAGCCAAAAAGATAAAATTTGAACAAAATTTCAATGGAATAGATGAAAACAAAGTCGAAAGTCTTGATTATTGCACTAGAAAAAGTAAGATTCATTTATATGTTCATCATAATTGAAAATAATGTGAAGATGTTCAGTAGCTAATTTGTGCCATATGCACCTCGCCCTATGCGAAAAATAATCAAAGCGATATTCATGTAAACACTCAGTGTAGCGTTTAAAAGCAATGATACTAAACAGTGAAAAAGAAAGCAAAGTGGTAACAGTAAGAGTAGCTACTATGAGAGCAATGTGCTGTCACTAGACACCATCAAGAGTACTATGAGAGCAATGTGCTGTCACTACACACCATTAAGAGTACTATGAGAGCAATGTGCTGTCACTACACACCATCTAGAGTACTATGAGAGCAATGTGCTGTCACTACACACCATCAAGAGTACTATGAGAGCAATGTGCTGTCACTAGACACCATTAAGAGTACTATGAGAGCAATGTGCTGTCACTACACACCATCAAGAGTACTATGAGAGCAATGTGCTGTCACTACACACCATCAAGAGTACTATGAGAGCAATGTGCTGTCACTACACACCATCAAGAGTACTATGAGAGCAATGTGCTGTCACTACACACCATTAAGAGTACTATGAGAGCAATATGCTGTCACTACACACCATTAAGAGTACTTATGAGAGCAATGTGAGAGCCCCTGGCGTGAGGATCATAGCCAGCACGCTGCAGCAGACTATCGGCAGTGACCTGCTCATAGACAGCCTCCAACCAGGCAGTAGAAAGGTACACCAGCACGCCACTGCCCAGCACAGAGTCAACAAAACCAGCCTGGTTAGTCGCCATTGAGAGAATTAGCAAAGAGATCTTAGGTGATATGTTAGAGGGAAGAACTGTAGAGTGGATTAGTAGCTAAGAGAGATGTTAGTAGTGGTTAGAGCGAGTTAGTTAAGAAAGTGTAAAAACAGCAATCAAATGACCAGTAGATATTAGTCATTCGTAGTGTACTGTGATCAAACCAACTCTAGACTAATGTTAAGAAAATACTATAAAACAGACTACAGAAATAATATACCCTTCCTTAGCTTAATCGATATTGAAAAGATTCAAACTCAACGGGATTTCCATATTTTCAAGAGGGTAATTATTTTGAACTCAACGTTCAGTTTATAATTAGCCTCTCGAAATCTCCTTAATCTGTCATTAACATTATTGCATGAAGCTAATAGTTTCTTTTGGCTGAGTCTGAGGGCAATGTCGCACGAGCGCTTTTTAGTGTTTTTGACTCTGAAGAAATGATTGTTAAACCCATCTCATATGTATCCATGTTACGCGATGCTTTTAGAGCGTTGAAAACGCTCGTTTGATCGGGCCCTAAATAATCTCTAATTGAATTTATCTAAGACTTCCTATAGAACTTTTCACGTAAACCCCTGGACCTGCCTTTACCTGATATTTTACTTAGGGGGACTCCAATTGTAAGAGGAGACAGCGCTAGGTTTCTTGGAGTTATACTTGATGACAGACTATCATTTTCTGATCATATTGCTGATATATCAACTAAAATATCAAGGTGCTAGTGGTACATACAATGTAGAAAGAGAAAATGGCCTTCAGAGCCGAGCATTTAAATTGTTGAATAGATCAAATCCTCACCATTGCGATAACTATATGTGTTTGATTCTCTTTATAGTGATTTTAAATCTCTCTTAATGTTTACTTGCTTCATAGATGATTCAGACCCATATTTTCATAATAAATATTTACAATTAACTCCAAATCATAATCACCTTACTAGATTCAGGGAAGTTGACATTCTAAATTTGCCTATTTTAACAAAATCGATTTGCCAATTTCATTTATAAATCTATAGTTGTGTGGAATTCATTACGTTTTGAGTTACGACAGTGCGAAACATATAAACAATTCAAACGTCATGTTAGGAAATATTTCATTCATTAATATAAATGCAGTGGTCAATATTTTGGATTTTAAATACTTTGTAAAAATGGTTGTATGTTCATTTTATTATTTGTTAATAGCTTTAATGCAGTCAATCTATCGTCAAATTCTTTTCATTTTTTTTAATATATTTTTTTTAAGTTTTCAAATGTCACATTCTGATTACTCTTGTTAGCTCAATTATTAAATACCTAGATATATTTTAATTTGCCCAAATAACTTTTTTAAAATTACCTTAGGGCTTTCTTCAATCTAATAAATCATCCCTTACTCAAATATTTGTATATACAACAATATAGCTAATTGATTGATAAATAAACTCTATTATTTAAAAGATTTTGACATTTCTTACCAGAAAATCTTTAGTTTTTGTTTCAGAGCAACAACACTTGAACGAGTGGAAAAAAATGATTTACTCTTCGGAATACTCCAAATAGCTAACGACCGAAATCCATGGTGATCAAATCCGGAGAGGAGCAGAGTCACAATTCCTTACGTTAGAACCACTTCTTTCAGTCTTTCAATCACATTGATAAATGTAGCATTGATTTAATTTTTTTTGGGCAACCACCAGTTGTAGTGACACCAGTTATAATGACACCAATTGGAGTGACACCAGTTGTAGTGACACCAGTTGGATTCACACCTTCCCATACCATAGCAGAATAACGTTTCTGTTATCGAAACGTAAACGATTTGGAGTAGGTACTCACCTCCTTACGATTTGGAGTAGCTACTCACCTCCTTACGATTTGGAGTAGCTACTCACCTCCTTACGATTTGGAGTAGCTACTCACCTCCTTACGATTTGGAGTAGCTACTCACCTCCTTACGATTTGGAGTAGCTACTCACCTCCTTACGATTTGGAGTAGCTACTCACCTCCTTACGATTTGGAGTAGGTACTCACCTCCTTATGATTTGGAGTAGGTACTTACCTCCTTATGATTTGGAGTAGGTACTCACCTCCTTACGATTTGGAGTAGGTACTCACCTCCTTACGATTTGGAGTAGGTACTCACCTCCTTACGATTTGGAGTAGGTACTCACCTCCTTACGATTTGGAGTAGGTACTCACCTCCTTACGATTTGGAGTAGGTACTCACCTCCTTACGATTTGGAGTAGGTACTCACCTCCTTACGATTTGGAGTAGGTACTCACCTCCTTACGATTTGGAGTAGGTACTCACCTCCTTACGATTTGGAGTAGGTACTCACCTCCTTACAATTTGGAGTAGGTACTCACCTCCTTACGATTTGGAGTAGGTACTCACCTCCTTACGATTTGGAGTAGGTACTCACCTCCTTACGATTTGGAGTAGGTACTCACCTCCTTACGATTTGGAGTAGGTACTCACCTCCTTACGATTTGGAGTAGGTACTCACCTCCTTACGATTTGGAGTAGGTACTCACCTCCTTACGATTCGGAGTAGGTACTCACCTCCTTACGATTCGGAGTAGGTACTCACCTCCTTACGATTCGGAGTAGGTACTCACCTCCTTACGATTTGGAGTAGGTACTCACCTCCTTACGATTTGGAGTAGCTACTCACCTCCTTACGATTTGGAGTAGCTACTCACCTTCTTACGATTTGGAGTAGGTACTCACCTCCTTACGATTTGGAGTAGGTACTCACCTCCTTACGATTTGGAGTAGGTACTCACCTCCTTACGATTCGGAGTAGGTACTCACCTCCTTACGATTCGGAGTAGGTACTCACCTCCTTACGATTTGGAGTAGGTGCTCAACTCCTTACGATTTGGAGTAGGTACTCAACTCCTTACGATTTGGAGTAGGTACTCACCTTCTTACGATTCGGAGTAGGTACTCACCTCCTTACGATTTGGAGTAGCTACTCACCTCCTTACGATTTGGAGTAGCTACTCACCTCCTTACGATTTGGAGTAGGTACTCACCTCCTTACGATTTGGAGTAGGTACTCACCTCCTTACGATTTGGAGTAGGTACTCACCTCCTTACATTCGGAGTAGGTACTCACCTCCTTACGATTTGGAGTAGCTACTCACCTCCTTACGATTCGGAGTAGCTACTCAGCTCCTTACGATTCGGAGTAGGTACTCACCTCCTTACGATTTGGAGTAGCTACTCACCTCCTTACGATTTGGAGTAGCTACTCACCTCCTTACGATTTGGAGTAGGTACTCACCTCCTTACGATTTGGAGTAGGTACTCACCTCCTTACAATTTGGAGTAGGTACTCACCTTCTTACGATTTGGAGTAGGTACTCACCTCCTGACGATTCGGAGTAGGTACTCACCTCCTTACGATTTGGAGTAGCTACTCACCTCCTTACGATTCGGAGTAGGTACTCACCTCCTTACGATTCGGAGTAGGTACTCACCTCCTTATGATTTGGAGTAGCTACTCACCTCCTTACGATTTGGAGTAGGTACTCACCTTCTTACGATTTGGAGTAGGTACTCACCTCCTTACGATTCGGAGTAGGTACTCACCTCCTTATGATTTGAAGTAGCTACTCACCTCCTTACGATTCGGAGTAGGTACTCACCTCCTTACGATTCGGAGTAGGTACTCACCTCCTTACGATTTGGAGTACGTACTCACCTCCTTACGATTTGGAGTAGGTACTCACCTCCTTACGATTTGGAGTAGGTACTCACCTCCTTACGATTTGGAGTAGGTACTCACCTCCTTACGATTTGGAGTAGCTACTCACCTCCTTACGATTTGGAGTAGCTACTCACCTCCTTACGATTTAGAGTAGCTACTCACCTCCTTATGATTCGGAGTAGGTACTCACCTCCTTACGATTCGGAGTAGGTACTCACCTCCTTACGATTTGGAGTAGCTACTCACCTCCTTACGATTTGGAGTAGCTACTCACCTCCTTACGATTTGGAGTAGCTACTCACCTCCATACGATTTGGAGTAGCTACTCCTGTACTTACGATTTGGAGTAGCTACTCCTGTACTTACGATTTGGAGTAGCTACTCCAGTACTTACGATTTGGAGTAGCTACTCCAGTACTTACGATTTGGAGTAGCTACTCCTCTCCATACAATTTGGATTAGCTACTCCTCTCTTTACGATTTGGAGTAGCTACTCCTGTACTTACGATTTGGAGTAGCTACTCCTGTACTTACGATTTGGAGTAGCTACTCCTGTACTTACGATTTGGAGTAGCTACTCCTGTACTTACGATTTGAAGTAGCTACTCCTCTCCTTACGATTTGGATTAGCTACTCCTCTCCTTACAATTTGGAGTAGCAACTCCTTTCACGATTTGGAGTAGCTACTCCTCTCAAGATTTGGAGTAGCTACTCCTCTCACGATTTGGAGTAGCTACTCCTCTCCTTACGATTTGGAGTAGCTACTACTGTACTTATGATTTGAAGTAGCTACTCCTCCTTTATGATTTGGAGTAGCTACTCCTCTCCTTACAATTTGGAGTAGCTACTCCTCTCCTTACAATTTGGAGTAGCTACTCCTCTCACGATTTGGAGTAGCTACTCCTCTCACGATTTGGAGTAGCTACTCCTCTCACGATTTGGAGTAGCTACTCCTCTCACGATTTGGAGTAGCTACTCCTCTCACGATTTGGAGTAGCTACTCCTCTCACGATTTGGAGTAGCTACTCCTCTCACGATTTGGAGTAGCTACTCCTCTCACGATTTAGAGTAGCTACTCCTCTCACGATTTGGAGTAGCTACTCCTCTCACGATTTGGAGTAGCTACTCCTCTCCTTACGATCTCAAGTAGCAACTCCGCACAGGTTTCGTTTCATTTTCTGACGTTTTTCGGCAGTTTACATGCGTGGACTACAATTGGGCCCCAAGACTGTTGAGCCCAGAAAAAAAATTGGGACAGCAGATACAATAAAGATAGGTTACTTTGTTATTACCAGGGTTGTGATCTTGAAATATGCTTTAATTAATTAATTAACAATCAGGAAAGGCTTACTAGTGCTTGAAATATGCTTTATAATTTCTCAATTCATAAAAGTGTTAAGGACCTGATAAGGGATATCTTATCAGCTTCTTGAATCAAATCTCATGTTTCGGTGTATAGGAAATCTTTGAAGAGTTTAAATATATCGTTTTAACTTGAATCATGTGATTTGGATCCAATGTGTAACGTACAGCGTCTTACTAAGTTCAGTCACAGTAATATTTACTATTTTGTTAATAACATGGTAAGTTTTAAATGTTATTATTTACATCGAACTAAGAAAAATTGAACAGTTGTTGGGATAAAATGATATGAGAATACATTTTGTATTGTTAATTTATAAAGCTTATCAGTATTTACACTGAACAGGTTTCGACAAATTCACATTAACCTTAATTCGGCTTGCATCTTCCAATAATTTCGACAATTCTTTATGGGCAACGGTCTTCTTTAAATACCTATACTATTATTTTCTATTGGCTACATCGTAACTCATTCACTAAACAGCAGTTCATTATTCATTCACTAGAGTAACCGGATAACTCGCCGCTAGGACAATTAGCTGACAGAAGAACTCACCGTTTGATTTGTGTTTTTACCACCGTATACATCATTTATAGCTATATAAAGAAATATGATAAATATAAACTGCATGTTGTAGATTAATTATTAAATTTTATTAACCCAATTTGAAAATATAATCTTTTCCTCAAAAGTTATATATGTAAAATGTTTTTTTTAATAAACATATAATCTAAACTATTATAAATATAGTGTGTGTTGTAAATTAACTATTAAAATTTTCTTTGTTCGGTCTTTGATAAATAATTTGCTATTGGAATAATCACCCAGTTCAGGTGTCTTCTTCATACGTTTAATGACTTGTGAAAATTACTTCAGTTTAAAACTAGTACATCAGTGAAAATAAAATATTCTTCACCTAAGAGGTCTTAGATTTTTGAGTTAGGTAAGCTCGTAGCTTCATTAACTATCACATCTACATTTTCCTCCTCCATCCGTGAGTGCAGCCACCGGTGCTTGTGTCAATTTTTGTCACATTCCTTTGTAAGTAAGTGACTGGATTCACGGAGTAGCTTTTCTGCATCCATGAGCTCGTCGCTGACTTCTGGTTAGTGCTTTTGTTTAAGGATCCACTTTCGTTCTGACTTCCTCTTCCTGTCTCTTGTATTTAATTTTCTTTTTACGTGAACGACGAGGCTCTTGGTTTCGAAGCAGACGTTAAACCCTCTACTAAATTAAAATTAATAGCTAACTGGGCGAGTTGACCGCACGGCAAATTGTCCTAGAACCATTCACTACATTCCATATTGTTTCTAATTAATGAATTAAATCTTGATCTAAATCGTTGATGTTGAATCTTTTTTGATGAGACAGAAGGAGCAGCCAATGAGCATTTAAAGAAATTAGTGTTTCTTAGGCTGTTAGGATTATAACTAACAGTAATTATCTTGACCATACTGAGACACTATTTATGAAAACCAATATTATGAAAATTGGAGACATGTTCAGAGACAAATACCAACGCTGCTTGTACTATTTTACCAACCAGAAAAAAATTCTTCTTCTATTTTAGCCACCCATAACTTTTGTACCAGAAATATATCCAGTTATATAGTTGCTAAATTTTAGAGGCTATCGAGAGCTTTAACTTATATTGTGCCTAGTTTAGTCAATAAATTACCATATCATTTAAAACTAATTACTAGTAGAAATAAATTCTCACAAGGATTGAGAAATCACCGAATGTCTAAAATATCAGCAATGTAAATGAGTTGTTATTTTTCTTTTTATTATGTAAAGTCACCTTATTTTAGAATTATATGATATTAGGTTTAGATGCATATCTCTGCCCCAAAGATCAAAATAGGTCTATATAAGCTTGGTAATGAAATGTATTTGTTATCTTGTTTTAAAACTCTGTACTTGTTTATTTACAAGAAAGTCTCAATCTCAATAACAATGCTAATACTATATACCTAGTACTTTTACATTATCTAGGAACTTCTTTTTTGTTAGGAATATTCCTTAATTAAATATGCTCAAGATCATATTTTTATGCAAAAAGCATATTGTCAGAACAGTACAGTAGCAATGGTCTTCAATTAAGTTACTAATACAGAAAACTCGGCTCAATTGTCCTGGGCCCAATAGTCGGTGAACCGTTTACATGTTACCAGTTTTCCTGACTGAAAAATTTCTTGAATAGTTGCATTTACAGGGCTCATTATACGTTTATCTTAAGAAATGAATACTCAAATGGTATTTAAATATTTAGTTATATAGCTATTTTGAGAGCATAATGGTTATGAATATTCATTTCCATATTCAATTACGTAGTGTCTGGAGTTGGTTTGGTCAGACTGTAACTACCTTCACTCTTGTGTGTCTATAACTTATAGATATTATTATGATCAATGGAAAAAATGTGGACACCACACAGTAGAAATGGAAAGTTGATTACTAAGACGTATATTTAGAAGAGGAAGAAGATAATCAAGGAGTGCAATTCACTTCCAGGACACTACTTAAACCCTACGCACGAATTAGTTCATCTAAAACTATAATATTGCAGATACGATTAATAATTGTTATAATTCTCGATGAAGGAATTATTGAGAAGGTAAAATTAACTAGGAAATACTCATGTGGTCTCCGAAATAAAATAATCTGAACATTAAAAAACCCTTTGCCTTTCTTTCTTAAAATAAATTGAGCTTCATTCTCTTTGATGAGAGAAGTAAATTACTAATTTTCACTACTCTGACGCATGTCAGTAATATGAAATGAGGAGCTAAATTGATAGAAAGATTTAACTTTGGTAGGAAAATTCTAGTGAGTTGAATGGTGGCTGACATTAATAGACCACCAAAGTGAAGTGGGTTCCTTTTTAGTTATCGGCGATATATTCCTATGTTATTACTACGGGGAGAAAAATTAGATGGTAGGACATCCATTACAGCCGACTATTTACTTACTCTTGGAAAATATTAAGTCAATATTTCGATACCTAATATCCAAACGCATACATTGCTGCATAGTTCAATGAAATGTGTATCTAATTAAAAAAGCTATGAGCAATTTAATTAGAAATAACGTCAATTAAGAGACAAATCCGTCAATTAGATAATCGGTTCAACATCTTTTTAAGCGAGAAATTTGAAAGATTGTTTACCAAATAACATCAAGTTCTCTCAGTTTGGACAGTATATCTTATTATTGAAGTAATTCTATTTATTTTATACCTTTTCTATCTTAGCATAGGATTCTGAAACCTGAGTATTAGGTTTTGTATTATTATAAGATTATGTACTATACGATAAAATTATACATAATAATTATTAAGTTTCATAATATGATATCACTTTCATAATTATATTCATTCAATGAATATAAGATAAAATAATACATAATAACTAGCTTAGTTTCATAATATAATAAATACCTAACTAGGAATACCGTACCTATTTCTCATCTCCACAAACTATTGCTAGGTTCCCCCTAACTAGTTGGGTTTCAGAATCCTATCCTAAGATAGAAAGGGTACAAAATAAATAAAATTACTTCAATAATAAGTTATACTCCAAAAACTGAGAGAATTTGATGTTATTTCCAATCTTTCAGATTTCTCGCGTAAAAAGATAATGTACCGATTATCTACTTTACGGATTTGTCTCTTAATTGACGTTATTTCTAATTAAATTGCACATAACTTTTCTATTTGAATACACATTTCAATGAACTTTGTAGCAATGTATGCGTTTAGATATTAGGAATCGAAATATTGACTTAAAATTTTCCAAGAGTAAGTAAATAGTCAGCTGTAATGGATGTCCTACCAACATTTTCTCCCCGTACGAATAACATAGGAATATTTCGCCGATATTCTAAAAAGAAACCCAACTCACTTCACTTTGGTGGTCTATTGGTTTGGCTCACACTTTGGTTAATTTCTTTCTCCAGTGTACATAACGGAAGATCAACACAATAATGTTTTTGGGTTTAGGATTGGTTGAACAAGAGCTTGTGTTCTAGTTACCCGTATTAGTAGTTCAGTTTTAATCATGTGTTAAAAGCCAATAATCAATTTAAGTGCGTAGTTAATATTTTACAATGAAATATTTTTAGTGTTCACTAACAATTAGTAACTAAAGTCAGTAACTCACCTTTGACATAGAGGTGACTGTATCCCCACCGCTGCAGTACCACTCAGTTCTTATCAAATGGAGGTTGAGATTCAGCGCGGCATAGCACGCTAGGTAAATACCGTCAGCGTTAAGAATCACGCGACACCCTGTGGTCTTGCCAGTGTCACAAAACACACCTGCAAGAAGATAGCTGTAGAGCAATTCCAATGTGAAGAGAGTAGTAGCTACCTAATGATACCGTACACACATTGATTGCAATTCATTTTCTTTGAATAATTGTTTACAGCAACTTAACTAACATAAGCTTCGTATCAGAAAATCGATAAATAATAGACAATTGGTAGAATTCTCTTGTCTGTAACAACTTGCTGTTAGCTAGTTATAAGATATTAGTCATTTAGATAAGTAGCGTTAATAACAGAATACATTACATTTAATAAGAAGAGATGGAATTGAACTTTACGTGACTGATCACTAATTATCCTTTGGGTATTGAAACTGGCCAAATAAAGTTATTAGATTTGGGTGGTTGTGTCTGCAAAAACTCACCATACTCACAATAGTAGGTGGTAAGTTTTTGCAGACACATCCACCAAAATATAATATCTTTATTTGGTCAGTTTTGTCAGTTTTGATACCCAAAGAATAAAATGAGAACTAATGATGAGTCATTCAAATGAAGAATTAAGAGTGAAAGTAGTGTTAGAGCTTTACTCTCACCATTGCAGTAACGAGAGGCGAAATCTAGCAGCGCCTCATCAACCTCAATAGTGGACCTGATGAGCAGCAGACTGGGTAACAGACTGGAGAGAGAGTTGACGAAATGGCGTCCATTCTCCCCATCCATGGACTGCTGCAAGGGGAGCGGAGTGGTGAACTCTTGTGTCAGTCTCTGCAGTCTCTGAGCCTCTAAACTATCCTGATGACGAGTGAAGAAATATCGTTGTTAGTTCAACTTATTACTATCACTGTAACCAGACAAAAACAAAGTACTAATCACAGACCACTCCGTATAGAGTAGTCTGTGTACTCATCAAACACATACAACTGAATGAAAAGAATAAAATTGAAAAGGTAGCGTAATAGGAATTGATATAAATGGTTGGCCAACATCCAGTTAGTTACATGATTATGTTTCTAGTTAAATTGCCCCAGGGAAAGTTCTCTGTCTTTCCTTAGTCACCTCACTCTTTCTCACCACCTGTGGTGTACATTTGATTGTCACGTTAATTGTAGAGCTGAAGTAACCTGTGCACTTGTACTTTATATTTTTGACCGGACGTTTCGTACCCGGTCGTTTCGCTATCGGACGTTTCTTGACCAGAATTTTCGTTTCCGGAAGAACGACTTTCTTCAGTTGAAATGAGTTGCTGAGAACATTATTCCAATCTCATACATTATAAATTTATACTAAAACGACTACTTCTGTTTTAAAATATAAGGTATAGCTAACATATATTTTATTCATCTGCTAAGTTTCTAGCTATATATTGATTATAATCAGAGGTAGCTATTAAAAATAGCAATCATTACTTAATCTCTTCGATTAGAAATGTTCCATTAACATTCAATTACCCTCTTCTATCCATGAGTGCAGTCACCGGTGCTTGTGTCTCCTTTTGTCACATTTCTTGGTAAGTGACTGCATTCATGCAATTGTTTTCCTGCATCCATGAGCATTGTTACCGACTTGTATTAGATGACTTAGTTCATGGAGCCATTTTTCTTTCTGTCTATTTCTTCCAATCCCTTGTAATTAATTCCTTTTGACGTAAGTGATTTGACCTTTGGTTCCGTAGCACAGGCTATACCCCACATTAAAATTGATCTTGCTAATGATTTTTATTAAAAATTATACTAGATTACAAATCAAAAATACACCCAATAGCTAATACCTATGTTGTGAAAAGAACCTAGCTACATTGTAAAATCTTTTGTTTTTGATATTTCTGAAGAGGTTTTTAGAGGCTCTAGGCTGATTTTACGAAAACGAATTTGCCGAAACGGATTTTCCGAATCCCATATTCCGAAAACAGATTTACCGAATCCCAAATTGGCCGAAAACGGATTTACCGAAATACGAATTTGTCGAAAATCAAATGTAATGTATTTAAAAATAACATTCTGTTGGACTTTGTAGTTCTCATCATTATATCTTATGCATATAAATACACATTTCTTATATAAGTTTGATATTACTTTGCTATATAAATTTGTATTCCGCTAATTCGTTATCATTTTGCTAAATTCATATATCTAACTGTATAAATTAAATATTAATATGGCATTACAAAAAAAGTGTTGATTGAAATCAATCTTTTTACCTGAAACAAATTTATTCATGCAAGTGACACTATAGTTGAAGCTAGAGGCATATTGGGAAGATACAAACATATTTAATAGTTATGTCATTACTAACACTTTTATATTTTAAACGCAATAAATGAAATAAATATTGATAACGTAAGCCACAAAACACCTTCTGTATAGTATACTATTAACAACTGAATAAAAAATATGCAGTAAACATGGAATATTCACAAAAATGAATAAACACACAATCTAAAAACAACCAAACGCTCAAATGGAAGAAATGCAACATGCTCCCATAGCTAACAGACTGATTGTGACTGAATAAAGCTTGAACGTCTTTAAAATAAGAAAAGACAAAGAATAATTTAGTGGTACAAAAATTAACTCAATGATTAACGAAGAGATAGAATAATCAAAGGATCATTTATTGTAACTAAGGGTTATGATTTCATTGTTTCGTTTCTTTTCTGTAACTATTGTGTTATTTTAAATTCTGTTTTAAATAAGTCTTTTGGTGAATTTGTCTTTCAGCGAATCTTCACTTCGGCAAATCCGTTTAGACAAATTTGGGTTTCGGCAAATTCGTATTCGGAGAATCCGGTTCGGCGAATTAGTTTTCGGAGAATTTGGTTTCGTAAAATTCATTTTCGGAAAAACAGCCGGATACCATTTTTAGAGTTAGGGTGAAGATCAAACCAGATGCTAACGAGTTACCGAATTAAAATGAGAAATAATAAAAATAACATTTTCGATCATGTAAGAAAAGACTATATAATATAACATTTCAATTTTTATTATTATATCTCATAATCTAGCTAATTGGTTCAGTAAAAAACACTATTACCACTTTCATTCTGCTGCTTCTTTGTTTCGTGGGAGGCAATAGTAACTTGCATCTTGTAGATATGTCTGTCATCTCAGCTGTATGAGCAATTGAGCATCACAAGAAGTCAAAGGTCGAGGCTGTCACTCTACTTTACACAAACTAGGAAGTAGAGCTAGTCGAACACTTATCGCAATGCTAGGTTACGCAAGATCCTTACGGGGAATTATTAATTGTTGCCTTGCATAAGTTTCTCTAATGGGATATGGGGATAAATCATAGCTACGCCTGGGATAATATTCAGGGGACACTACCATTAGATGCAGAGGGATGAGACAGTAAGTTTAATATTATTCCAAGTGAATGTAGAAACAGCAGATATCTTTCTCTATGACTGACACCAGCTTCTTCAATCTCTGGATGTGACTGCACGAGCGTTCACTCTTATATCAAATATGTGAGGCTTTAGAGGAATGTGTCAGCAAATTACTCTGATTGAGATAATAAGGCAATATCGCAAGAGGTAGCGTGAGAGATCGCATCTAATGCTTCCTCCACTACACACCCTCAACAACCGCTGGTTAGCGTCTCATTCTACCGACCATGTGAAGACGTTGTCGCTGTCCATATATTGTATGTACTAAAATACATTAGCTATATAGATATTATGCAGGGTGACACAAAATTTCAGCAATACAATTTGTTTCATGGTAAATAAAATAATTATATGTGAACTAATGTTTCACAGTTAATATTGTTCAACAAGATATATAACTTACAATAAGTGTCATCTCTTATTTTAAAGAAGTTAATGGCCCTTTCAGTGAAAAGTGAAGGTTGTGATAGAAGAATTTCACCGAGCAGGAAAGTTTGCATCTGTTTTAATAGGATGGAATTCTGCATGTGGTAAGTATTGGAGAAGAATGTGTGCAGATATTCTCATGCAACTGTATAATATAAACTAAACTGTTAAGCGAAAACTCAAATGAAAATCAGCAAAACTGCCAATGGACGAGTTGCGTGCAGCGGTTGAAGCAACTCCGCCAGATTGGAGGCCGTCATTCGAATAAAAGAAGGGCATATTTAATAAACTTCTTTACATGTCTTCTCAGTGCTCTCTATAATAAATAAATCTGCGCATAATTATTTCCCATTTTTTCTTAGTGAAATTTCGAACCAGTGGGCCAAATTATTTGGCAACACTGCATTCCTTAGTTATAAGTTAAAACTTCATTCAGTTTCTCCATCTCGTGAAAGTAGGATGTTTGTTTTCTTTATCACCTAGTGGTGCCCGATAATTCATTAGTTTGAAAATTATTTAGTATACATGGTGTCCGACACTTTAATTGCCAAACTTTAACATAAAGTTGCATTTGTCGAAATTAACACTTTTTATTCCATGAAGGTATGTTCTAAAATGCTTAGTTAAAGAGTTACAAGGTTAGGAAAGTAGTATCTGTACCATTTATTATTATTAGTTAACATTTTCTTTTTAAATGTTGCGATAAGAAACAAAACATTTTTAACAGTAATTATTAAGAGCACAAGAAACATAATTTTAATTAGGTTACATGTTTACAGAATGTGTTCAATTTGCAGCCCATTTGTTGCAATGCAAGCGTTCAAACGTTTTTCCCGCAAGGATTCGTGAAACTCCTCGAAATGATTGGACAAACGTTTGCATCGCAACAAATGGGCGGCAAATTGAACACATTCTGTAAACATGAAACTTAATTTAAGATTATATGTTTCTTGTGCTCCTAATAATTACTGTTAAAAATGTTTTGTTTCTTATCGCAACATTAAAATAATAATGTTAAATAATAATAACAATAAATGGTACAGATACTACTTTCCTAACCTTGTAACTCTTTAACTAAGCATTTTAGACCATACCTTCATAGAATAAAAAGTGTTTATTTCGACGAATGCAACCTTATGTTAAAGTTTGGCAACAAAAGTGTCGGACACACTGTATATAGCTATAAATACATTAGCATATATTAGGAAGTTTAAAATAGTAGTTTTCAAACCTTTCTTATGTATTGTAACTAATTAATGTTTAAATATTTTAGCAATTTCTATATCCAAATAGCTATTCAAATTAAACTATTTAAACCTTAAGCCAAAAATTGGTATTCTGTAAGTTCTACTTTAACTACCCTAATTCAGCTAGGTTATTTTACTATTGTAACTAATAACTTACCTTTACTATTGTACAGGGTGGGGCGTAAGTTTGGAAGCAAATGAAAGTGCATATTATAATCCAACGAAAAATATATTTAATAATTTACAGTTATGTATTATTACATAAAGGTTTTAAGAATTCAAAAATCATAAATTTATTCAAAATGTCCCCCCTTGTTTTTAATAACAGCCTCAAATCTCCTCCGAACTCCTCCTACTGCGGCACGCAACTGTTCTTGTGAAATTTCCTTCCAAGATCTCTGGAGCGAACGCTTTAAATCATCCACACTGCGATGGAATTTACCACAGGCCTTTGATTCAAGAATGGACCATACCGAAAAGTCCATAGGATTGACATCTGGGGAGCAGGGAAGCCACATTTCTTTGGACCAAAACCGTGGAAGATAGTCATCGCACCAGTTTTGAGTGTCATTACCGAACTGATCCTTAGCTGACTCCAACATTGGCGTCAAAATATTCTCAATATAACATTTAGCATTGATTTTGGCGCCTTGTTCCACAAAAATTAAAGGAGATCTCCAAGTTTCTGAAACGGCGACCCAGACCATTACTGAAGCTGGTTTCATGGTTCTGTGGACAGTTTTTTGGTTGTATGGGATGTCTTTTGCACTTTTACCCATTGTTCTGTCATTCCTCTGGTTGTGAGCCATTTCCACTGTGAAATTTTTTTCGTCAGACCAAACAATTGCACCAGCCGTGCCAGACTTCAATTCTCTCAGAAATGCTTTGCTTCTCTCCAATCTCTTTTTCTTTAAAGCTTCTGACAGAGTCTGTCTCTTTTGGAGGGTGAAAGAGGACATCTTTAGGTCTTCTTTGACAACTCTTCTCATTGTTCTGGAAGAGGCTAACAATCGTCCTGACCTTTTCGGGTTCCTCCTGATCTTCTCTCGGGCACATTTTATCAGTTGTTTGGGGCGTTGTGAGCGTGGTCTACCACTTCTTGGACGATCAGTCAAGACTCCTCTCTCATTAAAACGCTTCACACACTTCCAAACAGTCGATCTCGCTATTGAGAGAGTCTTTGAAATGACGGAATCTGACTTCCCGGCACGGTGTAGAGCAATAATGGCTTCTCTTTTGTCTGATATTTTTGAATTGACTAAATTTTTGTAAAAAATAACACTGCCACGTCATAATGTAGTGTCTCTACTATAGTTCAAACCCTATCACCTACTTAGGAACTTATTTTTAAGAATTATATTAATGTTTGAAAAATTGCTTCCAAACTTACGCCCCACCCTGTACTTCCTCATTTTCCATGTGTCTATTTATCCACTATTCTTCCTGTATGTAGTGAAGTTATGAATAATAATTAAATTTCAATAAATATATAAATTATTAGCTAAATATTAATTAACAAAATATATCAAATTAAATAAAACAATTCATTAAATCAAAAGATTATTTCTTTTAACATATTTAATTAATTATAATAATAAAAACAGTTTCAAATAAGAACTTTAACCCAAATATAATTACTTCCTTCCTTCCTTCCTTCCGCCTAACAAACCTAGCCTCGCTCGTGTATTGTTTACATTTCAGTTCCAGTAAGTTAATCACGGAGTGAGGTTGTGTCTTCACCTCCACTCTCGTCTGTGTACTCCTGTTCTATATTCTTCCATTGAAATAAACTCTTTATTAGTGTCATTATTACCCACTGAATGCAACAACACTCTATTAAAGAACCTAGCGCTAAATAATATATATAAACCCTTTACACTGTATGAAGTCCCTTGTAATTTCCTAGTTCTTTTGATTGATTTATCATTATTATTACTCGTTATTCAACATTATTTAGTCCACGTAAATCCTAATATTTTGAATTAGGTCATATCAAAATTAAACTAGCTATTATTTAATTAATTAGTATAGTTAACATGCATTTCGGGCACCACAGGTTTTAGTTTTTGTATTATTTTCTCTATCTAATAGGGAGCTGTTATCGGTAATATTTATTATAATAGTTTCTTAAAAATTGCTCTACTTTGAAAAGTTAAATATTTAATAGTTCAGTCTATCCACAATTATAATGCAACTAAAATACTGTGCTAGTTATAAAAACCATTAAAACACTTGGGTCAAATTACTTCATTAAAATAGTATTTAAAAAGTTCATTTAAAATCTTGTAATTTGATGTAATATGATTGTTAGTTATTAAATACATGTGCATTTAATATAATTTAATGTTCAAAACTGTAATAGATATATGTAGCTGATTTTCGTAACTTTGTATAACAGTTACGGGCCTGAAGATTTGAAAAACATTTTTCTTCCCTGTTGAATTTTTAGTGGCTCTAGAATCACATGAAATCCTCTGATTATTTCGAAAGATTTGTAATTCAGAACAATATCTTACGCACTTTTTAGTTTTTTATGTTGTTATAACGATTTAAATGTATTAACTGATATATTTTGATTGTTTCAGAAATTTGTGTCACCCTGTACATGGGAAGTGAATTAGATTTAAAAAATAAATCATCAGAGAAACAGTGATTACAAAAAGGAAATTAAATACAACGGACTTGGAAGAAACAGGCAGAAAGGAAAGTGGTTCAATGAACAAAATCACCTAGCTACCAACAAATAATTATACGAATAACTATAGAAAATCAACACAAATCAAACAAATAGAAAATGAATGTAGCGACCGGTGCTTAATTGTAACAGCAATAATAGAAATAGTGGTGAAGTAGAAGAGCTCGTGAAGAGTCAATGACAGTAGCTATATGTGTACTATAAAGAAAGAAAATATTTGACTCACATTGTCTTCAGGGCCCTGAGTGTCTCCTGAAGAGGCGATAGACACTGGCTCCTCTTCTTCTTTGGTAGTCTCCTCACTCTCACAACCTAAAGAGGTAAGAGACTTTACAGTAACATCACTGACATTAAAACACTACATTCTAACAGGTTAAAGGTCCCCTCCACTCTATTCTTTTATTTCTCTATTCATTAGAACCAAGGTTACTGATAATAAAACTGCAAACCATTTCAAATTTGGTTCTATAGTTTTATTATATGTAATTTGAGGTTTATTTCCGTTCTTTCTACTACACCTCTGAATTTCAAGCAGAGAAACAGCCCCTTGTGCGATAGGCTACTAGATCCGACAAATTCAAAACAATAACAAAGCTGATTCCAAGATAATGGATCCATATAACGAATCCAAGTACCTAATTAGGTATATCTTACTAATAGTTTTCATATATTATAACATTTTTCCTATCTAGAGAACTGTTCATTTTAAAACACAGTATTTGAATAGGTATGTACTATGTATATACGAACGAACATACCTACTCAATTATGGGGCCTTTATCTTCTAATGAATCTCAGAATGAAAAAAAGCGAAATGTGAATATTTCTTATATAATTAATTGTGAACAGAATACTTGCTCAATTTAAATTCTGTTTACTGTTATGTTATATAACCTTAGCTCTACATATTTAAAGCAATTCCAGATTTTTTTAATTTAGAGTTGAGAGGACCTTTAAAAAAATCCGCTAACAACGGTGAATGATATACCATACTTGAAATGTTTAGCTAAGTCTTCGAGAAATATTAGACTTATTAAAGGTGAATTCAATCGAAATGACTGAACAGTTGTGATTTAGCACCCCCCCCCCCCCCCACCTCTCTGCTCCTCTTGCCTGTGTTCTTCAGTAGCGGCTGAGAGAGTCTCGTAAAGCATTGGACCTGTAGAGAGATATGCATTGAACAGCGAGACAAATAACCTCTGCCAGACACAGACTCATAGAAAGGAAATAGTTACAAACTTACACGCCACATTCACCAGATACACGCCACATTCACCAGATACACGCCACATTCACCAGATACACGCCACATTCACCAGATACACGCGACAATCACCAGATACACGCCACATTCACCAGATACACGCCACAATCACCTGATACATGCCACATTCACCAGATACATGCCACATTCACCAGATACACGCCACATTCACCTGATACACGCCACATTCACCTGATACATGCCACATTCACCTGATACATGCCACATTCACCAGATACACGCCACATTCACCAGATACACGCCACATTCACCAGATACACGCCACATTCACCAGATACATGCCACATTCACCAGATACACGCCACATTCACCAGATACACGCCACATTCACCAGATACACGCCACAATATTCACCAGATACACGCCCACCTTCACCAGATACACGCCCATCTTCACCAGATAGCTACACGCCCATCTTCACCAGATAGCTACACGCCCATCTTCACCAGATAGCTACACGCCCATCTTCACCAGATACACGCCCATCTTCACCAGATACACGCCCATCTTCACCAGATACACGCCACACTCACCAGATACACGCCACAATATTCACCAGATACACGCCACAATATTCACCAGATACACGCCACAATATTCACCAGATACATGCCACAATATTCACCAGATACATGCCACAATATTCACCAGATACATGCCACAATATTCACCAGATACACGCCACATTCACCAGATACACGCCACATTCACCAGATACACGCCACATTCACCAGATACACGCCACATTCACCAGATACACGCCACATTCACCAGATACAGGCCACATTCACCAGATACACGCCACATTCACCAGATACACGCCACATTCACCAGATACAGGCCACATTCACCAGATACTTTCCTATACATCATCGAAAAGAAAAGCTCATCTGCAAATTAGATCAAATCGTTGAATATTTCAAAATATTTATAACTAGCTACATACAATCAACTAGAAGAATTGATCGTCTCATTGTCGCTATTTTACAAAGGTGAAAAGAATTTAATACTTTTATAAAGATTAATATCTACGAGCTACTGTATAATATATCTCTCTTAAAACTTATCTGAATAAATGAAGATTGAATGAGAGGTCAGTTAAACTGTAGTTATTCACTTTGTAGCTACAGTTATTCACTTTGTAGCTACAGTTATTCACTTTGTAGCTACAGTTATTCACTTTGTAGCTACAGTTATTCACTTTGTAGCTACAGTTATTCACTTTGTAGCTACAGTTATTCACTTTGTAGCTACAGTTATTCACTTTGTAGCTACAGTTATTTACTTTGTAGCTACAGTTATTTACTTTGTAGCTACAGTTATTCACACTGTAGCTAGCTACAGTTATTCACTTTGTAGCTACAGTTATTCACTTTGTAGCTACAGTTATTCACTTTGTAGCTACAGTTATTCACTTTGTAGCTACAGTTATTCACTTTGTAGCTACAGTTATTCACACTGTAGCTAGCTACAGTTATTCACTTTGTAGCTACAGTTATTCACTTTGTAGCTACAGTTATTCACTTTGTAGCTACAGTTATTCACTTTGTAGCTACAGTTATTCACTTTGTAGCTACAGTTATTCACTTTGTAGCTACAGTTATTCACTTTGTAGCTACAGTTATTCACTTTGTAGCTACAGTTATTCACTTTGTAGCTACAGTTATTCACTTTGTAGCTACAGTTATTCACTTTGTAGCTACAGTTATTCACTTTGTAGCTACAGTTATTCACTTTGTAGCTACAGTTATTCACTTTGTAGCTACAGTTATTCACTTTGTAGCTACAGTTATTCACTTTGTAGCTACAGTTATTCACTTTGTAGCTACAGTTATTCACTTTGTAGCTACAGTTATTCACTTTGTAGCTACAGTTATTCACTTTGTAGCTACAGTTATTCACTTTGTAGCTACAGTTATTCACTTTGTAGCTACAGTTATTCACTTTGTAGCTACAGTTATTCACTTTGTAGCTACAGTTATTCACTTTGTAGCTACAGTTATTCACTTTGTAGCTACAGTTATTCACTTTGTAGCTACAGTTATTCACTTTGTAGCTACAGTTATTCACTTTGTAGCTACAGTTATTCACTTTGTAGCTACAGTTATTCACTTTGTAGCTACAGTTATTCACTTTGTAGCTACAGTTATTCACTTTGTAGCTACAGTTATTCACTTTGTAGCTACAGTTATTCACTTTGTAGCTACAGTTATTCACTTTGTAGCTACAGTTATTCACTTTGTAGCTACAGTTATTCACTTTGTAGCTACAGTTATTCACTTTGTAGCTACAGTTATTCACACTGTAGCTACAGTTATTCACTTTGTAGCTACAGTTATTCACTTTGTAGCTACAGTTATTCACCTTGTAGCTACAGTTATTCACCTTGTAGCTACAGTTATTCACTTTGTAGCTACAGTTATTCACTTTGTAGCTACAGTTATTCACTTTGTAGCTACAGTTATTCACTTTGTAGCTACAGTTATTCACTTTGTAGCTACAGTTATTCACTTTGTAGCTACAGTTATTCACTTTGTAGCTACAGTTATTCACTTAGTGATATTTAGATTCATTTTCTCCGAGTGATCAAACTCAATAAACATAATAGTGCTGACCATTAAAAAGTGACTAGGCAACATTACCCTAACTACGACTAACACCATTTATAGTGTGTGGTCAGAGCTTACCTTGATAGTCAGCACTGCTGAGTGTTGACCATGTCTCATTCACGAGATTCACGAGACAGGGGTCGAGAGTCTGGCCTGTTGTCACTGTCTCGAGAGTACTGAGGAGATTCTCCACGATGTCCATCACCACCTCCACCTGAGTTGCTGACGGAGAGAGGGAGAGATCTTCGCACTCACCGATGCTGCAAATGAGGCTGCGACAGGGGAGAAAAGTAACATTTCAAAAGTGGGAGCTATTGATAAATGATAAACAAACATAGTAAAAAGAAAACTCTAAAACCCAAATTGAATCTGTTCTTTGCCTAAAGGACGCCACTTCCATCTCTTCAAACAACCAAAAAACTTTTGAATAGAGCCCCCCTAAGGTGGCAAAAATATAAGAATTGCACACAGTTTGCTAGAACCAATCAGTTCTTTTTCCCGTCACAACGGGGAGTAGCTACAACTTATAACCTGCAATCACCCTCTGGGCTCTCCGACCACAACTTTACAGAATAGTAATGGGGAAGTCATCATTCTGGCCAGATACAGACAAGCCTTTGTCTAAGATAACGTTCGGTTACTATACAGTATGAAACTGCTTTTTAACACTAAATTATCCGGTCGATGTTTTCTTGTGGAAAACAGTCAACAGGAGGCTCACTTTCTTTAGGCTTTAGGTGTTCACATGTAAGAGGAACGGAGCGCTTTTAAGGTTCTCACACACATAGCAGAGCAGTGTGGCTAAAGCTAACTAGGTACTTTCATATATAGCTAGGTTCTCAGTTATCACTAGGTACTCTCGGTTATAGGTCAGAGCCTTTTGACAATATGAATCACCTCCTGAAGAGAGCCAGATGGTCGCAGTGTTTGGCAGAGGGAGAAGAGTCAGGCCTCAGCACCGGGCCAGCAAACACCACCAGACGAGAGGGGGAAGTAACCAACTGGGGGTGGAAAGAGTTCTTAACATCTCAAATAACACTAGCAGCCTAATTCTATTCCATTTCTAGACTGTGCAGTTCCTATTTGTTCATGTGATATTGCAGGAGTGTTTGCTTTCTTTATTTGGGTCAATACAATCCTCACCCCAAGAAAGGGGTAAAATCCCTATATCATTCACTCTAAACATACTTTAATTTTTGATATCACAAGAAAATAATGATGTATACTTTATACTAATAATAAATCAAACTCATATTAAACTAACTAACTATCAGATAATGTTTATTTTGATTAAAGATGACCATGATTCAAAATAGAATTAAACATCAAATAAATTTTTCTTTGTTTCAATGTACCTAATTATTTTGTTGTAAAACCCATGAAATTTGACAGCAAGGATTGGTTTCTGTAGGATTTATATATTAATTAAAATGTAAATTCCATTTTGCTAATTTTAAATCCAAAGAAAAAGATTGCAAACCATTTATTTTGATTATCAGCTAGGTAGGTGTAATATATTTACTCCAGGCTATCTTTAACAGTTTAAAAGAAGGCCGAACAGCAACATTTGTTTATAAATTTCAAATTTAAAATAAAAAAAAGAGTGCACAATATTTTTCTTCAGCGTCAGATGCTCCTCATTGTTTCGTACTATTGTTGCACACGAGTATCAAAAACTTTAAAAGCCTATAAAAAGTATATACAGAATGAAATTGAAAGCGGTTCACAGATTAATGATCGCAGAACACAGGTCTACAATATTATATAGAAAGGATTTCTGAAAGTCGTGAAAACTCAGGAGTCTCACACCATTAATAAAAGAGTTATTTACAAAACAAAGTCAGGGAAAGGGGGTCATAACCCTTCCCTCGCCACTAATAGGATTTAGAATGAGTCAAGGAGCGACAGACCTGCGTCATAGTACCAAGGGCCTGTACTCTGTGTCGAGGTGAGGGCTGAAGAAGGAGTCGCTGCAGAAGGCACTGCAGTACAGGTCTCATCTCACCTACTCCTCCCACACAGCTTATTAGGGCCGTAGCAACACTGTAGACACAAGGAATATATAGATACATTGATTACATTATGTTAATAAGAAGTTTAATTTCTGTTTCATAGCAAAGAAAGATAAATCGAAAGGATTTTGAAAAGAAACATTAGGTAGGCTTCATGAACAAAGCCACCCTCCACAATTCAGTGGAAGTAGCTACTTCAGTATAGCTAGTATTAGCTACTCTGTAAAATAAATAACGAAAGCATGCAAGTGCTGAGATCTTTGGAGATATAACCACCAGGCTCATATCTCTCAGTCTCATCTGGTGGACGACCTTATATTCTTTTTAGAAATATCCTTAATTGCAGATATCACGAGCTGCAAAACCCACACATTCATCGAATCGTCAATGGAATGACTGGGAGACATAGCAAAAATTGATGACTGTTTCGTTTTCATATAAATATTAGATTGACACAGGAAAGCGTCATATTTGCTTCCTTAAATGAGTCATTTCACTATTAGGTTTCACCTCTCTAATTATTATAAGAAAGCCATTAATTAATGTCATAGTTTCTCTCAGAGACTAGATCTGTGTAACTGGCGGACAATCCAGCCAATTAGAAAGTTTGGATCCTACTGGAGCTGTTTATCCACACTGGATTCGTCGTCAACAAGGAGGCTGTAGCTTTATGTTTTAAGCGGGCATCATTGGTGAAACGTTAATTGGCCCTTTCCGATTACCAGAGGGTGTAAACCTAACAATCCAATCCTACATTGCCTCTTTTTTTGAGTACTTGTTCCCTTGGCCTAATAGTTTGTAATTATCTCGTTGGCAAAAGAGGATATTCTTGCATTACTTAGCACAATCTCATGCTTGAAAGGTTACAGCTTCTTTCCTCATATCTCTGGGCATCAAGTGAGAGACTCTCATGACTTAATTGCCTTGTTCTCTGGTCCTAAGCCCCATTGAGCATTTCTGACCGTTTCATTTGAGACATTACATCAGGATTGTTTTGACGTAAGACCAATGACAGCCTTGTCAAAAATGGAGGCACTAGTGTCATTTAGCTGCCTTATGACCTGCCTGCGTATTTTTCGCATATTTCGAGGGGAAATTCTTTTTCTCGTACCCTCATCTCTCCTTGGGTTTGTGTTGGGATTTTCCACAAAAGAAACTATTGTTCTCTTAACCCTTCCAATTTATAAAGCTAAATCCCTTCTGCAGGACCTGTTACATTTTTATCCTTTCGGTAGAAGTTAATCGCCCTTTTTTTGGCCTTTTCACAGAGCTGCAATAAAGCGATGGACAGTTAAAATGCCTTCAAAATACATAAACGTTCATCACTCTCCAATTTTCTCATGGATTCAAAAAATATTTCAGCAAGATACTAACATAGAAGCAATCTTCCAGTGACCAAAGTTTCACTACTGTACGATCAATATTATTAAAAATATTCACAAAATAGTGATCTGCAATAAAGCGATGGACACAGTTTATATAAGCAGCTGCACTAGCTATTCTCATCAGATCTTTGGAACACCTACTGATAAGAAATTTAATATATATCCTTTTAGGGAGGAGGAGGTACCAATAAGGAAATGACTCATTTAAGGAAGCAAAGATGACGCTTTCCTGCGTCAATCTAATATATTTACTTCCTACATTTCGTCCTTTCCCTATTAGGTTTCGAAGTACCAATTACGTCGCAGGTATAGCTACGGTGGAGGAAAGGGATATGGACACACAGATCAAGGCTCTCATATATTCAGAGAAACCAACATAGAATAACAGTGAATCACATAATTCATAACAACAAAAAGATAACTGTGGATCAGTAACTAAATTTTAGTTGCTAGTGGCACAAATACAAGAAATAATAATGATTCGTTACTAATAATCTAGTAATGACCAAAACACATATCTGCTAAACAGATTTAGGGTTTAATTAAGTGTCTACCGCCAATGAAAGGCGTGATAAGAGAATCAATAGAGTTCAGATAATTGTCAATGAACACGTTTGGGGTCAACCAGAACCCTTCTTTGAGTATCCGTTCAACAACAACAAGTACATGGACCAACCAAAAACACATGAGTCCCTCACACAAAACAACACTATACTCACTGACACACAACAGGCGAACGCTCTCAACAAGCACTATGCTTCAACAAGTAGGTTACCCACCCGCCCAGTAGATAGGATTATACTGCGTCGCCTGCACAAAACATGCACTCGAAAGCTCCTCACACCCCCCTTCACCCCGGCAATGGTTACCGAGGCCATCCGGGTTTCCAAGAACACTTCCTCCACAGGTCCTGATGGCATATCAAACAAACATCTAAAACAACTAGGGCCACTTGCCATCAGAGCCTTCACAGACATCTTCAATTTCTCACTACAGAACAATAGTATACCCAACACCTGGAAACTTGCCAAAATCATCCCGATCCTGAAGCCCAACAAACCCCCCACAGAACTGGCCTCATACAGACCTATATCACTCCTCTCCACCCCATCCAAAATACTCGAGAGGCTAGTTCTAAACAACATTTCACCACACATCCCACTATCCCCCTCACAACACGGCTTCAGATCCCAACACTCCACATCTACTCTTCTTACCCACCTCTCACAGACAACACTCGAAGGCTTGAACTCCAACAAACCTGCGGATAGGACAATTATAGCTGCCATAGACATTAGTAAAGCCTTCGACACGGTACCCAGACACCTACTAATTAACAAAATACTCAACACACACATCCACGACTCATATAAAAAATGGCTTGCCAATTATCTCTCAGGCCGCTCTGGCAAAACACTTTACAACGGCAAGTCCTCCAGAACACTTCACTACACTGACGGGGTACCGCAGGGCTCCGTACTCTCACCTACACTCTTCAACCTATACCTTCACGACCTCCCTACGCCAACACACACCTCGGTTTACACTCTTTCATATGCAGATGATGTCACCATCATCCCACAACATCCAAAACACGAGACCGCCGCCAACAATTTACAAACATACATCCACTCACTAGAAGACTGGCTAGAAACAAACAGATTAAAGGTCTCCGCAAACAAATCTTCTGTCACCTTAGTTACACCCTACACCCTTGAATACAGAACCCATCCAAACATTACACTCAACAACACTCCCCTTCCCATTAACAACACGCCGAAAATCCTTGGAGTTACACTCGACCGCGGCTGGACGTTCAAACACCACATAACCGACATTAACAACAGAGCCAAACAAAGACTGAACGTCCTCCGCGCACTCACTCACACAACTTACGGACACTCCAAGGAAGACATAACAACACTCTACAAACAGTTCATCAGACCCATCCTCACCTACGCCCACACAGCCTGGTCACCTGACATATCCAACACCCACCTACAGACACTCCAAAAAACACAAAACACCGCACTCCGCATTGCCACCGGTTGTTCATAAACAACACCCACACACCACCTACACACAGAAACACGAGTCCTACCTCTCACCTCACACATGGACATGAGGGGCACACATTTTTACACTTCTACACTAGACCCCTCACATCCCCTACACTACATGCAAACTGAGAGGAGGACACCACGCACACTACACATCACCCCCTCCACACACTACAGACACCTCTACACCACTCTCCCTCCCACACCCGACAACACTTCTCTTCACAAACACATACACACCACTTTCACACGAAGAGCTCTAGCTTCCTCCCTCCCTAACAAACTCCTTGGGTCTAAGCCTCCTGCCATCGACCCTAGTGAGTCGGCCATGTCTCGTCGTGATGGGGTCACCCTATCACGTCTGAGATGTGGCCACCATCCTTCTCTTCCTTACTACATGCACAGGATTGGGAGATCGGACTCTGATCGGTGCGACTTCTGCCAAGCCGACCAGGGCACGATCTCTCACATTCTCACACAATGTCCATCACTACACCAACACAGGACTACACACAACATTCACTCACTGGAGCACCTTTGGACCCATCCTCAGGCAGTTATTAACTTCCTGAGTGATGCGGGTTTCCCTTAGGCCCACACACTCCCACACAGTGCCTCGGGTGGCTGAAACCCGGGGCGCCCCTCCGTCCCGGCGAGGATGTTGGGGAGGTTAATCAACAACAACAAGTATCCGTTCCATAGGGACGCCTCTTGCCCAAGCAGCACTGTATGCCTGACCCCTGACTTCATGCGCTGTTCCTTTGAAATTGGGAGTGGCTAATTTAAGAGCTTGTAGTAGCCAATATGAAATTCTCCCAGATTTTAGTGGTTTATTTGACGCAGGATGGATAAACAGGTAATTATTATGAGGCAATTTCTCAGTCATCTTGGTGTACTTCAGTAAACATGCCACTGGACATAACTCTTGTCGAGGAAGGCTCGGAAAGGAAATGATATTGGGTGAGGAGGTTGCTCTCTGGTTCTTATAAAAGAACTTGTCCTTAACTGGAATAGTTAGAGTATTACCAGACTGAACTATGCCTCCCCTCACACAAGCAGACAATTCAGAAGCTCTGTTACCCGACGCTATTCCCGTAAGAAAAAGACATTTCAGAAAGAGGTCTTTAGCAGATGCTCGGTTGTTATTGAAGCGAGGTAGTTTGAAAAATTCGAGAGCATGGTTCAAGGACCAACTTGGTATTTTCTTTTTAGGAGCTGGTCGGTTTAAGAACTGAGCCCTTGCCAGTAAGTTGAAGTCCTTATCCTTTGTGTTAATCCCGAACCCCATTTTCAGAGGTAGGGATAAGGCTCCTCTGTAACTTAACACCGTTTTGGAAGAGAGCTTCTTTTTCTTGTGTAGCCATATTAAGAATCTAAGGATGTGAGCTTTAGTCAGGACCTTAACCGCAGGGGGTTTCCAATTTTGGAAGCATCGCCAAACAGACTGATATTGGTTTGAAGATGATTTACGGAAGGAAAGAGAAAGCTGCTCAGAAGTAACTTTATCGTATTTAATAGACCATATTTGTTTCAAAAACTGAAGACGGTCCACCTTCCGTAAGATCTGTAGTCTCCTGATATTTCTCTCCCTGAGACCATTTGAGAGACGCTTTTGTGCAAGTGTAGATGATCTACTGCTTTTGACCATATTGTAGGAAACCATGGTGAGGGGGGGGGGGCACGGGACTATGATCACGCCCCTCCTTTTGTACTTCGTTAGAAATGGGATCAGTTTCGGAATCAGATTGACAGGAGGGAATATGTAAATTTCCTGGAAGTGGCTCCAGTCTATTGATAGAGCATCCGTCCCTATTGCCAGGGGGTGCTCGAAAGGACAAATGAAGTTTGGAAGTTTGGAGTTCAACGGGGTCACCATCATGTCTATCATGAGCTTCCCGTGCCATTCTTGAATCATGTTGAATGTGTTTATGGATAATTCCCATTCTGTCGGTTGCACTGTGGATCGACTGAGGTGATCCGTTACTATGTTCTCTTTAGAATTTATTCTGGCTGCTACCAATGTTAACTTGTGGCGTTCCGCCAACTCCATTATCAGAGTAATAAGAAGGTGTATCCGACTGTTGCGGCTTCCCATCTTGTTTATGGAGAATCGAGCAGTTTCGTTGTCCCGTGTATACGAGTAGATGCTCGTTGCTTAATTTCAACACCTTTATTGCTTCCAGAATTGCCAGCAATTCTAGGCGATTGATGCTCCATTCTTTCTCTTCTATTGACCAGTGACCCTGGGCCACTTGGTTGTTCGAAGTTAAGCAGCCCCATTCCTCTAAGGACGCGTCTGTCCCAAGGGTGAGTGTTGGCTCCGGCATTTTCCATGGATGAGTTTGAGATAGTACCTCCAAGTTTGTCCATGGGATGAGTGCTTGCATTAGATGAGGGGGAATTTCTCTCATTTTGTCCCTGCAAACTGTTGGCCCTAACTCCTGTGGTTTTGCCAAGAGGTAGAAGATTAGTCTGAGTGGATTCACCACTTGGGAGAAGAATGATGCTTGGCCGATCAGACTTTCCCAAATTCTCCTGCTCGCTTCCCTTGAGGTGATGAGATTGGTGGCCTCTTTTTGCATGGATAGCCGTTTTTCCATAGGGATGGCCCACATCATCTCTGGGGAGTGGAGAATGATATTCCCAACCACACGAAGTGTTGAGAGGGAATTATCATTGATTTTGTTAAGTTTAACAGGAATCCTAATTCCTGTAATGTCTTCATTACGGAATTGGTCGCACAAAGTGTTTGGGTTTCCGTAGGAGCCCAAATTAACAGGTCGTCTAGATATGCTAGCAACTGTATGTTTTGCAGATGCAGCAACTGTAGGGGCCATTTCATGATCATGGTGAATATCCTTGGAGCTGTCGACAGTCCGAAGGGCAGAGCCTTGAAAAAGTAAAGCTGATCGTTTAGCATGAAGGCCAGGTATTTGTGAAGGGATGGTCGTATTGGTACGTGCAGGTATGCGTCCTGTATGTCCAAAGTTGTTGCCCATGCCCCTCTTTGCTGTAAGTTTGCTGCAACGACTTGATTTGTCATCTTGAATCTTGAGTTTTCGATAAACTGGTTCAAGTGGGATAGGTCTATGACAACTCGATAATTGCCTTGCTTCTTCGGGACTAAGAACACTCTGCTTTGGAAACAAAGCTGAGTTGGGACAGGATAAATAGCACTTTTTGATAGAAGATCGTTCACTTCTTTTACTAGAGTAGTGGACGCCTTTTGAGAGGTTGGGAATGACAGAGGTGGAGTCTCTAACCATTTCCAATGATATCCTCTGAGAATAACATTTCGTATGTACTTTGGAGCTCCCCGCCATCCGTTTTGGAAGGATTGAAGGCGGGCTCCCGGTGAGTCAGATATTTGACTTTTTGTAAGGGTTTTTGTTGAGTTGTCCTGTTACTGTGCTTCTCTTAGTGATGCGAAATTTCTGTGTATCAGAAGTTGATGCTTCTGATGGCTTAGTATTAATGTAAGAAACCACATAAGGGTTCTTTGAACTCTTAACTCTTTCTGACTGATTCGAGTTATTTTGTTGACCATGGCCAGCTTCACTATGAGAGGAGGGTCGCCTCCCTTGAGCTAATGGCAACTGAGGTCTTGACCTCTTCCTCTCGAAAGGGTCATAAGGCTTTACTATTGGTCTCTTATTATGAGAACTGTAACTTGGGTGTTGTCCATGGAAGTGTACAGCTTGTGAAGCCATTGAGTCCGCAGATGAAAACTCTTCCCTCCCAAAAAGAGAATCCTGGAGTAATGAGGATTTTAGGAGCTTCTCCTTGATTATTGGAGGCTGTACTTTGGCAACAGTATCATATCTCATAGAGTTTTATGTGTCAAAGCCTCTCTTGACAGGGACAGTGCTAACTGATGTGCTATTTGTTTGGAATAGCCAATGAAGTTGTTGATATTAGATATTTTTTCATCTCTTTCCTGTACGGAATGTACAATAGACATTTGAGGAATCAAACTCAAGGCAGCTTGAGCAACTTCTAGTGTCTCAACTAATTTGCAGGCTGACCAGGCCGTTTGGCGGAGTGAAAATTCCTTCTCGAAATCTGCCGTGCGCAAGTATCCTAGTCTATTTCCCAAATGGAGACCCTCTGAATTGTGGTCATTTTTAAGCTTAGGACCTTGGAAATACTTCGCATAATCAGACTCATTTAAGAGTTCCAATTTGCCTCCCCTTGGTTTGTTCTGTTGTCTCTTTAGACTTAGAACGTCTCTAGACAGAAGCTCTGTTTTCCGACATTGCGAACTTGTCAACCCTTACAGATGACTCTTTGGCATTTGGACCATGCCAACCGGTTACGTTAGACAGTTTGCTGTCCAGAAGTTTAAATGCATTCAAAAAGGTCTGAGCATGGGAGGGGGACTTGACGGCATATTATTAGCTGCCGTGATTAGTTCAATCATATGCTCTGACATACGAGCGGATTTTTGAACTTTGAAGGACAAGGGTTCGTTAGGGCCAGGTTTCTGGACAATAACTATGTCCTCTTCAGTGAAGATATGATCCTTCCATTCGATAGTTGAGACGCCGATTACTATTGCATCTTCTGGCATTAAGTAAGTCTCTCGAAGTGTATTAGGAGTGCTAGCCATACCAATGGAAGCCTCAGAAGGAACTGGGGGCGAGGTTTCTCGAGAATGCAGACTGGGTGATCCCTGAGCATCAGGTATATAATCATCCTCAGAATCTAGGAACAAATCCTCAGAATCTGGTCGTCCAGCATGTGCCTCATCCTCTGTGATGAATGCGGTATTTGGAACCGCATGAAGATTCTTATTGGTGACATTCAGTTCCAACCGATCGTGTTTCTTTTCAAGAGAATCTAATTTCGATTCAAATTTTTGAAACCGAGAATTCATCGTATGAAGCAGATGTAGAATAGACCCCTGGTTGTTATTATCATCATGGAAGACAGGATTGACGCCATCGGCGATACTGTCAGGGCTCTGGGGCTTCTTCAGGCCCAAGCGTTCTAGAAGAGGAGTGTAGAGGTTAGCTTCATCCTGATCTTGCCAAAACTCTCAAGCCTCGCTAGAGGATTTACCTCGTTGTTAGCGAATAGTTTTGATAGATCTGAGCCACGAAATCAGGTTCTTGACATCAGTTCTGTCTCCCTGTTCAGCTTTAGTGAAGAGCTCATTGCATTTAGTGCAGTCTCTTATCAACAGGCGTTTTTCATGATTGATGCAGTTAGAGTGTTGCAAACAGGAGTGATACTCCGTACACTTTGAACATTGAACACTCATTGTATAATTGATTTATATATAAGTGATCTGGAACATATAAAGATGATTAAGAAACAAAATACATCGCATTATTGGTATATGGGAAATGACAATTTCTCTAGTTATTACTCTCCATTTTTTTTTTGCTGAGGCTTAGCCAGGCAGCATCTCATAACCATACTAGGTTTCAAGCATCTTGTAACCGTGCTAGGGTTTAGGCATCTTTATGATGTGCTATATAGCAATCTTAAAACCGTGCCAGGTTATAGGTATCTTTTCATTGTGCTAGAAAGACTCTTCTAACCGTACCAGGTTTTTCTTTTGTGCCGAGTCATCCAATGACTATGTGCTATTGCATCTTTTGTGTGCAAGGCATCTTTTTGTGTGCTAATGCATCTTTTAGGAAACGAAGGTGAGAGGTGTTTATCCGTCTGAGGCGGACAAAGATCTGATGAAAATAGCTAGTGCAGCTGCACTAGCTGAAAATAGCTAGTGCAACTGACTGGCTGGCTGAGATGGCTGGTTGGCTGATTGGCGGACGGCTGACTGGCTGAGCAAAATTTTAGCTTCTAATTGGCTGGATTGTCCGCCAGTTACACAGATCTAGTCTCAGAGAGAAACAAAAACGAAACCCAACTTTAAATTAGTATATTTCAACAACTATTTAAGGCACAGTTTCTTACAAGAATTATTTTGTTCTTTGAACTCTTCTCCATCCACAGATAAATTTTCATAAAGATAATTCAGTTTTGTGAATATAGAAATAACCTAATTTATTTTGATTGATATATCAATGCGAATCAATAATTATTACATTTTCTACGAAAATATGACCAATTTTTAGCAAAATGAGATATACCTATTTTATAGCAAAAAAAAGGTAAAGTATACATTTTGTCACTATCAAACCTGGACGGGGGACGGGGGAAAACCCCCAAAACCTCCCCCCCCCCCCCAACCGGACATGACCTAACCTTAGGTGTGCTAGCTATGTGTTTTTATACTTTTAACATATAGCTAGTATTTTTATTAATAAAAAATTGATGGAAATTAATAAAAATGAATTAGGCTTTTTATATAGACCAGGGGTTTTTTGCTTGAGGATTCTTTATTGCACGGGTCTGGGGTTTGTCCGAGGGATATTTTGCACGGGGTTTATTGTCCTGTCACCAACTTAGGTGGCATTAAGGTGCGGTTGTAAGGGGCTGCTAGGAGACCGTATAAGAGTTCTGGGAGCTCGCAACTAGGTTGCACATTTGTTTTAGCTTTGGCTGACTAACCAGTGACGTCATATTGACATCACTGCATCAGTTCAGGGAGCTGGCAACTGGGTTGCTCTTACATAGTATGACGCTCGTCTCTAAAAGTATTAATTACTCTTTCATATTTGTGATAGCTAGCTACATAAAATACCTATATTAATTGAAAGAAATATTTTATCATGTTCTAAACAAGAAGAATTTCTCCTTCAGGTAAGAAAGGCAGTTTAAGCTGTTGTGTGTACAACAAGATCGAAAATATAGAGACAGAAAAGTGATACACACTGCAAATCAACTAAGTCAGAAATATGATATTTGAAAGTAGCATCTCACCCACAAACAGCTGCTGTGATAGGTGCATCACCTGCAGTTCCTTTGTCAGTGGGAGGTCCCAGCAACACCAACACAGAAGGCACCAACTCACTCCAAAGAGAATGGATCACAGCACTGGAACAATGCGGCACAGTCCCATCTGGTGGAAAAGTGTAAGAGGTGATGATGTTATTCATAGTCTACTCAAGGCAATTAACTAGACTGATTACTCAGTTAAGTGTCTTGCATAGATAATCATATAGAACATTGGCGTGTAGCTACGAGCATTCTAGTGAAATCTCAGTTTGAAACCCATTCCCAACAGAATTCTGTGAACTCCTTTACTAGAAGCAATATATTCTTTCATTCTGAGACCGAATTTTCTGACCACGACCAAGAGTATGAGGATACAATGGATAGAAATGTGATTAATTTTCTTACCATTTGAGAAAGAGAGACTGGAGAGAAGGTAAGAGCAACAATGCAGGAGGAAAAGTGGTGAGATGACATCATCAACAGAACTGCATCTGTTGACACAATACATGGTTAATATGTAGACTATTGTACCTATAGACCAGTGGTTCTTAAAGTGGGGTGCACGGCACCACTTTGGGGCCTGAATTGTTTATAGGGGGTGACTGGAATGGCTGTTTTCTATGTTACTTATAAGTTCGGTTCTTGCTGTCAATATCATGCAGAATGTAAATTAAACATTAAATCCTCAATATTTCATTCATAATAACATAATATATTATAATTGTAGCTTTTAAATCTATTTCAATACAATGCTTAGGGGTGCCTGAGAATAGCAAGGGGTGGACACAATACATGGTTAATATGTAGACTATTGTACTTATAGGCTATAGACACAATACATGGTTGATAATGTAGATTTAGATTATTGAACATTTAGACACAATAGATAGTTAGTTAATAATGTAGATCGGTAACCACCTTGCAATAATAATTTTCTTATTATCTCAGCGATTTATATTTTGTAGCTATTTAACTGGATAGACACTGCAATCAAAGAATTTTTCTACAATGATTCTGCTGGAAAAGACAAAACACTTCAAATCATTGGGCAAAAGAACGAAGTTTATTTAAAGCACTGTAACACTCACAAAGCTGTAGCAGAAATGCTGTGCGAAAGTTTCTTGATGAAAGGCAAGAGTTTGTCAAATACCTTCATCTCATCTGTATCCTTCTCTAAATTCTCTTTGTACTCAGAGTCTGGAGAAATAAAAATAAAATACATCGATTGATAAATAGAAAAGAAATATGACACAAAACTGAGAAATGCATACCAAAATGATAGGTAACCGAGTGACTACTTACACAAAGAGCTGTTGAGGGCACAGATAGATGCTGAGGCTGCATTCATGGCTGCAGTTTGTTGACTCTGACATGCATTAGAGTTGCTGCTGAGCCCTGAACTAGCTTGTGTGTAACTCTTACCGCAGAGTTGCAGAACAGCATCAACTGCTGCGGTGCCTGTCGTGGTGATGGCGTACATGGACGCCAATATCTGTAATCAGTGCACTGTCAGATGTAGCTACAGTAAATATACTATATATTTGTAAAGTGTGTTGATTACACTATGAAACTAGACGATCGAAAGAATAAGAACCTCCCGTGTTTTTCCCGAAATAATAATCCCCCTTTCACCATCTCTCAAACGCAGCATTCTGTTTAAAGTATGGTTAGTTTTCAGGAATTACTATATATTCATTCGTGACCGGAGAATTCGTTGTAGGAAATTATTTAAATAATAATATATCTAAATATATTTATTAATAACTATATATAAATAATAAAATAGGACTAAATTATATTCCTATTTATTACTCAAGAAAACATGGAACCCCTGTTTTATCTGATTTTCATGTTCTCAGGCTTTCATATCTGCTTAGTTCAGTTCCTGTGATTTTTGCTTACTAAAATTTTCAAATTTGAATAGGTTCAATGTTTTTTGAGACACACTGTATTACGTTGGAATCGCAACAACGAGGGTTTTGATGATTTTAAAATAGATATCAATTGAATTTTGGTTTAGAGTGATTGCATACACTCAAACGAGAGATATTTTAAATGTAGCATTATAAACAGTGTACTACTTTAGAATATTTGTTCCATGCACAATAATTCAGATTGCAAGAAGCAAACCGTACAATGTAATACCGAATAAATCAAAACAATCAATAATTAGTTAAGTATGAAATCATCAATAACTCAGAAAAGTAAAATAATTAGAAAAGCGTTATCTTATATTCGCAATATTAAACACTCATGAACACAAACAATTTTAAGAGGAAGTGCTGTGAACCGCATAAGATTAGCCAAAATACCTGACCATCACTAGTGATTTCATTTATTTTTACTGAACATCTTTTTTAATAAAGAAATTAGTTTCAACTATTAAGTCAACCAATCAAAACACTCCAAAAGTTATGCAGCGACATCTCGTGACACAAAATTAAAAGAGTAATGATTAGAATATACAATACATTGCATACATGAACAGTTAACATAAATTTTAGGCATCTTAGTTTTATCAGATCTACAAAATTACATGATCACCTACAATTGATATTTACAATTACAAATTCTTGAAAAAAAAAACTAATATTTTCAGTTGAATATTTAACAAATCTGTTTTCTGTATAATTATCAATATTTTAATCAATACATATAAGTGTTTCAATAGCTATGTTCTCTATAATTTCTTCCTCACGTAGAATATTCCTCACGGCAAATTTTACAACGGCGAAAATTCCGACAGCGAATTCTGCCACGGCATAAATTTCTAGAACAATATTCATTACCTTCACAAAATTGCGGAAAGTTAGCAATGTTTTGATAGACAATATTAATAAGGTAAAGGAAAACATTATAAATTACAATACGGACTCAAAATGGCCGCCCATTCTATCAGCGAATTTTTCAACTCTTCTGGAGAAGTTAGCGTAAGAACCACCATTCTTCGCTGATCCTTTTAGCAGTACTGTTGATTTAACTTTCAATACTTCGTAGATCATTGTTTGTTATGAGTTACAACAGTGTTGAATATTTTTATTGTTATAGTGTATACAATTTAACCCTTTTAAATTAATAGCTTTTATTCCTAATATTCAAATAGTTTATACTTATAATCTAAAATCTAGCCTCCGAAATGTATACTCCTCCATTAAGTGTTTAATCTTTGGAGAGTTCACATATGCTTGTGACCTCTCTACCATTCTCTATTTATTAATTGTTGTTTATTGTTCAAAATGTATATGCTTATATCACCTTATATGTTACAGGCTGCATTAGTGTAGTAGTTATGTTCCATCATTATTGAATTAAAATACCAAGGAAAGAAATAGTTTCAGTGAATTAAAAACCTAGTAGCTACCATTATAGATTGAACCTGGGAAACTATAAAACCTAAACTATTTATCAAACCACTCTACAAATTATTTCAAACAGCATCCATTTATCTCCTAAACCAGTAACCCAAGGTTCTAAGCCACTTAGGTCTAGGGAGTGAGCAGGCTATGCAGGTTCAGTTCTTCTGCTGCTGATGATGACTCTTTCTGGAAATTTTTCTGCCAAGAATGCAAGAAATTCATTGGAGCAGTGTGGGGGCGCTCTGTCCTGTTGGTAGTAATAGTTTCGAATAGTAGCAGTTTCACTCACTACTTGTTCCTCAAAAATCACATTTTTTTAAATCAACTGATTCACCAGCATCAAACCAAGCCATTGGTGACACTGCCATCAACCACACCCGCCTAACACATCACTTTTCTTAGATCCTTGTTTTATCAAAGAGAAAGGGGTTAGTGGTAGCTACTTCAAACTCTTCTATTTTTGACTATTAGGATGTGGTCAGAGATGGAACCACTACTTTTCGTCTGAAAATATGATCTTCTGCAGGTTGATGTTAGTCTAAGAAATCCAATGACAAAAATTCAACTCTGAAATTTGTGTTTTACAGTAAGTTCTTGGCAGATGCTTCTAATATCCATGTGAAGTGATGCAATTGATAAAGGGTGGCTTTCTTGCTGTTATTAGATAGTTTCCTTTGCTTCCATATTCAAGTATAATGAACTTTTTTGGTCTTCAGAAAACGTATGTATTTTTGAGGCGATTTAGAGATTTTTTTAAGGGGTGTAAAATAGTTGGGTCAATATATACTAAACTCCTGTAGCTATTAGCATAGCTACAGAAAATATGTTTTTTTTTAATAAAATAATTTTTATTTATGAGTTATCTTATGGTTTATAAAATCCATTACTTATCAATCAACCTATATACATAATATTGTTATTCGACTAACTCAAAAAGTATTAAACACAAATTCCTGAAATTTAGTGGGAAGATTGGTCAATAAAGTCCAAGGTCACAAAAAGGTCAAAATAGATTGAAGCGGTGGCGAAGGTATGCACTATACATGTGCCTGTTCTAGTTGTTCACCAGTTTGTGCATATCTTTCTTCTGACCAAATAGTGAAAACCATTTTGATTGACTGTCTGCTTTGCAATTTGCATGTTGATACCGAGTGTAAAATTAGTTCTGCTCTATTCATTAGGACAGTATATATACAAATAAGTATGGAACACTTGTCTCACTGGGTATCTCACACATCTAATACAGTGTATACAAGTACCAAACACTTGTCTCACTGGGTATCTCACACACCAAACACTTGTCTCAACGGATATCTCACACATCTAATACAGTGTATAGAAGTACCAAACACTTGTCTCAACGGGTATCTCACACATCTAATACAGTGTATAGAAGTACCAAACACTTGTCTCAACGGGTATCTCACACATCTAATACAGTGTACAGAAGTACCAAACACTTGTCTCAATGGGTATCTCACACATCTAATACAGTGTATACAAGTACCAAACACTTGTCTCAATGAGTATCTCACACATCTAATACAGTGTATACAAGTACCAAACACTTGTCTCAACGGATATCTCACACATCTAATACAGTGTATAGAAGTACCAAACACTTGTCTCAACGGGTATCTCACACATCTAATACAGTGTATAGAAGTACCAAACACTTGTCTCAATGGGTATCTCACACATCTAATACAGTGTATACAAGTACCAAACACTTGTCTCAATGAGTATCTCACACATCTAATACAGTGTATAGAAGTACCAAACACTTGTCTCAATGGATATCTCACACATCTAATACAGTGTATAGAAGTACCAAACACTTGTCTCAACGGGTATCTCACACATCTAATACAGCGTATACAAGTACCAAACACTTGTCTCAATGGGTATCTCACACATCTAATACAGTGTATAGAAGTACCAAACACTTGTCTCAATGGATATCTCACACATCTAATACAGTGAATAGAAGTACCAAACACTTGTCTCAATGGGTATCTCACACATCTAATACAGTGTATACAAGTACCAAACACTTGTCTCAATGGGTATCTCACACATCTAATACAGTGTATACAAGTACCAAACACTTGTCTCAATGGGTATCTCACACATCTAATACAGTGTATACAAATACCAAACACTTGTCTCAATGAGTATCTCACACATCTAATACAGTGTATACAAGTACCAAACACTCGTCTCAATGGGTATCTCACACATCTAATACAGTGTATACAAGTACCAAACACTTGTCTCAATGGGTATCTCACACATCTAATACAGTGTATACAAGTACCAAACACTTGTCAAAATGGGTATCTCACACACCTAATACAGTGTATACAAGTACCAAACACTTGTCTTGCTAGGTATCTCACACACCTTATACAGTGCATACAAGTACCAAACACTTGTCTCAATGGGTATCTCACACACCTAATACAGTGTATAGAAGAACCAAACACTTGTCTCAACGGGTATCTCACACATCTAATACAGTGTATACAAGTACCAAACACTTGTCTTGCTAGGTATCTCACACACCTAATACAGAGTATACAAGTACCAAACACTTGTCTAAATGGGTATCTCACACATCTAATACAGTGTATACAAGTACCAAACACTTGTCTTGCTAGGTATCTCACACACCTAATACAGTGTATACAAGTACCAAACAGTTGTCTGAATGGGTATCTCACACACCTAATACAGTGTATACAAGTACCAAACACTTGTCTTGCTAGGTATCTCACACACCTAATACAGTGTATACAAGTACCAAACAGTTGTCTAAATGGGTATCTCACACACCTAATACAGTGTATACAAGTACCAAACAGTTGTCTAAATGGGTATCTCACACACCTAATACAGTGTATACAAGTACCAAACACTTGTCTCACTGGGTATCTCACACACCAAACACTTGTCTCAACGGATATCTCACACATCTAATACAGTGTATAGAAGTACCAAACACTTGTCAAAATGAGTATCTCACACATCTAATACAGTGTATACTAGTACCAAACACTTGTCTCAATGGGTATCTCACACATCTAATACAGTGTATAGAAGTACCAAACACTTGTCTCAACGGGTATCTCACACATCTAATACAGTGTACAGAAGTACCAAACACTTGTCTCAACGGGTATCTCACACATCTAATACAGTGTATAGAAGTACCAAACACTTGTCTCAATGGGTATCTCACACATCTAATACAGTGTATACAAGTACCAAACACTTGTCTCAATGAGTATCTCACACATCTAATACAGTGTATACAAGTACCAAACACTTGTCTCAACGGATATCTCACACATCTAATACAGTGTATAGAAGTACCAAACACTTGTCTCAACGGGTATCTCACACATCTAATACAGTGTATAGAAGTACCAAACACTTGTCTCAATGGGTATCTCACACATCTAATACAGTGTATACAAGTACCAAACACTTGTCTCAATGAGTATCTCACACATCTAATACAGTGTATACAAGTACCAAACACTTGTCTCAATGGATATCTCACACATCTAATACAGTGTATAGAAGTACCAAACACTTGTCTCAATGGGTATCTCACACATCTAATACAGTGTATACTAGTACCAAACACTTGTCTCAACGGGTATCTCACACATCTAATACAGTGTATACAAGTACCAAACACTTGTCTCAATGGGTATCTCACACATCTAATACAGTGTATACAAGTACCAAACACTTGTCTCAATGGGTATCTCACACATCTAATACAGTGTATACAAATACCAAACACTTGTCTCAATGAGTATCTCACACATCTAATACAGTGTATACAAGTACCAAACACTCGTCTCAATGGGTATCTCACACATCTAATACAGTGTATACAAGTACCAAACACTTGTCTCAATGGGTATCTCACACATCTAATACAGTGTATACAAGTACCAAACACTTGTCAAAATGGGTATCTCACACACCTAATACAGTGTATACAAGTACCAAACACTTGTCTTGCTAGGTATCTCACACACCTTATACAGTGCATACAAGTACCAAACACTTGTCTCAATGGGTATCTCACACACCTAATACAGTGTATAGAAGAACCAAACACTTGTCTCAACGGGTATCTCACACATCTAATACAGTGTATACAAGTACCAAACACTTGTCTTGCTAGGTATCTCACACACCTAATACAGAGTATACAAGTACCAAACACTTGTCTAAATGGGTATCTCACACATCTAATACAGTGTATACAAGTACCAAACACTTGTCTTGCTAGGTATCTCACACACCTAATACAGTGTATACAAGTACCAAACAGTTGTCTGAATGGGTATCTCACACACCTAATACAGTGTATACAAGTACCAAACACTTGTCTTGCTAGGTATCTCACACACCTAATACAGTGTATACAAGTACCAAACAGTTGTCTAAATGGGTATCTCACACACCTAATACAGTGTATACAAGTACCAAACAGTTGTCTAAATGGGTATCTCACACACCTAATACAGTGTATACAAGTACCAAACAGTTGTCTAAATGGGTATCTCACACACCTCCTCCTACTCAGCTAAAAATGAAAAAATAACAAAGGATGAATGGTATATCTATTGTGACGTTAAACATGTTGAAATTTTAGTTAAATGTATTACACACTCGTTATATATTTAATGTTAACTTCCTGTTAGACTAGCTCAGCTATATTAAATTACCTATTGTTTCAATAACTAAGTATTACTTTTAATGAGAAACGGACATAAGGTCTAAAGTCGATCACACTTCCGTCGAGGGTTAAATACCCTGTCATGTAGTTTCTGAAATCAGTCTGTCTTGAACATTACTCAGTGAGAGATGAGTTCCACTCATCTCTCCATAGACTTCTAATTGTATAACATATTTACTCTTTAAATAAACTCTATGTCTTAACGTTGTTAACCCACTGTTATTTAACCTAATTCTAACAGGTTATGGGCCCAGTGAACGATAAGAGTTTATAAATCAAATTATGTTTAAACATATTAAAAGTTTATAATAGTAATAAAAACGAAGTGCTGTGAAAAAAGTGTTAACCTATATGAAACATATCACTCAAAACGCTTGCGTAAGCATATCGTGGTCACGCGCTAATGAGGTCAATTATAATGATTGCTCTAGCGAAAAATGCACTTGTGTTATAATATAAAGATTTAGTATTTTTGCGGAAGAGGTGTCAAGAGAGGTCACAAATTACCTTTAAATCTGTGACCTTATCCTTTGGTAAACAGTCTTTCAACAAAAGGTTCTTGCGAACTAAGACCTGTGTTACTGTTCCAATTAAATATTAATAATTATATTCAGTGCAGTTATTCTTATGAATTAGAATAATGTTAAAACATCAATTCAGTTAAACAGTAAATCAAGTTAACTGCTTTGGTTGTTTATTTTTGTTAAAGTATTGAATGATAGTAAATACTTATATTCAGTGCAGTTATTCTTATGAATTAGAATAATGTTAAAACATCAATTCAGTTAAACAGTAAATCAAGTTAACTGCTTTGGTTGTTTATGTTTGTTAAAGTATTGAATGATAGTAAATACTTATATTCAGTGCAGTTATTCTTATGAATTAGAATAATGTTAAAACATCAATTCAGTTAAACAGTAAATCAAGTTAACTGCTTTGGTTGTTTATGTTTGTTAAAGTATTGAATGATAGTAAATACTTATATTCAGTGCAGTTATTCTTATGAATTAGAATAATGTTAAAACATCAATTCAGTTAAACAGTAAATCAAGTTAACTGCTTTGGTTGTTTATGTTTGTTAAAGTATTGAATGATAGTAAATACTTATATTCAGTGCAGTTATTCTTATGAATTAGAATAATGTTAAAACATCAATTCAGTTAAACAGTAAATCAAGTTAACTGCTTTGGTTGTTTATTTTTGTTAAAGTATTGAATGATAGTAAATACTTATATTCAGTGCAGTTATTCTTATGAATTAGAATAATGTTAAAACATCAATTCAGTTAAACAGTAAATCAAGTTAACTGCTTTGGTTGTTTATGTTTGTTAAAGTATTGAATGATAGTAAATACTTATATTCAGTGAAGTTATTCTTATGAATTAGAATAATTTTGAAAACATCAATTCAGTCAAACAGTAAATCAATTTAACTGGTTTGGTTTTTTATGTTTGTTAAGTATTGAAAGATATTAAATACTTTGAAAAAACATGACTTCAAATAAGTTACCGGGGATTGTTCCCCTAGACGGAAACAGACATCAACAGGGCGATAACTCCAGCAGCAGTGGTTACGGTTCAGGGGGCTATGGGGATAACAGCTACTCATCCCAGAGCTACCCCAATCTGGATACACCCAGCAAGGAGGAGGATACGGTACTATGGACAGCAGCAGAATTACTATGCCCAGCAGCAACAGACACCGCCAACCCAAATCTCTTACGGCAACTGGGGACAACAGGCACCGGGCGGTTGGAGTGCCGCAACCACTGGACAAGCTGCCGGTACTTGGAGTGGCTATGGACAACAAACCGGACAAACGCCCCAGCAAAGCTGAAGCAACTCCACGCAGGGTGGTGGCTATGGGAACTACAACTACAAGAAGTAAAATAAGTAAAGACTTGTTTGTTTGTAAATAGCTACACAAGAAAGTGGTAGTGTTAAGTTGCTAAAATGACTTAGTTTAACTGACATTTAACTTACGCCATATTGTAGTTCTATTCACAGTAAATGAATAACCTGATGTTAAGTCTAGTGGTAGGTTTAGTTAACTTTCGCCTCTACGGTTCTTGCACCGGTGTACAACTTGCTTCAGCATTTGTGAAGTGAATTCTCAAATTAATTGAAATTAGTCTTTTGGATAGTAGTTAGATAGAATTTTTATTGCTTTTTAATGATCAGCAGATTAATCTTTGAATCGTAACAAAAACTACCGACACAGCATTTAATTATTATTTTAATTGATGACTCAGCATGTTTACTTAATAGAAGTACGCGGTCTATTAGGTGAGCATATGAATTGAATACAGATGAATTGATATTCATACTGTGAATATTTGTGAATATTTAGAAGTGAATATTTAGAAATAAATATTTTTTCATTTTGAAATACTAATTAGATTTTGATGATTAGAAAATTTTAAAGTCAAAATAAATTAGGAATTTGCAGGAATGAAATATTTTTAAATTAATATACATAAATGAAATGGTTATATTTATAACTAATTTGCAGTAAAATATTAAACGATCTTTCAATTTTTCTGAAGAAAGAATTTAATAGTAAATTTTATTCAATAAAATAATTAAAAAATAGAAATTATATTTTTTAACGGAAGGATGTTAATTTTAATTGCATGATTATTAAGCAATGTTAATTTTTACAAGTTAAATTGAAATAAAATAAGCAAGAATGTCACAATATGTTAAGTTCAGTTTTGATGTGTATTCATACTATTTTTTATGTTATATGTAAGTTTGAAATATTTTATATACATAGTATATTTTCTTTTTGGATTTCTGAAGACTCTATTTTATATCGACATTCAGAAATAAAAAGAGGGGAAGAAAGGAATTATTTGAAATAGAATTAAAACCATTAATAAATGTTTAAAATTCTTGCAGTTATGATTGTTCAATTTGAATTTCAGAATTTTTCAATTTGAGTTTTAATGTTTTGAATTTTAGGATTGATTAAAATGAGATTTATGTCTTTAAATTTAGAATAATTCATTTCCTATGTAAATTGTTGTTCATTTTTTTTAATGGATCGTCTGACATATTCTCTAAATCGTTGCCTATTGATAGATTTACCAAATTTGTTAAATTAATAGGTATGAAAAATATAAAATGTCGTGTGAGGAGGAGTGTTGAAATTTTAGTTAAATGTATTACACACTCGTTATATATTTAATGTTAACTTCCTGTTAGACTAGCTCAGCTATATTAAATTACCTATTGTTTCAATAACTAAGTATTACTTTTAATGAGAAACGGACATAAGGTCTAAAGTCGATCACACTTCCGTCGAGGGTTAAATACCCTGTCATGTAGTTTCTGAAATCAGTCTGTCTTGAACATTACTCAGTGAGAGATGAGTTCCACTCATCTCTCCATAGACTTCTAATTGTATAACATATTTACTCTTTAAATAAACTCTATGTCTTAACGTTGTTAACCCACTGTTATTTAACCTAATTCTAACAAAACAGAGTAGATACAACTGAGCTACTTTTACTGGTAAGGCTAATTTGACTGGTATCAAATTGAATTTTATATAATTAGCCATTCAACACAAAGTACACGTTGAGAGTGACTGACAACATTTTATTATCTGAAAATTATTTAATATCTTGTTATTTAAACAAGGTTTTAGCAAATAATATAAAAAATTATTAGTTGTAGCTATATGCAAAATATCACAAAATTAGCAATTATGACGACAAAATTTAGAATTGAAGGATATTTAATTTAAGCAATTGGAATGAGAAGAGTCAAGTGGAGCGGCAATGTAATCTAGAGAGGGAGTCTAACCTTTAGGAGTTGAGACTGTGTGTCACTAGTGTGACTGAGTAGCTCTGAGAAAGCACTCACTAACTGACTGCTTAGCTGATCCTCTGTTGAAATCTCAATGGTCTTGCTGTGGAACTGACTGTCACGCACCAACTGCAATAACAGTAGAAAATTATAAGAAAGAAATAAAATAATTAGGGGAATATAGGAGTATTATTGACACTCAAGAGTAATCGGAAAGTAGAGTTAACATATTGTACAGGGTGGGGCGAAAGTTTGGAAGCAAATGAAAGTGCATATTATAATCCAAGGAAAAATATATTTAATAATTTACAGTTAGCTATGTATTATTACATAAGGGTTTTAAGAATTAAAAAATCATAAATTTATTCAAAATGTCCCCCCTTGTTTTTAATAACAGCCTCAAATCTCCTCCGAACTCCTCCTACTGCGGCACGCAACTGTTCTTGTGAAATTTTCTTCCAAGATCTCTGGAGCGAACGCTTTAAATCACCCACACTGCCATGGAATTTACCACAGGCCTTTGATTCAAGAATGGACCATACCGAAAAGTCCATAGGATTAACATCTGGGGAGCAGGGAGGCCACATTTCTTTGGACCAAAACCGTGGAAGATGGTCAAGGCACCAGTTTTGAGTGACATTTGCAGTGTGTGAAGTCACGCCGTCTTGCTGAAATGTCCATAGAGTGTCATTACCGAAGTGATCCTTAGCTGACTCCAACATTGGCGTCAAAATATTCTCAATATAACATTTAGCATTGATTTTGGCGCCTTGTTGAAACTCTATTGAGAGAGTCTTTGAAATGACGGAATCTGACTTCCCGGCACGGTGTAGAGCAATAATGACTTCTCTTTTGTCTTGACATTTTTAATTAACTAAATTTTTGTAAAAAATAACAATGCCACGTCATAAAGTAGTGTCTCTACTATAGTTCAAACCCTATCACTTACTTAGGAACTTATTTTTAAGAATTATATTAATGTTTGAAAAATTGCTTCCAAACTTACGCCCCACTCTGTAGTTAACATATTGTTGCATCCAAAACTAAAGGAAATTTTTCATAACTTTATATCTTTAGATTTATGAGCTTTTCAAAGATGAAATTTTATCAACTTGTACTGGTTATCATCCATAATAATATACTGAAATTCTAATCAGATTTAAAGGTTATAAAAAAAACTGTAATAATAACAACTTATTACAAATAGTTCAGCATCAAAAACAGAGGGACCAATGTTTTTGATTTAATGAAAACACCCAAAATTAATGAAAATGTATGCATTAATATTTAGGTAATAGAACTTTCTATCAATGACATCTGCTACTGCATCAATGAATAAATTTTGAAAATCTTCGAGACTAACTTTAAATTGTTCTTACTGAAGTTTCATCAGGAAAATTTAACTATTCAAAAACTTTAAGAGGTATTGAAACATTCTTAAAGTCTTTTGGAAGAACTATTGAATACTACAGTGATACTGACAGATTTGTTAATCTGTTTAAAACTAGGCCTTGTAAATTCGTACAGAAAGATCTAATAAAGATCATCATAATGAACAAAATATATAGCGTTTGGCAGTAAAAGACAGTTTTAATGTGTAAACAGTATGTGTAAACGTGTCAAGGTAGACTGTTCCTATAGCACTTCAATAAATATTTCCAACTAAAAAGTTAGTTGGAAGAATGTGAAGAAGAGATTAGGTTACAAAAAATACATGTATTTTGGGCTATGGATAATTGGGCTAAAGTATTTTTCAGTGATGAAAGCAAGTTTAATTTGATTAGAAATATTGATAAGAACTATGTTAAAAGAAGTGAAGGTAAGAGAAAGAAGAAAGTCTACTAAGAAGACTGTGAATTATGGAGGAAGGAGGGCCATAGTATATGAAATATTTTTACTTATTAATATTTTATTTATACTTATATGCAAACACATGGAAGTATTGCTCAGGATCATGTTGTGTCAATTATATAGAATTCAGGTATTGATAGAGCTTTTACTATGCAAGACAGTGCATCCTATTCCTATTACAATGCAAACATGGCAATGAGTTACCTTAGAAAAAAAAAATTGAAATTGCCCTAGAAGCAATCAGGCTTATTGGGCCTTACAGCACACATATATTGTTTTTTTATTAATATTAAGGTATTTGATACGAGAATTTCTCCCAGTACTCGTATCTAATGTATGGGAGCAGTTTGAAATAAATCTTTAAATTATGAATTGGCCACAGCAAAGTCTTGACTTTAGAGTTGAATCCCTTCAGTTGTTGAATTAGACAGTCGGGAAGAAGTTTTACTTTATAGTGCAGCCTGTGTTGTGCTATGCAGTTTGCTCGAAGTAAAAAGAAATGCAAAACCGCCATGTTTGTATTCTTTACGACAAAGTCAGAACCTAGAAGATAAGCAGAGGGATTATAAAATGAAACGGATTGCAGAACTGCTTCTGATGTTGCAGAGTAGTCCCTCAATGAGCAGTAGATGTCTGAAGTTGGAGCCATCATCTTAGTACTGTGATTGAGAAGAATTTCTATCAAAATCAATTAGCAAAGATCCAGTGGAAGGTGACAGACACTCTACTACAATGGTTCAGAGGGGTTTCCTGTCGCACAATATTCAACAGAAACTCACTATTCCCCTGCTCACGTCTCCTCAGTGTTTAGTGGAAAAACCCTTTCCTTATTAGTGAAATATAGTGCCTTGATGTAATCCTCCATAAATTGTTACTCATAGATTGATTGAATTATTTAAATAATTCAGGTTAATAACTTAATTCAGGATTCATTATTTTCTTGAGACTGTTTAATTTATTAATTAATTAGTGTAGCTACATATAAATAAATCAAACTATATTGATTTATATATTGTATATTTATTTTGTTCTCTTTGCACAATATTTAATTTGAGAGTAATTATTGTAGTGAAGATTTGATTATTTATTGACCAAAAATGTAAACTGTAAATTAAAAAAATTGATTATTCTTCCTAGGTAGGATCATAACCCAAGCAAATAAATGACCGCTCAGAAGTATTAATAACCACGCTACTAAGAAAATGAAAAGAACTTATATATTAACAATTGAAAATATCTTGAAGAATATGAATAAATTTGTTTACTTCTCCGTCTCATTGATATATAGTATTACGCAGTATGGCCACTCAAACATCAACAAAATTAAATAAAAAACATTAGATAAAAACAGAGAAACCTGTCGGGAAACCCCAACATAACTGGATATGTTTCAATCGCTTGAATAAATGCTATAATTTTTTCTTTAGTTCAATCCGAATTTCAATTTAGTGTGTGCTGACACTCAAATATTTGCTGCAGACAAGTCCACTGAAAACGTGTAAGCACACAAAAGTTAGCAGTTGTGCGAGTACAATTTGTTAGGGATGGTTTAAGCGGTTCCACCGAACATATATTTGTTAAACACACAGTGTCGCACATTGTTGGAATTGCACCTGTCAATTAGTAAAGGTCCCCTCCACTCTAATCTTTTTATTTCTCTATGCATTAGAACTAATGTTAATGATAATAAAACTGCAAACCATTTCAAATTTGGTTCTATAGTTTTATTATAATATGTTATTTAAGATTTTTTCCGTTCTTTCTACTACACCTCTGAATTTCAAGCAAAGAAAAAGCACCCCTGTTCGATAGGCTAACACGGTCCGACAAAATCAAAACAATAACAAAGCCGATTGATAGATATCAATAGATATCATTGCTACCGGAATCGTATTGTCACTCAAGATGTTCTGTGTTAATCGAGTTACTTTGTAACAAACTAAAAATGCTTGACAGAGACACCTGCCTACTTAATGAATGTTTTTTGATTAATTTGATTGAATTTCCATTTCAGCGTGATACCACAGCACTCCTATTAGGTATTTGTACATTAACTTAAAATTTACTATAATTTGGAGAATTGAGTCAATTGAGCTTTGGTCTAATATTATACTTTGTATCTATATGACTTTATTTTTCACCCATGTTCAATTTCCCATCATTCAGCATGCATTAGGGCTTAGGCTAATTCTTATGACCAATTTTTTAACAACATATCATGCAGACACTGAGACACAGAGTAAGGTATGTGTGATGGAAAGCAGTGTTTCAACCACTCAATAGGCGATTCAAAATGAAATACTTTTAAGAGTAATAACATGTAGAACTGCCAAATAATTTCACGAATTTTTGATATCAAATAAGGAAGTAGTCCGTTGAATTTGTTAAATGTGTGAGGTGTTAGATCTGTTATTTTTACTAATATGTTATCAGTGTTTAAATTGGGTTTTGTTTGTGAAATCCTTTTCAATTTACATTTCTTTCTTTCCTATATGATATGGTCACAATAGTTTTAACCATATCTATTTTAAACATTTTTGTACTTTCTCTCTTCTGAATTCCATTTCATGAAATAAATAGTTAATAGCTTATTAATAGCTTGCTGTTGTATTGAATTTTCCTTACTATCCATTTTTTGTACTTCATCTCTTCTGAAGTGTCTTGCAATTAGGTTGCTATAATCTTTAGTCATAGTTTTATATCCGAACCTTCCATTTTCTTTACTTTGGCACTTCCTTTAAGTCTCATTCATGTGTGCCACATTGTTCAAACAATGTAACCTCTTTATAATTAAGTTAGTTTGGTGGAATTATTTTTCGTGTTTGTGTGATGAATTATTATATTACACCTGTTTTAGGATTCGTATTTAACTCTGTAACTAAGTTGTATTATTTTTCCAGTTCACATATACCTATATATATCCATATGTTTAAGAAGATCTGGTAAATTGTTTATATCTTTCGACTACTAAGTTCCATTTTCTATACGTCAAATTACCTGTAGTGAGTATTGTTTCATGAATAAATAAACATCAATTGACCATATTTATGACTAATTAGGATAATTGCATTTGTTGCTCATAGTGCCTTTTTGTATCTTTCTCGGATTACTAAATAAATACTCAGTCCAAAGCGCTGTTTCATTTCGGAGAAGAAATTCCGAAACACTATGGACCAATTAATGCTGACTCAAACTATGGTGCAAACCCTGCTTTACTCAGATTTACTGTTACCTAACTTTAATATTATAGGTACATAGGCTCTAGCATAGATAGGTCGGTTTTAACGTATCCATAATCCGCCTTATCCGCGTAAGTTACGGTAGTTATTCTAAGATTCACTTTAATATTTATCGTAATAGTGTAGTTCTAAAACAATGGATCCATATAAAGAATTCAATTACCTAATTAAGTATTTCATAACATTTTCCGATATTGAGAATTAAATTTTTATACACTTTCTATTTGAACGCAGATCTGTGATTTGAAATTTTGAATAGGTATGCGCTATGTATATACGAACGAACATCGAACTGAAGTATGGGGGGCTTTTTCTTTAATGAATCTCAGAATGAGAAAAAACGAAATGCGAATATATCTTATATAATTAATTGTGAACAGAATACTTGATCGATTTAAATTCTGTTTACTGCGATAATAATATTATATATATATATATATTTGTAATTGGCAGCCCTGTAAGAGCCAGGTTAAAGTTTACTTCACAGTCAGTTGTCAACAGTCCAGTCAGTCTTTATCTAGTGTTTGTGAAGTGTAGACCTCTAAATTGTGCTCCGTGTTAAAACCTATTTTTTGTGTTAATTTCTGTTGTGTTTTGCAGATGCAAATTGTACTGTTGATGTAAGATCTAATTAATTATAAATGCCATGAATTCTAATTGAATTAGCTTGCTACTAATATTAAAAGTGAAGTGTATTTTGAGACACCATCATAAACAGGGTACGCCAATATAATTGTTATTTTGTCGATTTTGTATTATAGGTTATTTTGATTGTATTCTAAAACTAGTTTATTTCATTGCTTCAGCCTGGTTAATTTGATGGTTCTAAACTCCGGCTTATGACACTTCTGGCTTTTATGCAATGCTGTTATTTGTATGATCATGATATTTCAAGGATAATAAAACTCAACTGCAAGAACAGCTTTTACTAGTCACCAATTACAATTTTCGTTTAGTTCTACGATCCTACAGCAGTTTTACATCTGAATAGAACCTACCTTTGGGTGAAACTAATAAACTAATGTTGCGGGACACGGCCCCCCAACAATGTTATATAACCTTAGCTCTACAAATTTAAAGCAATACCAGAATTTTTTTAATTCAGAGTGGAGAGGACCTTTAAGGTGTTCTGAGAAGGCAAAGAGTACCCTTTCTTTGTATGTGGGGCCCACCTCTGGTAATGCTACACTTATTCTGAAAGAATTTGTGCTTGTGAAAGGGTCTCTCAACAAGAATCCGAGATCGAGCACACAAAAAACCCGAGTGGCCCGTCCAAGTAGAGTTGTACTCACCATAATGGCAGAGTACAGATTATCTGCTCGGATGAATGTTCTCTTGGGTTATGGGGCCGGGAGATTTGCCTCCTACTAAGAGATGTACCGCATGGGTTCCGTAGGAAGTGGCTGAGAGGCGAGAGCTTGTAGGAACTACTTTAGCTCTTGGAGGCATCCAACACGAATCGGAGCGTGACAGGTATGTACCTCACCATTTGGCCAGCGCCATATGCGTGGAAATGTGTCAGCAACTTTGCTGTTGAAAAGGACACATTTCAACGGTTAGAGGCTTTGCAGATGCGACCAATCTGTGACATGGGAAGACTGGAATTCAGACACCGAACGTCAGAAGATCTCCTCCCCCCCCCCCTAAAATGAAAACCTCGGCCAACAAAGAGGGGAGAGAGCTGATTCTGGTAGGGTGGTTTTCACTTTAAATGCAGACCAGTCTGTTGGTGTTGGGGAACCTTCCACCATCGGGGATCTCAATGACTTCCCCTCCAATGACCCGTCTGGTCTCGTATCATCCGTAGTCTTGAGTGAGAAACCAGGTCCAACCGTTCTGGATATGGTCTCTGAATCCTAGATGTAGAGCTAGACCATATCTTCCACCATGGTTACTATTCATGGATGGCAGCTGAATATGCATCGATGATACAGTGTCTCTGTTGAACTGCAGAGGAAGCTGGAACACGAAACAGCGTTCATGGCTCTTATTCAGGAGCCATAAATATTTTGGTGGCTTAGCCACAATCAATCTTTAGGTGTCCGTGATTTTCCAAACACATGCGCAGGAGAACTTGCATAACAGAACAGCCATAGTACCGTCCTTTCCCTTAAACGTCTTCTGTGTACATGCCAGGTGACCTACCGCCTCCATTGAAGATTAGGAGTTTCATCCAACATTGTTAGTATAATAACATTGCAGGTTGTGATGTTAATGTAGCTACACAATATTATATGGAAGAGCTCAAATAATGATGAGTGGAAACCCTATGAACTTAACTAATCTCAACAAATTTGGATATGTGGAACCGAGAGCACTAACCCACTTTTGTTGTACAGAACAGAATGGAGGTCCTCACTAAGCAATGAGCATAGCTGACGAGATATCTGACTGGCAGGTTGACTTCAAACAAGGACATTGCAACAGGCTATAACAAACAATTCAGATCAGTTGTCCTGACCCCTCTTTCTGTGGACTCATCTGAACCCTTCAACGCTCCCACCCTCCTTGTTCCCGGAGCAGCAAGTCCGCTTGGCCATAGCCAATTCGGGCACCTCCACAGCATTGTGCGCAAACAACCACATCATCAGATTGAGATCACCCAGCATCTCAAACATCTTGGCACTTACGGCATCGGTTTCTTCACCAAAAAGATCAATCTCTCCCTCGCTGGGTCATGGGAGGGGCTGCACGGGGTGGCAGGGCGACGCCGGTCATCAACCAGTCTTCTAAAGTTCTCCCAACTCCTTGTCCTCTTTGAAAGACGCAGCCAGGGTGTTGCCTAGGTTAAAACCCACCTACATGCACTACACAGACACCAGAGCGTTATTTCCTTAGAGCCGGCATTTCTCCCCTACTCACCCTTTTACATTCCGGTGACATAGAGTCTTGTGTATCAACATTATTTGATCATGTTTCCTAATATTTTCATGGGATAATAACATTGAGGCAGCACTAGGTGGTGTAATAAAGGAAGGAAAGACACATGACTGACTAGTACAGAGGCTGCAGGTGAGCTGCCATATTTATATATAAAAAAAATATAAAATATTTTTATTATTTTCGAGGTTTAAAAGTTGTACCAATCTACTTCAAGGTGATCCAAAGAGACATGAAGAGAAGAAGGCCTCGTAAAAGAGGGGACAGTGGAAGTACGCTCCATGCACTAGGTCAACCACTCGGTTACCACAGGTAACCATGTTGACCCAGCACATTGGTTGCATGAATAGACACCCATGGATAAGAGACCAACACAGTCGGTCTGCTTATTTATAGATATAGCAAGGCAGAAGGAAGAGGAAATAATAATAAGAAGAAATTGAGGAAAGATACAAAGAGAAGCTGAAGAAAAAGGGCACCAAACTAAACAAAACCTACAATATAACAAAAAGGCCTACCTAGATGTAGCCTCGGGACAATGCATGAATAATGTTTCGGCAATAATGTTTCAAACCCCTAGTCTGATAATCAGACCCCCTTCCCCTTGTACAGTACAATTATCATTTGGTTTGCTATTTAATTATTTACAGGATACATTACATTCTTTACAAACAATAAAATTGGATATTTAATAACAGACTAATATTGTTTAATACACTAAATTATATACAAGTTTGAAATACATATCTTATGTAGCATGGTAGATCCTATGGTCGCCTGATTCTTGATGATCTCCGAAAAGTTGCAGAACCATTCAGCAACTGAATTTGAACAGGCATCTTGAGTTTTGCATTTACCATCTGATCTAGGAGTAGCATCAAACTTATTAACGTCATGGATTACTTCATATCTCTCCTAAGGAATATCGAATGTCTGTTCGGTATTTGATTGACCACTTCTCCCTTCGGTACCAGTTTGATTCCCCACCCTCAGCGAGGGAGTTTAGAACAGGTTTTATTCCACTCTCTCTTGCCCAATGGTTTTTCAACAGATCATAGCACACAATTCAGCAAGTCCAAATGAGTGGTTAGTTTCCTATTAAATAGTAGCTCTCCTGGAGCTCTGCTCGTATTTGAGTGCGGAGTTGTTCGATAACGGAACAAAACTCTTGATAATTTAGTCTCCAATGTACCACTGCTCTGTTTCCTTGCTGCCTGCATAACAATTAGTACAGCTCGTTCTACTAACCTATTGCTACTGGGATGTCGAGGTGTGTCTTTAAATGCTTGATTTCATTCACCAAATTGAAAGCCTCAAACTCTTCCGATGAAAATCCTGTAGCATTATCAGAAACCAAAGTGATCGGCAATCCATATGTAGAGAAAGTTTTTCTCAACTTTTCAATGGTTACATCCGATGAGACTGATAATACGATGAGGATGTCCATCCATTTTGAAAAACTGTCAATAACAATGAGTAAAGTTTACTATTCACTGGTCCGGCATGATCTGTAAGCACACGCTGCCATGTTCTTTTTTTCAAATTGGCCATGACCGATCTCTTCCGTCTTCTCGAGGTTCCTTGTACTTTGACATGTGTGGCAACGACTCACATAGTTGTGAATATCTCCATCAATGCTCGGCCATCAAACTATTGACCGTGCAATGCCCTTCATTTGAGCAATCCCAGGGTGTCAGTCATGGAGTAAATTTAAGAAGGAAGAGCGACAATTGCTAGGAATAATGTACCTACATCCCCACAATAAACGATCATTCTCAATATGGGAGTATCGAAAGACATCTAATTCCGACCATAGACGAAATCAAATATAAAATCAATGGGTCAAAATACTTCAGTAAGCTTGACATGAACAAAGGATATCACCAGCTGGAGCTAGATGAAAAATAACTGTATTCAGCACGCATCATGGATTGTATAGATACAAGCGATTGAGTTTCGGAATTAACGCTGCGGCTGAAATATTTCAAAATACTATTCATCAACTGATTAAAGATATTTCAGGAACAATGAATTATTCTGATGATTTGCTTGTATTTGGAGCAACAAAAGAAGAACATGATAAATCTTTAAAATTAGTTTTCCAACATTTCAAAGATAATAATCTCACGCTGAACAAACAAAAAATTGAATTTCAGAAAGAATCAATGAAATTTTGCAGATTAATTATAACCAAAGAAAGTATAAGTCCTGATCCATAGAAGGCATCTGCCATTAAGCACGCTAAAGCACCCACATCTTCTAAGTAAGTTAGAAGTATAATTACTGCTGCTTCTTTTAAGGAAGTTTAAGTTAATTACTGCTCATCATTCAATCAAATTTTTCCACAATTTAAGACCATTAAGAGAATGCAAAATTTGAGTGGAAACAGCAGCATGAAAATACATTCAATTAAATTTTAAATCATCATTCTCAGAGAATGCGATCAATGCTCATTTTGACGCAAGTATGCTAACTGAAATGACTGTGGATGCAAGACCAGATGGATTGGCAGCTGCACAATGCCAGTATGAAGCAGAACAACTCGAGATGACGAAAATAAATGCATACGCATCAAGATCATTAACAGATATCGAACAGAGATAAAGTCACACAAAGAAAGAATCTTGCTTTAGCGTGGGGATGTGAACACTTTCATATATATCTGCATGGTTATTTTTTCTAGTCATCACTGATCACAAACCCCTGGAGCTGATTTTTAACAATCCAAAATCTAAACCCCCCGCAATAAAAGAAAGATGGTTACTAAGATTGCAGCAATACAATTTCAAAGTGAAATACATATCTGGTGTAAGCAATATTGCAGATTACATGTCGCGGAATCCAAAGTTCTACTCTGATGAAGATATAGCAGCAACATGGGAGTGTGAAGAAATAAGTGAATGATTTTACTGTGAACACTGTTCCAGAATCTATGACTGTAAACAATATTAAGAAATATTCAGAATCTGATGAAGTGATACCTAAATTCATCAAGGAAATTGACCAGATTGCAAGTTCATGAAGACTAACAAAGAGTATAACATGATGAACAAGGTCAGAGGAAAATTAGGCATATCGAACAAATATCAAATTCTTCTAAGATGAACAAAAATAGTGATACCAAAAGATCTCAGAAGAACAGCACTTGACCTTGCAGTGTCTTCGAGAAAATGTGTGGTTCCCTGACATAGATAGAATGACAGGAGATATCATTTCATGTATCACATGCCAAGCATCAGTGGAGAAAATAATTTCACTCCAATGATTCCTTCTACTATTTCTGAATCGCTGTGGATTGAACTTCCCTGTGATTTTACGGGACATCTACTTACGGGAGGACATCTTATGGTAGCGATCGACAATTTCAGCAAATTTCCAGCAGTGAACATAATTAGAAGTACAGACTCATTCCGAAATTGAGAGAGATATTTTCATTATTGGGAAAATTCCAAACTGCCTTAAAACAGATAACGGTGCTCCCTTCAGCAGTGCCGAATTCGCAAAATTTGCAAATTTAATGGGGTTTGAACACATTAAAATTACTCCACGTTGGCCTCAAGCAAATGGACAGGCTGAAACCATTGATGAATTCCTTACAGTGTGCAAAATTAGAGAATAAATTATGGAAAGATGTGCTAGAAACCTTTCTAATAAATTACAGAAGCATACGGTCATACCTCATTCTATAATGAACAAAACTACAAACGAACGTCTTTTCAATTAAAAGGTACAAACAAGTTTTCATAGTATCACCATAGTAAACAGAAAAGTGTAGTACCCCAGTAACATGTATTATTCAAATTTATTCTGGGTAGGCTGTGACGTCATGTATGTAAGCAAGAGGTCACGTCATAGTAAACAGAATTGCTGTGGGTCACGTGGAATAGAGAATTAAGATGGCGGCCAACGCGACCGATCTGACTATATCTAATTATCTTGAATAAATCGTCTTCTTCAAGACTAAAAATTTGTTACTATTTTGGGTGTAAAAAGACCACTTGCAATTTCATCAACAGTCATTTTTTAATTTTCGTCCGTATGACTATAAAGATTGGATAATAGCATGCGGTAATGTGGAATTAAAAAAATATCACCGAAAACGTTATTTAACAAAAGTTGGGTGTGTTGCAGCCATATTTTATGTTTGTACTGTACGTACGCACCATTGTTGACATGTGACGTCACAGCCTACCGGGTTTTGCGTAATATCACCCTATAGCTCTGGGATACTATATCTTCTCTGTACTGTGGTATCACCATTACTAATACAAACAAATCTGTGAAAGAAAAAGAAACAAAATGATGAAACTGAAAAGAGATCACGATAAAAGGAAATGCAAAGGAGAGTTTGTTAAAGGTTCCCTCCACTCTATTTTTTTTTTATTTCTCTATTCATTAGAAATAAGGTTACTGATTATAAAACTGAGAAAAAACAATTTCAAATTTGGTTCTATAGTTTTATTATAATATGTAATTTAAGATTTTTTCTCCTTCTTTCTACTACCCCTCTGAATTTCAAACAAAGAAAAAGCCCGCATGTCCGATAGGCTAACTAGATCCGACAAATTCAAAACAATAACAAAGCTGATTCCAAGACAATAGATCCATATAAAGAATCCAAAAACCTAATTAAGTATTTCTTACCAATAGTTTTCATATATCATAACATTTTTCCTATCTAGAGAACTGTTCATTTTAAAACACAGTATTTGAATAGGTATGTACTATGTATATACAAATGAACATACCTAATGAATCTCTGAATGGAAAAAAAGTGAAATGTGAATATTTCTTGTATAATTAATCATTAACAGAGTACTTGATCGATTTAAATTCTGCTTACTGTTATAAAAATGTTATAAAACCTTAGCTCTACATATTTGTAGCAATTCCAGATTTTTTTAATTTAGGGTGTAGAGGACCTTTAGGCTTTAAGCTGAAAGTTGGGGACATGGTCCTATTGAAAAACGGAGACATTCTCTTTTAAAGATCCAAATTATCGGAACAAACGTGATTGTAAAATGAAAATTAGCTATTAGAAAATCTTAACGAGGTTTTTCTGTGTTTAATTGGAACTTGAAATTTCACGGTAGTTATATCTATGAAACGCCGGATGCAAAAAATTTGTGACATTCAATGTATTTAGATTTTCTGAAGGTGTTTGATAGCGTGAATCATGGAATATTGATGAATATTCCTAATGAGTGGTTTGAATCCTATTTATACAATAAGGCGGAATTTGTTGATGTAAGAAAATAATGACTAATCTGATGTGTATCCCATAACCTTTTCAATTCCTCAAGGCAGCAATCTAGGACTACTTTTATTTTTGATGTAGGTATATTAATGATTTACCTAATAGCAAATTTCTTCAAATTTCTAATTATTGAAGACAATTGTACTGTAACATGTCCTATTCAATGTAATAATAATGAAACAGTACATTATTAAATTTATTTGAACTTACTGCAAATGAACACATGGATAAATTCCAATAAAATTAAGATAAATTTTGACAAAACTAATTTTAGCTGGATTCATATAGAGGGGAATACCATTTAGAGCTGATCAAAATTGGTGATGTTGCTATTGAGCTGGCCTGAATTGAACATACAGGTTGCTATATGTATATTAAACAATGTTATGCAACTTTTAATATTTTGAGTGAATCTATTGGATATTGATAAATAATTAGCTAATGGAAAATACTTAAAATCTATTACTAAAGTTTTATTATTACGAAGCATGTGTTTGCAATAAATTGAACTTATTTAAATAATATTTCATTTTAATATAATAACATTGAAATTATTAAAATACATTTTCTCTAATCACAATAACTAGCTACACAGACTTCAAATTTTGAGGGATGAAATCATGAGAGCATTGAGTTTTCCTACTTTCTTATACTGAGAAGAGGTTTACTTCAATAAGATTCACTTGAAATGAAGCACCAATTACTGTTGTTTACAGGATGCTAGAAAACCTTTTCATGACCATTTAAAAAGATAGAATTCTTGAATCCTGCAGGCACTGAATGAGGCTTCATTTAAAACTAAATTGCATGTGAATATGTTCATTATTGAATGAAAAGAAACGATTTAGTGTTGAGTTTCAAAGAATTGCACATCAAACCTCATTTCTAGAGAGAGAGAGACTAAGTGTCTCAAACATCAGCTTATTTAATCACCAGATCCACCAATTATTACTCTAAAGAAGTTAGGAGTATTGAGTTCTTACTTTATTAAATCCTGATATGGATAGGCCGAGAAGTTTTGAGTTTTGAGACTGCAGAGCAAGTTTGAGGGAAGTGAAGCATATCTCCCTCAGTTCATAGGTGGGCAGTAGCAGAAGATCATCTCTGCGACTGAGCACTTCTGTACAATAAAAAACTTATTAACAAATGCAATGGTAAATTATAGAAATATAGCTACTCATTTAACTTTTATTACCAATGGAAGTTCTTTCAATAAAAATTAAACTGAAGATTTTCACATTTATCATCATCAAGAAATTAATTTCTTCTGAAAAGGTAAACCTGTAACTTTGTACTGTAGCAATTTTTCTGTGACAGAATCCATAGTTTAAATTGGAGATAAATAGCTACTGCTGCTTCGCCAACTTAATTAGTCAATTAACATAAATGAACACTTCTCATTCATATAATGAAAAACAGATACTTGTTAGCTATTGTTTAGCAAATACGTAGAAATAACTGACAGAGATGTTCTGCAGTTATTTTCACTTCTGAAGGTCGGAACCATAAAATAACATATTTTTATTTTGTCTAAAATGAATTTATATATTTTATTCTACAAGAATATGAAAACAGAGTGTTGAAAAACGTAGTGGAACTAATACAATTGTACCAAGAAGTGTTGGCGTGCAGTGGTATTTGCATGCACTGGCTGTTATAAAGTGGAGTTTTGTGAGGAATATATATTTGTGATCTTGAAGGTCCCGTCAAAGCAATTTTTTTATTGCTTTAATTAACGAAGCAATAATTAACGGGTGGGGCGTGTACTGGGAGAGAAAAGACACGCAGGGGGTTCTCTTCCACAGCACCCACCCCACTCCAAGCAGGAATCAAGTGTGTACTTGGAGGAAGAAACAGCTCACATTACAACCAACATGTCTCAATATATTTCCATATTAATTTTCATATGAACATGCTAAATGCTGGGTTGAGTAAGCCACCTCTGACCTCCAGATTAGAGAGACTTATTCAAAGCTAGTTTATTTCTTCTTTCTATCCATAACTTATTTAGAAACCTCTTCAATTTTTCTATATCTCAACCATTACTAAATTCCAGTATATAATCAATATCCATTCCATTCATCCCATACTCCTCTCTAATATTCCTTAGTCTGCTACATTCCAAATAAAAGTGTTCAATAGATTCTTCTTCAGCTCCACATAATTTGCAATCAATATCTCCCTCATGGAATCTATTCCTCCAACCTAATTTCAAACAATTTGTTCTTGCCTTAAAGAGCAAAACCGACCCAAATGTGTTATCCTAGAAATTCTCTTCCTTAATTGAATTTTAAAATTCCTATAAATTCCAAGAGTACTCTTCTGATTCAGTTCTGATAACCATTCTCTCATCACCAATCTATCTATTTTTCACTTAACTCTCCTTCACTCATACTTCTCAGATTACTCAGTTGACCCAGATTAAAGATTTCTACATAATTCAATAAGATTTTTCCATAGGGATGTTTCTTTTCTATTACAACTGACAAGACTGATGATAGCAACTCACTTTGGCTCTTGTAGACATGCTGCAAATACTTTAACTTACTCATCATATCTTTTGCCATTATAGTAGATGCACCAATATCTCCTCTCAATGAAACCAGAGGGGCATAGCCTGGCACTCCAGGTATTTTACACCAAACATCATCTTCACTTCTTTGCAGCTTGGTCATTTCTGATTTATTCCAGTTTACCACAGCAATAAGTCTTCCCAATCAATATCTTATTGCATGATCTCATTATGACTGAGTAAGTCATGTTAGACATTCTTTTTGATGTTATTATCTTTTGCTCTTTGTGTTGATGAAAAATATCTTTACCAGTATTAACAGACTCCAAAATATTTAATGCATGTTGCTACCTTTATTTCATTTATATGATCAGCTCTGAATTCTTGCCTGTAGATTAGAATATTACTCTTAGGTTTATTTATTTTCAGACCTATCCCTAATTATTTAGTGATGTTAATTCCTGAACCACAGAATCGTACATATTGTAGTAGTTGCACAGGAATGCTAACAGAGGGACTGTACTTCGTACCTTGAAGGAACGTTATTAGAGTTCTTCAGCTTGGGAACGCACCATAAGCACACTATCCGACTATTTGGCGTACTGACCTGTCTTGACGTATAAGCCACAAATATATTCTTCACAAAACTTCACTTTAAAACAGCCAGTTCATGCAAATACCTCTGCACGCCAACACTTCTTGGTACAAATGTACTGCTTCTAATACGTTTTCATACATTCTGTTTTCATATTCTTATAAGAGAAAAATATGGAGATTCATTTTAGACAATAAAATAAATAAGTGTTCAATTTAGACTTAAATGTCAACTCTGAATTGGAAGCATTGGATTGCCAGCATGGATCCGGTTAAATTCGGATTCAGTCTTATGTAGTCAGGGAAATCGGCCAACCCTCCTACACTATTTAAACAGCCTAAGACGAATTTTCATGCTTTCCTGCAGAAGTGAACATCTTTTTCACCTATGGTTTAACACTTTCCCCGCAAAAGAATTTTCGGGTTTATTTAAAGTGCTTTGTGATACATTGTGTTTGAACCTCTGGAGTGTTCTATTTGGTAATATACGGTTTTGGACTTCTAATTCAATAAAAATGTTGATAACTTGATCCATTGATGATTCGTTATGCAACTAATTATTATTTGGATGTTAAAAATGCTTTTTGACCCACCGATGGATCAATATGCGGAGAACATGTTAAAACAGATTTGGGTTAAATCTTAGTTGAGTGCAATGTTGCACTCAACTAGGAATGGGGTGTTCTGAATAAATTTTTACCTCTGAATAATTTATATCTAAAATCGAAATATCTTTGCTACACGCAGTATATAAAATGTTGAGTTCAGAATTAAATTATTCAGAAATTTTAATACTATTGCACCTTACACTATGGAACGCTGCTACAATATTTGCGAAGAAACATATTTTGTTAGGAGATTGAAACAGGTAGAACACAGGTTTTTTCATTCCTTGAAAATCATGAATTTATGAACACGTCAAACTATTCATACTTTTTGGATAGCCCCTTATTATTGAAAGTTTATTATTTTTGAGGGCTTATTGTTTTGTGTAATTTAAAAGAAGTAGAATTTAATGAATTTCTATGCAGCTAAACCAGTTTTTTAAATTGATCTCGGTATCAATACTGAACATTGTATATAAAATAACCCCACTCCTAGCCCGAGTGCAAGGTTGCACTTAATTAGGATTTTAACCAGATTTGAAAATAATTATTTTCATTGCCTTCGCTGTGGAATGTTATGTTTTAGTCAGCATTTCTTAATTTATTTGTAATCTTGTTATTCTCAAACCTAAACAAGTTTTCAACAAAATTGTCTGAAATTAGGTGGTAATATAGGTCATTATTCAGAACCCAGTTAATTAGATTTTGGGAGCAATTTGGTCAAGGTCATTCCCTGAAATTTGGTGGGACAATTTGTCAATATCCAGAGGAACTATTTGATTTTGGGAGCGATCGGGTTAAAGGTGAAAGATCAAGGTAACTAATAACTCAAAAATAATTTCACCAAATTGCCTGATATTTGGTGGGACGATTCGTCATTATCCAGGAAACAATTGATTAGATTTTGGGAGCGAATCGATCAAAGGTCAAGGTCATTTATAAGCGGCAGCAAAGGTATGCTTTCTATGAGTGCCTGTCATCTAGTTAAAAAATTTTAAGGTACGTTTTGCATGCAGTGAATGTCATGATGATCGCTCAGCAATACATTGAACTAGTACTCAACAATAATCACTCATTGGAAAACATTTAGAATAGCATAAAACTAGTGCTCAGCAAAAATTGCTGTGTGATGATGGCAATATTGGCTACATGCAGAAGATACATTTAGGTTGCATAACAAAGACTTACCAGCAGCATCTTTAGCAGCAGAACATATGGCAGGGAGGTGTGCTGCAGTGGCCTCTTTATGAAGCTTTTCTAGAACCACTTCTAACATTGTAAATCAGATTTGTTAGACAATCATAACTATCCCAATCCCTTGTGATTAAATATTCTCTGTAATATTAAAGAAAATCAATATGAAGCTACCAAAATGATTAAAAGAGAACTTAAACTAAACTAACTACATAAAATATTACATTATAAGGTAAAACTAATAACTATATTATACTTTTTTTCCATTACATAGGTACCAATATATTGTATAACTACTGTTATGAATACAACACCTCAAAAAGTAATTCCTACGTATTATATTTGTATTATGAACTAGTAGAATACTGCTTTATCAATTCAGAATGAATATTCCTAAGGAAGTTAAACAAACTGTAGATAATCAAATCCTCAACTTCAAAATGTGATGCTGGAAGATTACCTGGTGTAAAATTTAGAAATAAGAGAAAGGAGAAAGATGATGACATAGTGTTCATCCATCTTACATAATTAAATAGGTAGTTTATACAGATTATTGACATATAAAGTAATACCTTGGGAGAACTACTAAATGAAAATAAAATTGAAAGAATTTAAAGACATAGTATTTAATTAGCTGTAGAAAAATAACCACACTCTCTTACATCATGTTTGCAGTTGATGATTCTCAAATTAATTCCTTAAATATTATGGACAATTTGAAATTTAATAGGCCTTCTAATTGCTAATATCAAAAATACTGCAGTAGTAATTTTAAAAATGGTAATGCATGTTCTTATGAAGCCTTGAAGGAATCATCCAGCCACTATTCTATTCACATAGGAGCACCTTGAAAAGTTGAAGCCAACTGTTATTAGTTTGGATGCTTGTTCAATTCTAATGATTCGGTATGTTAGAGTAGCTATATCTCACTTTGCATCGCATTGAAGGAGACCACAGAAATTTTTAAAGGTGTAGAACTAAGTCTTGCGATAGTTCAACTTAGATTTATGAATAAAGGTATGATGATGAGGTCTCATGAGCAGTGCATGAAAAATAGAAATTGATACAGGATTAGCAAAGGGTTAAGCCAGGGATGTCCAACTTGTGGCATGCAGGTTGGACATTTTATTAATTCATTCATTCATTTTATGAGTACAGGCAGGCCACACTTTAATGAAAGGGGTAATTATTTTGAGACATGTCACGAAATAATTACCGTTCATAGACATAAAAGACAGAGACAATATTTGTGATCATTTCACAGTAGCTAACTAAAATAAAAACATCCAAATTATAATCCAGATGAGGTTATTAGAAGCAATTGGTTCAGAAATTCAACTTGTCCCCATTTAGGGTTAGTTCCATGTTTTTGCACGGTTCCATATATTTGAATATGTAAAAATCTATATTTAATAATCATTATATAACTTTTATTACGATTGATAATCATGATAACAATTAAAATAGAAGCTAAATTATAATTATTATATTATCTTTTATGACATGTCCAAAATTATAAAAATTAAAAACCAATGAACAGCCCTGACCACTAACCGAAATTAAAAAGTCTGTTAGCTACATTGACCAGGGGTATAATACCCTGACCAAACTCAAACAGACCTGATGACTGACCAAGGATATAATATCCTGACCACTGACCAAAATTAAAATGTCCTGACTGTTGACCAGGGGTGTAATTCCCAGACCAAACACAAACAATTCACTAACTTAGGTAGTTTGTGACTAACTAACCTACCCAGGTAGTTTGTGACTACTAACTAACCTAGGTAGTTTGTTACTAGCTACCTCTATCATTTAAAGGTATATTTAAATAATCTAGGTATTGTTAGTTACTAACTAGCTCATTTGAAGGCCCTTGGCCAGTGCCCAGTGGTCAGGACATTTTGATTTCGGTCAGGGGTCAGGATTTTATACCCTTGGTCAGTGGTGAAGACATGTTGTTCTGCACTGTTTGTAGCTATCACATTTATCGATAACATATTATTTACCAATAGAGACAATTGTTATGATATTTTATTTCTGAAAACATATTGTTTACTAATTGTCACAATTGGTGAGATATTAATCATATGAAAACATCATTTTTTAAAGTTGGCTTCTTATTCAATTTTATTATATTTATATTAAAAGGTAAATTAAAACGGTTAATTTATCTTAATTGTTTTAATCACAACTCATTTTTTAACACTACTTTCTGTTTTAGAGGATCCCTAAAAACAACAGTCTGTCGATTCGATGGAACGATTCATAGATTCTATATCCCAGCAAACAAAAAGAAATCTAATCAATATACACTGTTCATAGGGATAATGCTAAGGTAGGATTGCATGCTTCATTTACTATCTCTTCTCATTTTCCTGTTATAATTTTTGCTAGGTAGGAATTTAGGCTTCATTTACTTAACATCACCTCTTCATTTTCCTCTACCATCTGTCAGTTAAGCCACCGATGCTGTCTTTCCCAATCCACATTTTAATTAAGTAACTGTTTTTCTGCATACCTGAGTTTGACCAACAAATCGTGGTAGATGAATTTGTCACAGAGCCACCTTTCTTCCTGACTGCCTATTCGAGGATTTTGTATTTAATTTCCTTTTTTGATGTTAGCGATATGCTTCTTGGTTCCGAAACAGACTTCAATTCTTTGAGTCATGAGATTTGAGAATAAAAAAGTACCAAGTTGCATAGGTGGTTTTAATTATTATATTATTATTTGAAATAATAAATTATGTTTTTATATATTGTAGTGGGATACAGTGATACTATGTATATACTGAACAAAATAATTAATATGTTTAAAACCTGAAGAGGAAATAATAATTAATCACCTTAAACCTAAGCAGGCAATACCATGTAAATAGACATGCACATGCACTAGCCCTTTAAAAGGTAACTTCACAGTACAGGCAAACATTAATGTTCAGTATTATTGTGTCTCTCCTAGTGTTAACATGTGTCTAGTGCTGTGATTATTGTGCTGTTATCCATAGTGTTTAAATTTGATATATTTACAGGTATAGATCATAATGGTTAATAATAAAGGTTATTGATGTTAATAAAAGTGAACTGATTTATGAATGATAGTATGATGCTTATATATTATTCTGTACATGCTATTGAAGAAAAACCAGGGTAGGTTTATTGTATATAATGTGTGTGTATATATGTAAATATTTATGTGTCTCTATTAACTATTACTAATAGAGACACATAAATATTTACATATATACACACACATTATATACAATAAACCTACGCTGGTTTTTCTTCAATAGCATGTACAGAATAATACATAAGCATCATACTATCATTCATAAATCAGTTCACTTTTATAAACATCAATAACCTTTATTATTAACCATTATGATCTATACCTGTAAATAGATCAAATTTAAACACTATGGATAACAGCACAATAATCACAGCACTAGACACATGTTAACACTAGGAGAGACACAATAATACTGAACATTAATGTTTGCCTGTACTGTGAAGTTACCTTTTAAAGGGCTAGTGCATGTGCATGTCTATTTACATGGTATTGCCTGCTTAGGTTTAAGGTGATTAATTATTATTTCCTTTTCAGGTTTTAAACATATTAATTATTTTGTTCAGTATATACATAGTATCACTGTATCCCACTACATACCTCCCCTCCTAGTTTTACCTAGAGGAAACCTTTACAATTGAAGTTTACAAATAGAATAGAACACAAATCTAACAATTAGCTACAATATAAATTTTAAATAAACATTTCAAACACAATACAAATTTCTAATACAATAATATTTTTCTTTTCTTTCTCGCTTTTTTTTTTTTTTTTTTTTTTACAATTGACCAAGAATCTACAAACACAAACTTATATACAAATTATCATTATCTTAATTATCAGAATCGTAAAAGCGCTTAAATTTACTCCTTAGCATGTAATTGGATTTTATCACAGATTTATTCGGCTTCTGAACTCCTGGAGTACTGGTGACCTCTGGCAAAATTCTGGTAAGTTCATAAATTGAGCTATTTTGGGTTGTCTCTTTTGTGGTGTTAAAACTTCTGACTCTCTGTACTCCCACAATCTCTTTCTGAAGTCCATGCTTCGTTCCCTGTATCCTGACAGTTCTAATCTGCTAGCCTTCACAATACTCTTCAGTTCCAGAATCTTATTCTTTACATCATCAGCAGCTGTACCACTGACATCAAACCCACTGAAGTGATTGCTGTCCTCTTTTGCAGAGTCAACAACCATTCCTCTGTTAAGGACATTTGTTTCCGAAATTAACTCATCCAGTGTGGTGTCAATTGTTGCCAGCACATCATCCTGGACTATCATGCTCTGTTCAAGAAAAGATGTACATAAGTTTAGATATTCATCAAATCTCACATTTTTACTTTCATTTTCAGATGAATTTGCTACAGCTTTGACAGGTGGAGACTCTGACAAAATATCTGCAGCTTGAACAACAGAACTTGCTTTAGGCGATTCTTGCTTTTCAGATTCTGAACCCTCACTCTTTCTCTCCTCATTTACAAATCCTGAAAATCCAGAACTCTCTTTCCTGTCCTTCTCTTCATTTTCAAATCCCTCAAAACTATTAGATTCATCATCCTACTAACTATGCCACTATGGAATTTAGTGTTACTCTTCTCCTCTCCTTCAAAATACCAGTCACTGTTATTCAGATTTATATTAGAAACTTCAATTGACAATAACTGTGTACTAAACCCTTTAACTTTCACATCTTCTGCAGCATAAATAGGAATGTTAGAGTAGTTAGTTACCTCTATTTCATTAGCTTCTTTTACAACTATAATAGCTCTACTCTTATCTTCGTGTGTAACACTCAAGCTTCTCCTTTCCAAATCTATGATAACACCATTTTGTTTCAGAAAATTTGTTCCTAGTATCAAATCATATTCACAAATTTCATCACTAATTTGATTGACTTTAGTTTTGAATTTCAACATATCAAATGCTAAATCTACTTCACATTCCCCCTCAGTCATCAGTTTAGTATTTCCATATCCTACCACTTCAATTATCTTTTCTTTATTTATTTCAACAGTTAAATCTTTCATAATAGAGCTTTTAATGAAGGAAACGGTAGTTCCGCTATCAATCATGGCCAATACTCTTTTATTTTCTATTTCAATCCATATTTTAAATAAGTTAGTAGGTGCCAAAGAATGAATTAATAAATTATTGTTCAACTCACATTCTTCCATATTCTCCACTTCTTGTTCCTCCTCTCTGTCTTCATCATTACTCTCTTCAACTTTGGGGACTTCTTTCTCTATATCATCCAGTGTCACCTCACCCTATTGAAACCAGAGGACTTCAGTTTAAATTATTATAATTCCTTCTATTTCCAATTCTGAAACCTCCTTTCCCACTGTTGGTGGACCTTAAATACCGTACTGTGGTGACCTTATCTCAGAATCTGGTGATTTTTGCACACGTGGTTGTCTATCGTCTTGAAATTCCCTATGGTAAGTATCATGAATTCTGCATTGTCTTACGAAATGGCCCACTCTTCCACATTTGTAGCAGCTTCCATCCTTGTTCCTACATTTATCAGCAGTATGTCACTACTTCTTGTGACGCTGTTAGTTTACTTCCCTATAACGTCTCAGTGTATGGGCTCTAAGTGATTAGGATTCTACTCTATAAAGTATTTTCAGATTCCTTTCTCTTTATATATCTCTTTCTACTAAATACTCATGGTACCATGCCCTAGAACCACCTTGCCACTATGGTTCCGACCTCAGGCCTCTGGTCCAAGCTTAACTGTATTTAAGGGTAATAATGGTAAAGTAATTAACACTTAAAGAGATTATATTCATTGGTCAAGCACATGTTATTACAAAGAATATCTCCACTAGAACGCTCGCAAGTTAAGGTCTCAAATAACTACGAACAGGAGATAAGGTGTGTAGCTCACGAGAGCGAATCGGTAACTGACTTGAATGTCACTTACTTACAATCATATAGGTTCGTGATGATAGCAATGCATACACAATTGCTGTGTTTGCTTTACCACATTCTTGCAGTATGTACATATTTCTCTAGGTTCAGTTTCTGTAGTGACATTTTGATTCCAAGCTCTTGAGTTGCCTTGGTCTCTGCTCTGTGAGAAATGGTTGAAGTTCTGTTTGAAAGGTGTAAATTCTTCATTTCTTCTCTATGGTTTGTACTCTCCATATTCTCTACTTTCTTCTTCTCCATTCCACCTCTGATTCTGTCTTGTACTTTTTCCAAAATTTATTACTACTACATCATCATCTTCTTCGTCTTCACAAACGTCCTTGTTTTCCAATTCACAAACTCGAGCGCACTTTTGAATTTGATGCCTGTCTTCTAGTTTGTAACTTAGAATTTGAGAATTTATCAGGTTTTTCACTGATACTGGAATGGTACTCCTGTATTTGTCGATCATTGTGCCACTCGTCTTATGCGACTTGCCTAGGAATGCTCTCTTGAAAAGTGTCAATAATCTGTTGCCATACAGAGATAGAGATTCTCCAGTATTCATCTTCGCGTTTTCAAATTTCCTCTTCGCCTTCTTTCTTCTTACTTCCTCTTCTTCGTCATATCATTCAAGTAGCTTGTACTTTACAACTTCATAACTTTCACTCATCTGACGTACCGATCTAAATCCTTCCAATGTTTTCCCTGACAAGTGCTTTTCCAGTTCTCCTATCCACAAATCTCTCCCTCCTTTGAAATTATCTCTGCAGTACCTCTCAAATTTCTGAAGAATATAGTAACATATCATGTATGGTAATCAGCTGATCGAATCTAGTTTGACCTGACCACCGGGTTACTGGAAATGGCGACTCTGACCACACTTTGAAACATGGGAAAAACCTACTTAAACTTATAGTCTCTTCTAAATTTAATTTTTTTTCTAATCCATTACTAACTAAGCATTGGTTAAATTGTATTTCCATTATTTTATTCCTTAATTGTTATTCATAGGAACCACAATTTAGCAGTTAACTAGCATAGTTTAGGCTACTAGATAGCATACGTTCAAGACCCAATTTTTTATAGATAAGTTAAAAAAATGAACAATAAAAACACACCTGAATTATATCTATATATTCAACTTCAAGGTTCAATCGCCATTTTCGTTTTTCTTTTTCACGAAACCCTTATAAAATGACTTGAAACTTCCCGATATTGACATGCAAATACGAGGAGTTATGAGTCGCTCGGTCACAAACAAGGAATGTGTTGTTGTGAAGTCACATTTTTGCGTCGTCTACTAGTTACTATACCCTTCATGTTCCTGTACCCTGGTCACTACATATTCCATATACTGTGGTTTAGACACACCCATGGCACCACTTTTTGTCATCACTTGTGCTCCTGCTAAGCTATCTCCATCTTTTATACACTCAGTTCTGGGCAAGATATTTCAAAAACTGGTCGACAAATTTCAGGGAAACTGGTCGACAAATTTCAGGGAAACTGTCTTGAGATATTATCAGGGACTCCCTCTTGAAAATAATCATATTAATTAATTGATACATATTGTGGTATTTATTTAACAGGAGTTTTCATCCTTTCTTAGTTTTTATACTAAAACTGGTTCAGTCTGTTCAGTGTACGATTTCTCAAAAACTGGAAACTGTCTGGAAATGTTACAAGGGACTCCTTGATAAAAAAACACGTTTGGTAACTGATACAAGCAGAGGTATTTAAATGACAGGCGTTAAAATGTTTTCAGGTCTTTACACCGTGGTCTTCACCAAGGCATCTATACTCTATAGTTGATCAGGCCGGACCATTCTGGCGGTTATAGTTTGAACAGCTGATCGTCAAAATCATAATAATGTTGTTAGAGGATACCAATGGTATGGAAGGAAGGTAATCCAAACTTCAAATCATTTGATATCAATCAGAAAGTTCTAAAGGAGATAAAGAGAGTAGGGGATAGAGTTGGCTACAAATTGATGCTTAAGTTTGATGGACCATTTGTAATTAAGAAGATACAGTCTAATATTTTGTCCTATGAAATTGCAAAGCCAGGGGAGCCGTTCAAACTGTTCAAATGTCACCATAAAAAGCTAAGGGCATATAATGAACTACTTGAAGGTTTGAGAAAGTTCATTTCAGAAGATTGTGAAGAAGACCATGAAGAGGAATACATAATGAGAGAGAATATCCATACTAATAATGAAGAAAAGGAGTATGACTGCTTGCTGTGGAGTGATACAGTTTCTCAATCATCATTTGAAGGTTTTCCACAGATATCTACAAGTAAATCTGAAGGTAGTGTATTAGACGCAGAGCATACAAGAAAGAAAGGCAAGAAGCAACATAGAAACTTGAGAAGTATTAGACAAAGAAATATGAAGGTGAATAGTAATTAGAAAGATCTAGAAGAAGGAAGGATAAATTCAAGACACTCTCAGGAGGAAGAAAGTGGTAAAGAAAATGAGGCAGTGTCATTACAAAGTTCAGTGATGGTGAACAATGGAGAATATAAGAGTTCAACTCCTAAAAATGGTAATCATGTAAATATTAATGAACATATGAAAAATAATATAATTGATTTCTCTTTGTCCACATTAGAAAAAACCATATATGAGCATGAAGATGTCTTACTGGTAGTGGAAAATGAGCAGAAGAGTTTGAGTTCACTAATGAGTGACCTATCTGGTCACATGAATGTTGCTTTCATGGAGACTAACAAGGATGAAAACAGCACTGTCTGTGACTACAGTGGTTTTTCAGAGTCCTCATCATTTCGGTAGATTAGATGAGTTGAAAAGGATTGTGGCTGAAGAGAGAAATAGCATTGCTGAGAGCAGAGAGAGAAGTAGATGCTTAAGAAGAGAGTTATGGGAATGGAGAAAAACGCAAAGCTTCAACTTGACTGCAGAAAACACCACCTTGGGCCAAGTGGAAGGTGAAAGAAGTGTACTTCTTGCAGATCGAATGACCAGCACTCCAAGAAGACGACAATCTGTGGATGCTGAAGCCCAACTCCGTCATTATCAGCTCAGAAGCAGGAATGATAAAATTAATTATAAATAGGATATGTTGTGTTTGTAGAAATTGATTTGATAGCTAGGTATTATTTTGTCTGGAGTCATATTTTTGACATTCCTGCATCTCATGCTTTCCACCACAGATGAGACATAAACCAGATGCACGCCAACATTCGGCCTTCCTGTGACCAGGACTGTTTACAATAATAACATATGATGTTACTATGTGGTCGACTGACTGATCAGTTAAAGTTATGGGATACCATAGGACTCTGATGCTCATTATTTTTACTTGGCAGGATTCCCTTTCCCCCACTCTGATACTTGGTCCGGTGGAATTCCTGTGTCGTTTGAGGAGATTCTGATGATCTTCGTTGCCAATGTACCGTACCTCTCTTGCCATCAACTTGACCACATGACTGTTTTCGGTTTATGACTAGACTCTTGCATGTCTTCAGTCATCTGGATGATAGCTGAGAAAGGAAGATGTCTCTTCCTTCCACCAGTAGCAGCTTTATAAGTCCTCTCAGCATCAGTTATCTTAGAGACAATATGACCAAGTAAGTTCCTTAGGAAACATTGTCAAACCTGTGAGGCAGACTCCTTTTTGTCTTTAGGCTAAGCCATTAAAGCCAGTTCTCTTACTCTCATAGCAAAGATTGAATATCCCTCTTCAGGCTGTAGAGTTACTGAAGCTAGTTGATTACGCCAATAAGTTTTTGTTCCAATTCTCTGCCTCTTGTAGTATTTAAGCAATTCCTTCCTCATGTCTTTGAACCTGAGTCTCCTTCCTCCTCGAGCCTCATACATCCTGAGTAAGTCTCCTGTCAAAAATTTAAACAACATCTGAGTTTTATCATACTCTAACCCTTTATAGCTACCATTAAAATAATTTTCAAAAGTAGTCAGATACTCAGCAAGTGATGCTTTTCCATCCATTTCAAATGGCAGCGGTGTTACCACCGATCGCTTGTCTGAACGGTGTCCTCTAGTTCTTAGTGTCTTCTGCACTGATCTTGATGAGCCAGAACTACTCCCTGAAGTTGACGAAGAACTACTTACAGAACTAGATGTTTCATCAGAGGTATCAGATGTCTCCATATCCTCACATTTAATTTTTGTAAAGCCTAAACTTTTCTTGACCTTCTGGTGTTTGCTTTGTTTAGTACTAGGCTGTTGGAGCTCTCTCTCTCTTGAGCAACAAGAGGTCCAGTCAGAAGGCTATCAGTTTCGTGAATCTCATGAGTGCACCTTTCAGTCACAGGGACCCTCTGCCAGTAACCATCTGCAGGGTAGTCATCCAATCTTTATAGGTTAGTGCGTTCGAGTTATTCCTTGACATACAAAACTGCTCATCACTGCCCTCTATTAATTTCAAGAGGTGTTTTGCAGCCTTTGATGTCCTGCCATTGTTATCTGCAAAGCTACCACCAAGAAACCGAGGAAGAACAGACCATCTCAATTCATCAAGGAATTTGTTAGAAATTGAATGAAACAAATATTATATATTATATAATATTAGACTATATATATTCAACTCTAACTACTTTCCAATAATAATCTTATATGAATATAAATATTATTATTGTATTTGAATATTATATTATTATATTATATTATTCTATTTGAATATTGTACTTACATTATATTAACATATGTGCATTCTGAGACTATGTGTCAATTATCTTTTTACCTAAATTCTATATACGGATTAACTTGCAATATCTGAATAGTATCTTGATTGCAAATGTTATAAGTAGGAGAATAATTTAGGATTTGAACTATCATTACCTATCATAAAGGTTGGCTATGCACAATTATCTATCTGTTCTGTCGGAGGAGAGGATATAAATTCACCAAATTCATTAGATTGAAGATCACGAAGACTTATACAAGCTCATTAGAGTATTACTTTGTATTACATTAGAAACTGTAGCCAAGGACTTTAAAATCTAGCAAAAACTTGTTGCATAGTGGATTTTCTCTCCCTTCTATTCCCTGAGATCCCAGTATAAAAGACTGTGGATTCCAAAGAACCACGTTCTGTTCGTACCTGAGTCTCTTCGCTGTGCATCTAGCACAATCACCTTCCGTCCTGAAATTCCTCTTATCCGAATCAGGTGTATATTGTGCATAGAACATAGAACATAGAACATAGTATATTTTTAAACTGTGCGCGAATCAAAATCTGTATCTTGTAATCCTGTACTTAATAATTTGCGATTAGTAATTTTTTGAGATGTTATCGAGTTGTTTTATTTACTCCTTACTTAGATTCAATTTAATCAGTAAGAGTTAAAATCAATCGATCAAATCGAACTAATTAAGACTAGAGTCAGAAAACAAAAACTGACTAGCAAGCTAGTTTTAAAAGAATTGCAGAAGAGATGGCTTGATTTCCCTGCCGAAATAGCCATTCAGAAGGTCACCTTGCACTAGAAAATTGGATCAAGAGTGTGATTATGCCAATGACTTTGGAATGATTGTCAGGTTTCTCCTCCTGATTGGAAACTTTTGAAACACCTTGTGATGACACGGGTCTCTTTGGCTTAACCGAGTGCTGCCATGACTGACTCTCCTCCTCCTCCTCCTTATAAGTGTGCTGTGATGATTCACCAACAGTAGTCAGGTTGTTGGTTGACTGCTGACCACTCTGGACTTCCACGCCATGCTTCCCTGCGTATGCCCCAAATTCCATATTAAAGTAGAGGATAATGAATAAGGAAAAAGAGTTTGCGGAAACTACAAAGAATCCAGTCGAAGATAACAATTTGTTATCAACCGCTGAGGGCAGAACAAACATGTTGCTCAAAGAATGTGGCTATAGTTTCCCTAGTTGATTCTATCTTTCAATGTTAAATTAAATGGCAATAAAACAGATAGAAAATGAAGAGTTATATTTCTAAATCTTATTCTACAAGTTTATAGGATGCATGGAAAGGGTGAAAAAAATAGTAAAAGGACAAGACTACACATAAGAAGCATGGACAAGGATGATAATGAGGAGGTTACAACAATGATGATGAAGAACATGAATGGATAATGAGGAGAGGAAGAACTTCCTGATGAATTGACAGTAATAAGAAGATTGCTTTTTTTTTAACATGTATGGATTGTAACTTATAATAGATTATTAATCCTGAAACAATATAGATAACATTAATAAATTTAACAAAATATTGATCTATTTTTGTATCAACAGATCATGGTAAATGGTCCTACTATAGTATTTACCCAGACTGCAGAATATGGAACATTTGTCCCCAAGACTCTCTGTGGGACTTTTTGATGGAATTTTAGAAATTGGAGATCTCTGTGGGAGATCATGAATTTATACCCATGTTACCATTAATTTAGCTGCGGGAGTTTTTGAATTAATTCCTAGGTGTATGTTACTATTAATTTAGCTGCGGGAGATTTTGAATATGCTGCTGAGTCAGAGAATTACTTTCTCTCGAAATAAAATCTCTGCGGGAGAAGAGACACATTCTGCAGACTGAGTATTTATCCTACAGACTGGGTGACACATCTGTCACATCCCATGTTCCAAAGTGTGGAAGGAAAGTTGCCAGTTTAATGAGAAAATGAATCTGGGTCGCCACATTTAAGATACTTTAAAGGAGAAATTTGACTTCCTAATGTAGATTTTACACTTGGAAACATAATTATGCTTTAAGTCTGATACATGTGCATCTCATGGACTATTTCGAGAGTAATTTACTTGTTATTCTCATGTTTTTCAATTTATTTAACCCCTCAAAAGTCGCCAATATACTGGCGACTTTTTCCATACTTTAAAACATGGGTCACATCATGATTGTTAAAAAATTTTATGATCTGGCAGTGATGTTCAGTGGGCAGGATCCAGTCTGTAGAATATGGGAGATATTTAGGATAATCTCTCCGAACTATTTTGAATTAACACGTTCCCCGCGTATTGTACCATATGTGTACCGACACTAAATGTCCCCTATTGCGTTTGGTACATCGGTGGCCCAACATTTAAAAATAAAAACATTTTTTAAACGGCTTGTAAATTAAAAAGTATTCAATAAAACAACTTTTTTAGAACATTTTTTATGTTTATGAAAACTGTATAAACAAATAAAACTAGATTTTCAACTGAAATTCCAATACAAAAAGTGAAATATTCCTCTTTAAATTCAAGTGAAAAAAATATGAATTAAATCGCCACATTACATACATAATGAACATAATATAGAGTAACAGGGCACTTAGAAGAGCAAACACATTTATCCTTTCAAATTATTCATCATAAATTACAGAAATGATTAAATTTTATTAATGGATGTATGTTTTTCATTAAAACATGGCAAGCAAATATCTGAAAAATGAATGAGGCTCCTCAACAATTCATATCGTTCTCTTGTCATCAGCTTGGATACATATGGATCATTGTAGATGATAGATTTAGACCAGTAGAGAGAAACCTCAGGCTTGTTCACCAACCCCATGTACACAATTATGGCAATGAATTTCAGAATTTCATCAGAACTAGTTTCCTTCCAGGCAACCAAGCGAGATCTTCGAGTGAGTGTACGATTCATTATAATATCTTGAGCATACTCATTCGTTGCCATAGTTATCATATCAAGTAAATCATCAGAAATAAACATCTTATAAATATCTATTAGAAATGTTTTACCATCTGAGTTTGTTGGGAAATCTACACGAAGTCTTTCCGTTCCGATAAAAGCGAACTGTCGTTGTTTAGAGGTAATTGCTTCCCAAGTACCAGCTGAAACAGAAGCAACTGGTTCATTCCCCAGTTCGTTTTCAGAAACATTTGCTTCATTTTCATTTTCTGATTCTACTGAGTTGTCTGTAGTGCTTTCATTATCATCTGTTAGTTTCAAATTGAACTCTTCATCAGATTCACTTGCTAGAGATTCTTCTTCAGAAGATGAATTTTGTCTATTTCTCTTTCCATAAAATGTTGAAGTCTCCATTGCTGTAAGGGTAAAATATTCATAAAAATATAATATATATAATGAAACACAATATATTCAACTCAACTGCCACTTGGTACATAATTGGTACAATACGCAAGGCAAAGATATTGACATTAATTAGTTGCGTATTGTACCATATTTGTCCCACTGATTTTATTGCGCACATGCAAACATATTCAGCTATAGAAACACAATCACCTCCTCTCCTGTTCGCAGCTAGCTGCATACTGATGATATAAACGCAGGAAGTATGACGCAATAGTGGAATAACCTTGAAATATGGAAACACGGGGAACGTGTTAATTCCTATATTTACATTAATTTTACTACGAAAACTTCTGAATTAATCCTTATATTTACATTAATTTAACTACAAACAGAATATGAGATGTTTGTAGAGTGTTCGTAGAGATCTCTTATCATATTCTGTTTGTAGCAATATTAATTAATTCAAAATTGTTCAGAGAGAAAATCCCAAATATCTCCCATATTCTGCAGACTGGGGCAGGATGCTCCACAACCCCAATATTATGATATACTGTATACGTACTTGTGATGTTATATCTGAAATAAACTGCAAATGTACCTTTCCAGACCCCTAAACTTAACCTAACCTATCTGCCAGTCTAAAAGAAGGTTTCATTGGACCCAGGATTTTTAACAGAAATTGGGATTGTGGCACAGCAAATAACATGGGAAGACAAGAATTAACCCTTAACGGCCGGCACATAGATATATCGCGCAAAAAAATTATTTTAAGTTGTTTTTGGGTATATTGGAGTATATATTGATATTAAATATATTCGTTTCTCGAAAAAAATAAACAATAAATAATTTATTATAACTGAACTAATTAGTTCGATTCGGTATTTGGATACTATTTTTTATTAATGGAATTAAATGAAATAGATTAAAATGATGGATTTTATTCTTTTTATTGTGAAAACAATTGTTATTAGACTTCATATAATAAATAATAACATCCATTATAATCTATGACTGAACAAAAAATGATAAATAATGAGATCCATAATTAGAACTAAGGCTATAATTGCAGAATGTTCAATATAGAAATAAAATAATATCCATATCAAATATAATGATAACTAACTGCTCTTATCGAATTGATGATTATAACGAAAGTAATCTAGTTGTGATAATCATAGAAATGATTATTTGCTCTATTGAAGCAAAGATGCACTTTGCACTTGAGACAAGTAACATTAGTTCTCCCATCACACCCTTCCATTCGACAAATGCGGCGAACTTTGTTCACTATTGGAAAGTGACCAACTTGATCAAGACGCACAGGATCTTCAGGACGGGACGAGCGTATGGTACATTTCTTTTTCTTAGTAGAAAGAACATCACCAGAAGGACGACCTCTCTTCATTGATTTTCCTTCTTTCATCAAAGTGAATGCAACCTTTAATTTGAATTCTCCAAGTCCAAGAGTTTCCTTCCGTGGTAACTTCAACAGAGATACATCCCGTTTGTACAGAAGCCAGCTGTTCACCATAATCATATCAAGCATGTGGAATATCATTCTCATGTAATATTTCTTCGACTTGATGTTTGTCCTGTACAGTGCAATGAGGAAATCAGCCTTGTCGACACCTCCCATTGACTTATTGTATACCTGTACTATATCAGGACAATTCACTGAAATAACCTTCTTTGCTTTCTGATCATACCTGTCCACTTGGTGAATGGGATTCGCCTTTGCAAATGAAGAAAGAAGATGAACCGTTTTGTTGTCATACCATCTTATATATGCCAAGTCACAGTTTTCACTTACTAAACGCCTTTCTTCATATGAACCTCTACCTTTCTTCATCAGTTCCTTTTCTTGAGTTTTGGAAAACTTTATTCCAGGGATACGAT
>CANNZV010001521.1:149846-167974 GCA_947561585.1 Caprella mutica
AAGATAAGAATAAAATAGGACTTGGACGCAGGATAAATCCTGCTATACTATTCAGACTGGCCTATCTGAAACTTATTGAGCTGTATCCAGACTGTAGGAACTGGTAAACTGTTCTCCAAGAAATCATATATTTTGGCTTCTGTTCTCAGTAAAATATATGTAAATACCAGCCTGCAGAAACTGGTAAAGTGTTCATAGAGATCTCTTATTCTGTTCGTAAATTGTAGCAAAAATAATGTAAATATAGGGATTAATTCAAAATTGTTCGGAGAGAATATCCCATATTCTGCAGACCGGTGTGAATATAGGAGAAATTTAAGGATTATTCGCACAGAAAATGTTAAAAATGTCCAATATTTTGCCGACTGGTGCTATATTGCATCTCGAAAATGAAGTGTTTCCACAACAAATGGTATTCCTGAAAAACGTTTTAAAATGGCTTATTTTACTTATATTCCAGTCTGCAAAAGATGCATGAAGTTGTATCCCTAGTTCCAGAGAATGTCCAATGTCGGCAAGCTCTTGCCGACATTAATCAAATTCAGAAATTCGTCTTTGCATCATATTGCCGACTTTGAATTTCCCTAAAACTCCCTCATAATTAATTGCCGACACAAAATCCCTCAGAAGACTGTCAAAAACGAAAATAACTGCACTAGGCAAATCAGCTTGGTCAGCTATAAACACTGAAGGGTCTAAACTATACGTATCTAAAAGTCTTAAGTGATCATCATCACAAAGCATCAATGTGACCGTGTGAAGTCATCAAATCGCGCTGAAGTTGTAACTGGAATGTTCATCATAATACATACGTCATAATAGCGTCACTGAAGTGCTTGAACAAGTTCTAAATATCAAAACATGTTCTTATGTTTTCCCACCAATTTGCCGGCCCATTTGAAGGGTATTTACAAGTTATAGTACCGTTTTTAATGTGAAATCTGTATCTGTGTTATTATATTATCAAGAATGTATTATGTATGGTAAACTTCTCTTAAATAACCTGTTTAACCTTATAGTTTATACCTACCAGTTAGTGGCAGTTACCACCATGTTACATACAGTAACCTACTTGATAATTATTATTTAACTTTCATTCTAATTGGTAGGAATCCATAGTTCATTATAATTTATACCTAACCTTCAGGTATCTTGGATGCACATTAAAATAAAAGTTCAATAATTATTACCTATAGGTATACTCTTATCTTGCATGACCAAAAATGTGGAACCGTTTGATAATTTGGAACTTACCCAATGCACTAAAGAATTATCGAAACAAACTACCTAGGTACTACGTTTATATAGCCTTATATGTATAAGTATTAAGTACCAACATTCATTCAGTTTAAAATATTTACTCAAAATACCTAATTAAACGAACAGTAATGTTTATAAACTAGTGCTTTATCAAATTTAAATCTAAATTTTCCGATCGTATTATTTCTTAAATATTAGGCTAATTATGAATACTTTTAAACATGTACAAGTCCAGACTCCAGACAGTTGTCTGGTACATGTCTAGAACAGAAAAACTTAAATTCAAACATTTAGCTATACTTATAGTAGGAAGGTATTTTGTGTTTATTAGGTATTCTGTATCAGTATTACTTAATCTGCTAATATTCATTGAATAGCTACCACTTTTTCTATATTTACAAGTTTGATACATGTCTGAAACTGTTTTGATACATGTCTGATATATATACCTACCTACTCATAGAGCGTCATCCTGACAGCCATTTTGTTTTCTAACTTATGTACCTACATCATGGTACGTGAACTTCTGATTTAAATATTTTAATCATTCGTTTTTAAAACATTATAATTTCCTACTTTAACAATTTAACCAGAATCGAAATTATTCCCACCTATTTAATCATCATTATCATAATACATTCTATGTAATTATTGTTATCTGCTAAGGGAAGTTCCAAATTATCGGTCAGTTCCACATCATCGTTCATATAAGAAAAAAACATATAGGCTAATGAAAATTATTTTACTCAACCTATACTAGTGAAATAATAATTATTATATTGTCTTCTCTTATATGATCGAAAATGTGGAACTGACCGATAATTCGGAACTTACCCTAGTGTTAAACTTAATCATATAGCCCTATAAAATTTTGGTATTTACTTTGGTAGTTAATATTTGTAAATAATGATGCTATCAATACTCAGCTCAACTGAATAATATTAAATTGAAATAGGTAGGTATACCCATGAATTAAATAGTTAGAAGGATACTCGCACTCGACAGAAATACCGACAAAGAAAAAGAAGGTGACGTCACTTGGAATACGATTTGAAGGTTCTTGTATTGTTTACTTTGAGTCTGTAACTTAATACTAGCTTTTCTGTAGCTTAATACTAGTTTTCAGAATACAGCTATTAGCTATACTTTATTCAATACAGTTTTTTTTTATTCATTTTGTTAATTTGTATATATTATGAACAACAATATAAAGTTAGTGATCTATGATTTTCATTCATTCCTTAATTGAAGAAATCCGCCGACAAATATTAATTATATATATTTCACCATATCGATTTTATCGTGATAAATGGTCCTTATATCTACATTTTTATATTAGAAATTATTCTATATAGTTCTTCAATATCAATCATTGTTGGAGAATACACAATCGATCGAAGTCGACACAAATCCAATTATTATTGAAAATCATCTGAACTAAATTCAATAAATAATTTCAGTATTTGGTATATATATAATTATATATTAACATTTACGATGCATTTAATTATCTATTTGACCAAGTAATCAAAAGTTATTTCATGAAAATCTATAACCAAATATTTCCGATGCGAGTATCTGTATACCAGGTGACGTCCTGAGTCGCTCGTTTGACATCACACTTTCACGTCATTTTCAAGTGCGAGTATCCTTCTAACTATTTAATTCATGGGTATACCTATAGGATAAGTTAGGTACAAATTATAGAGCAGCTCTACATTTACGATCGTATAAGAAAAAATAATTCAATATTATTAATTGGTATCCAGGTATCACTAGTACCTATTAAAATCATCAGTTTAAATGGAAAATAATAATTTATCTTTGACCGAAAATATGGAACTGTCCAATAATTCGTAACTTATATACCATAAATAACTATGAATTGGTACCTAGCTACTGCCTAGTTTACAATAACGGATGGTACAAAAACTGTACAATGCGTGTATCAGAATAAATTTCATTAACTACCCATTATTCTAATGAAAGATTCAGCAGTAAGTAGTATCTATTCAAATTTGAATGTATTATTAAACTTATGAAATTGCACGAGAAAAAGTGATAGAGGAATTTCACGGTGGATAATGGATATGGAAACACTGGGCCATTACAAGATTGGTTTGAAAATCCTGTTACGTCATTGGAACACAGTTGATTCTAAAAGCATGCATTGAATCAACTCTTACTTTATAACATAGAGTTAAGCGTAAAAAATTGAAAGGATAATTTTTTCTATGGACTGTAGTTTGTGTACTATGGACCTAAGTTTTGTTAGGTACTATGGACCGTAGTTTGTGTTCTAAGTACTATGGACCGTAGTTTGTGTTCTAGGTATTATGGACCGTAGTTTGTTTTAATGCTAAGTGTATAGTCAAAACTATTTTGATGTGTTGACTACCGATAAGAATTTAGAGACAGCTTTATTTTAACTTGAAGACTAGGTAGAACCGTAGAGGTACTTAGCTTTATTTTAACGTGACGACTACACAGAAATAACTAATTATGCCGACCATAGAAACGTCAGTTAATTATTATTCCGACTTCTAAGACCTTCTCTGGAACTAGGGTTGTATCCAGCAACTATTGAAGCCTTGAAATTAGTCTCCTGAATTATCTGGCGACAATTTTCTAATTACCTAATTCATATGTTTACATGTATTTATTGGAGAGTATTTTGAGATTTTTTGGTCATTTTGGAGAGAAATTTGAAAATATCTGGAGAAATTTTCCCTAAAAATTAAATATCTGGAGACTGATTGTGCATGCTTTGCAGACTGGGCATAAAGTTGTGAAGTTTTATCCGGCAATTATGGAGGCCTTGAAATTTTTCTCCTGAATTATTTGAAAACAATTTTCGAATTGATTCCATGTTTACATGCCAGATTGTATTTGGTGGTAAATTCCAATGATATCTCGGGAGATATTCAATTTTCAAATAAAAAAATTACTGCAATGTCGGAGGATATTTGGCTATTAATTCCTATAAAACCATTAATTTTTGGAGGAGAAACTGAAAAAATGTCGGAGGACTAGACAAATTAAGGGTCCTACGAATAACCCAAATGAAACCAAATGAAGTCCTACGAATAACCCAAATAAAACCAAATGAAGACCTACGAATAACCCAAATGAAACCCAAATGAAGTCCTACGAATAACTCAAATGAAACCAAAATGAAGTCCTACGAATAATCCAAATGAAGTCCTACGAATAACCCAAATGAACCCAATTGAAACCAAATGAAACCATATGAACCCAAATGAAGACCTACGAATAACCCAAATGAATCCAAATGAAGTCCTACGAATAACCCAAATGAAACCAAATGAAACCCAAATGAAGTCCTACGAATAACCCAAATGAAACCAATTGAAACCAAATGAAACCATATGAACCCAATTGAAGACCTACGTATAACCTAAATGAACCCAAATTAAGTCCTACGAATAACCCAAATGAAAGCAAATGAAACCCAAATGAACCCAAATGAAGTCCTCGACGAATAACCCAAATTAACCCAAAATAACCGAAATGAACCCAAAATGAAACCCAAATGAAGTCCTACGAATAACCCAAATGAACCGAAATGAAACCCAAATGAACCGAAATGAAACCCACATGAACCCAAATGAAGTCCTACGAATATCCCAAATGAAGACCTACGAATAACCCAAATGAAGTCCTACGAATAACCCAAATGAAGTCCTACGAATAACCCAAATGAAGTCCTACGAATAACCCAAATGAAGTCCTACGAATAACCCAAATGAACCCAATTGAAACCAAATGAAACCATATGAACCCAAATGAAGACCTACGAATAACCCAAATGAAGTCCTATGAATAACCCAAATGAAACCATATGAACCCAAATGAAGACCTACGAATAATCCAAATGAAGTCCTACGAATAACCCAAATGAACCCAAATGAAACCCAAATGAAGACCTACGAATAACCCAAATGAACCCAAATGAAGTCCTACGAATAACCCAAATGAAGTCCTACGAATAACCCAAATGAAGTCCTACGAATAACCCAAAAGAACCCAAATGAAGACCTACTAATAACCCAAATGAAGTCCTACGAATAACCCAAATGAAACCAAATGAAACCCAAATGAAGTCCTACGAATAACTCAAATGAACCCAAATGAAGTCCTACGAATAACCTAAATGAACCCAAATTAACCGAAATGAAACCCAAATGAAGTCCTACGAATAACCCAAATTAACCGAGATGAACCCAATGAAACCAAATGAAACCAAATGAAACCCAAATTAACCGAAATGAAACCCAAATTAACCGAAATGAAACCAAATGAAACCCAAATGAAACTCAAATGAAATCCAAATGAACATAAAAACGAACATCCCAAGGAAGCAGAAACAACCCAAATGAAGCAGAAACAACCCATATGAAGCTAAAAATGAACGACCCAAATGAGGCAGAAACAACCCAAATGAGGCAGAAACAACCCAAATGAAGCAGAAACAACCCAAATGAAGCAGAAACAACCCAAATGAAGCAGAAACATGCCCCAAATGGAGCAGAAACAACCCAATTGAAGCAGAAACAACCCAAATGAAGCTAAAAACGAACAACTCAAATGAAGGTAAAAGCGAATTCAAATGAAGTAGAAACAATTCGGTCTTCATATGGTCTTCATTCGATTTTCATTCGATTTTCATTTGATTTTCATTTTATATTCTTTTTCTATTCATTTTAAATTCATTTAATTTTCATTTGATATTCATTTAGTTTTCATTTGGTATTTATCTGGTATTCATTCACAGTGAAGGGTTAAAACAACCATCATTTGTTGTTATTAATATTCGCAGTGAAGTGTTAAAACAACCATCATTTGTTATTATTAATATTTGCAGTGAAGAGTTAAAACAACCATCATTTGGTGCTAGGACGTTGTTATTTTAAAACCGAGCTATAAATTTGTGTTTTATTAATGTTGTTATCTTTTCAGATTAAGGTCTTATAGTAAATTACCTAATTAAAATGCGTACGTAAATTGTAACTGAATTTGACTGCCAAAAGAATATCTCCTTACCTGCTGTGAGTTTATTGTATATATTATTCTTATGTTTTATAATTAATTAGGTAGGATGATAAAACAAATATAATTATTTCATGTATTGTAAATATTTATTTCTTCTTTGCAGGGTTGATTATCCCTCACACCCCTCATCGCCTTGTCTTCCATCTTGTCTAAATAAATGTTACCAACTTCAATGAGTCTTTCTAGTGCCTCCCAGATACATCTCTAGCCAACGTTGCAATCCAACTTATTATATCATATTGTTTATCGCTACCCGCCGATAACAGTGGCATCTTCGGCGGGATAAGTTGATTGCATTGAGATACGGGAGGCACTACTAGAGAGATGGGTGTAGTAAAGTCTCCATTACGCCCATCTGAGCAGATGGGTGCTGCTAGCATAATGACGCAGGCTAATGTGAATGCTGACCAAGGTGGTGTAAAGAGCAAGAGGAGAGAATGGAGGGGTGGAGAGGTTGATGAAAACTTCAACCAGCTGGAGCAGGATAGCGAAGGAGAGACCATTCGGTGGGAAGCCTGTAATGCAAGTTACACTGAAATTGCTGGACATGTTAGAGGAGGTAATTGGGCTGCAGGGCCTGCTCATCCATTTCAGTAATCTGCAAGTTCGGGCGGATTTTGTGAATGGCAAATTTGGTCCTGAGGTGACTCCTGAGATGTTATCGTCCCTTGATGAGATTCTTTGGTCACTTTTCTCACAATGGCATACGGGAGCGCTTGAAGAGAACCACTCAACCATGTCGGAGGCTTCCAATCTCATGAACGCTCTCCTAACAGACAGCCAAGAGGTGTTCCAACCAAAGAATGGAAATACTCAAAATTTAAGTAGCTTTGCCCAATGGCACAAATTTCTGAAGAGTCTCTCAAGGAGTGATTACTGGAATATTACTCCTCCTGACCAACGTTGCACCCACATCTTTAACAATGAGGCAGAAGTAGGAAAACGACTACTTAAAAGGAGTCAAAAGAGAAGATGAAGTTGATAAAGTAGAAGAAGATGACATTCAAAATAGACAAGGAAGAAAGAGGAAGGTAACACGAGTTGAAGAGATCATACTGTCGTCTGACTCTTCTGATGAGTCTTCTTCCATGTCACAGTCTTCTCATAATTCCAGTAGCGATGAAGAGACTTTTCGTCCACAACGAAGAAGAGAAACGGATAGGAGGGAAGTTGTCACCCCACCCCAATTCCAAATGGATGGCAAGCTTCATTTGAGGGACTATTTAGAGACCTATGAAACGTACTTTAAATCTAAATTTAAAGGTAACACACATGACAAATGTCAGCAGCTAGAGAAGTTCCTGACAGGTGAATTATTGAATGTGTATCATGTGTGTGGAGGTAGGAAGATCAGGTACGGAAGAATGAAGGAGAAACTTTTAAACTACTATATGAAGCAGAAGATCGGAGGGCGCTCTTATTGGAAGAAAGAGTTTGTGGCTGCCTCACCTAGAACTTCTGAAAGTCTGTACTTGTTCGGAATGAGACTCACTGAGCTGGCAGAAAGAGCTTTCCGCAAGTCGCCTCAAGAATCTGCAAAGAGGCTACACGAGCAGTTCCTGTCCCAGATCCCTGTTAAAGTTGCTGAGAAGATCGAGGATATGGAGAGGACCCTCAAAGTAACTTCTGGAGGCAGAAAGAAACGTCTGAACTTTTCAGATATTATGCAGCTAGCTAATGATCTGCAGCCGGAAGCAACACGATCGCATACCATCATGTGGTCTGATAAAATAGAGACACCGTTGCTGAGCCCTCCATCAAGACCTCGTCAGTTTAGGTCCAATAATCGTAATGGTCCTAGAAGTCCAGGATTTGAGAGTAGACAACCTGTGATGAGAGTGGGCAATTTCAGACAAAATAAAGGAGAGTCAGAGCAACGTCCTTCCCAATACTCTGATAGGAATTCTCATGAATTTAGCTGGCCATCCCAACGAAGTTCTCTACGACGTCATATCCCTCAACGGGGTTTTCCTTCCCAACGGCATTCTCCTCCTCAGCGGTCTGCTCATCACCAGCGTCTTCCTCATCCTGTTCAGCAACAACAGTCTCCAAGACGTCCACTGACAGTGCCCAACGAGGTCGCCGACGCGGAAAATTCTGTACCCATTGTGGTAGAGGCAACCATAGTGAAGATAGTTGTTGTTGGAGAGCCAACCAATCGTGTCTTATTTGTGGCGGAAGTCATCTTATGAAAGACTGCCCTAAATATGATCCCTGCTTTGCTCGTACTGGAAAGCATTTAAACGAATGAATCTCAATCCTATGGGGAAGAGATTGAGACAAGGAGAAGCAGCCTCCAACCACAAAGCAGAGGTTCCAACTAATCCCACAACGAGTTCAGTTAGTAATGTTATCCCTACAGTAATTTCGAGTGAAGAAAGAGACCCCTGTAATAGCGAAATAAAAACTGAATATAATTTGTCAGAAATTCCTCATAAATATGTGTACTTTGTTAATGATAAATGTAGTCAAAATAATTTATTTAAGATTAAGGTAGAAATAAATGATGTTATTGGTTTATGTGCTTTAATTGACTCGGGTTCTGTATATTCATTAATATCTAATGATTTAGCAAAGAAGCATGAGTTGAAGATTACCCCCAATCATACTAAATTACGAGTTTTTGGTGATCAAATAATGACTACCCTAGGTTAACAAAATGCTCTTTGAAGATAGGTGATGTAATTTGTAGTGACATAACTTTGTTGGTGTTCCCTAGTAATTGTTCCATAGGTAGTTCTTTATTTTTGGGTATTGATTTTATAATTGAAAACCGTGTTGAACTTAATATAGGCGAAAAGTTATTAACAAAGCATTTTGAAGGGGGTGGATCAGTGAAATACCATTTTGATCAATTGGGTTCGATTGTAAAGGAAGAATACCGTAATATCAAATGTCATGTTTCCAAGAAAGTTGAGTTAGAACGAGGTATATTGTGTCGGGTTCCTATAAGATTTTGTGTCCCCATTTCTGGAAAAGATCAAATGTTATTTTATTCTGATCAATGTAAATTGAAGGATGGTGCAAGAGGCATTTCAGGTATTATTAGTCCTTGTACAAAATCTATTCTTTGTGTATCTCCTGAAGAAGCAGCTCTAATTAAGGTGGGTCAGGTCATGGGAGCAGTGTCAACCGTTGTGGAGCTGCCAGACGATGATGATGAAGAGCCGACACAGGATAGTGACGATCTTGTCGACAAGGTAGAGTTACCGGAGCTGAACGAGGATCAAAAGATTAAAGTAATGACTGTCTTGCAACAGGTAAATAAAGTATTTAGCACTGGTGAGTTTGATCTTGGCCATGCAAATGTTACTAAGCACATTATTAAGCTAGAAAATGATACACCTATATATCAAAGACCTAGAAGATTTTCACCACCTGTAGCTGAGGAAATTGAGCGCCAATGTAAAGAGCTTCACTCTCTCGATGTAATAGAGCCAAGTGTGTCTCCTTGGAATTCGCCTATAGTACCGATAATGAAGAAAGATGGAGGTCCTAGGATGTGCTTGGACTATCGAAAATTGAATAAAGTAACGATCCCTGACCGCCATCCAATGCCAAATTTGTTAGATTCTCTTTTCGGTTTACATGGCACGGGGTTTTTCACTAGGTTGGATCTCGTAAAATCCTATTATCAGGTTCCAATCGAAGAACAGAGTAGAAGTTATACTGCCTTTGCGACGGCGAAAAACCATTGGCAATTCAAACGTTTAAGTTTTGGTATGCGTAATGCCCCGTCCGCATTCCAACGTCAAATCCAAGCAGTATTAAGTTCATTCCCTTCTAACAGAGTTGTCACATATATCGACGATATTCTTATAATGGGAAATACATTTGATGAACATCTCGATCTCGTCCACAAGGTTCTTCAAACTTTAGAGAAATTCAAACTGAAAATTAATCCTTCTAAATGTAATTTCTTTAGATCAGAGGTTGAATTTTTAGGACATAGGATAAGTACAACAGGTATTAGGAAGACGTCAGAATATGTTGATAAGATTAAAGATTATCCTAAACCCAAAACGAAAGGAGAATTAAGAGAGTTCTGGGACTTATCAATTTCCAGCGTAAATTTGTACCAAAATGTTCTGCTCTACAGAGACTCTTGCCTTACTAGTGGCAAACGTAATAACGAATTGATTTGGTCAGACGAAATGAATGACTCATTCAATTCATTAATGAATGAATTGAATGAAACAATGAAACAATGTTTCTTTTCATTAAGTTATTTTCATTCGGCAACTTGTAACATCTGGTAATTGGAATTTTACACTAACGTTAAAACATTTTCCAAAATATGAAAAACAAAAGATTTTCCCAATGTAAGTATTATCTCCGAGTTCTCGGACTGAAACCACATTTTCAATCGTATGAGGACAAAAAAAAATAGATTTATAGTTATTTAATTTGTATATCGATTGCAATCCATGGTATTTTCAATTCCAGCTTTCCTAATCAAAGAAATTAAGTAATGATTATTAATTTTAATACATCTGATTAAAATCAATGTATAACTAAACGAATAAAAAATATAATGTTTAAAAAGTAGACGCTATTTTTGAAGTAGTAAAAATTGTAATACATGGGATTGGTATAAAATTGTAGTCTAAAATAAAATTGTCTAATAAAAAATCGTTTCCATTTCATAAAAAAATAAACTGGTAACGAATCGTCCTAGTAACGAAACGTCCTAGTAACGAAAGGTCCTAGTAACAAAACGTCCTAGTAACGAATCATCCGTTAACGAAACGTCCGGTCACCATTATTAATATTCACAGTGATAGGTGAAACTATCAGTTCACCAAATTACTCAATATGTTTTATAACAATACAACATCTGTCACTGATTGGGGTTATTCGTAGGACTTCATTTGGGTTCATTTGGGTTATTCGTAGGACTTCATTTGGGTTCATTTTGGTTTCATTTGGGTTCATTTGGTTTTATTTGGGTTCATTTGGGTCATTCGTAGGACTTCATTTGGGTTCATTTGGGGTTCATTTGGGTTTCATTTGGGTTCATTGTTTCATTTGGGTTATTCATAGGACTTCATTTGGGTTCATTTGGTTTCATTTATTAGGTTCATTTGGGTTCATTGGTTTCATTTGGGTTATTTGTAGGACTTCATTTGGGTTCATTTGGGTTTCATTTGGGTTCATTTGGGTTATTCGTAGGACTTCATTTGGGTTTCATTTGGGTTATTCGTAGGTCTTCATTTGGGTTTATTTGGTTTCATTTGGGTTATTTGTAAGTTTTCATTTGGGTTATTTGTAGGACTTCATTTGGGTTCATTTGGGTTTCATTTGGGTTTCATTTGGTTTCATTTGGTTTCATTTGGGTTATTCGTAGGACCGGACAAATTGATGAAAAATGTTGGCAGCTATTTCTCAGATTTTATAAAAAGTCAGAGGAGTTCAGTGCAGTGAGTGCACCAAATACAAACTGGTTTACATGTAATTTGTGGAGAAAATTTTGAGATTTTTGGAGAGAAATCTGAAAAATATTTGAAGACAAATTGCGCCATAAATTAAATAACTAAAGACTAATTGAACATGCTTTGCAGACTGGGCTATATTAAGTGTCAAAATATCGAAAATCGGAGACAGACCTAGAGCACAAATTTACCAAAATTTCACTCGTGAGTCATAACTATTTATTATGAAAAAGTCAATGAATCAATTAAAGAAGAATGCAACGAATTTTTCTATTTATTCCTATCAAAATTATTTACAGTCTGCAGAATATGAGATATTCTTAACATTTTCTGTGCAAACAATCCTTAATTAAGTTAATTTCCTCCTATGTTTATATGTATTTTTACTGAGAATAGAAGCCAAAATAGAGGTTTTCTTGGAGAACAGTTTACCAGATCCTGCAGTCTAGTAAATTAAGGGTGTAGGTCATGAGCCCCCCTGTTTTTAAATTCTTATTTACTTAGGGTCACGCAGGTAAATACTAAATTGCAGCCCATTAATTTTTAATTGCAGCCCTCTTAGAACGGTTACACTAAATACCGAATTATACCGAATTACACTGAATTATACCGAATTACACCGAATTATACCAAATTACACCGAATTATACCGAATTACACTATACTCAATACCGAATTATACCGAATTACACCGCACTACACCTAATTATACTGAATTACACTATATTACACAATAATCAATACCGAATTACGCCTGATTATACCGAATTACATTCCACTGAATACCGAATTACACCTGATTATACCGAGTTACATTCCACTGAATACCGAATTACACCTGATTATACCGAATTACGCCTGATTATACCGAATTACCTTCCACTGAATACCGAATTACACCTGATTTATACCGTATTATGCCTGATTAAACTGAAATATGCCTGATTACACCGCATTTCGCCTGATTAAATTACATTCCACTGAATATCGAATTACACCTGATTATACCAAATTACGCCTGATTATACCGAATTACATTCCACTGAATACCGAATTACACCTGATTATACCGTATTATGCCTGATTAAACTGAAATATGCCTGATTATACCGCATTTCGCCTGATTATACCGAATTACATTCCACTGAATATCGAATTACACCTGATTATACCAAATTACGCCTGATTATACCGAATTACATTCCACTGAATACCGAATTACACCTGATTATACCGTATTATGCCTGATTAAACTGAAATATGCCTGATTATACCGAATTACGCCTGATCATACCAAATTACATTCCACTGTATACCGAATTACACCTGATGTCTTACACCGCGATTGGACAGTGACAAAATAGGGGTACGGTCTTGAGCCCCCCCCCCCGGTCAAGAGCCCCCCCACAGTCTTGAACTCCCCCCCCCCCCCGGTCATGAGTCCCCCTAGGTCATAAGCCCCCCCCCCCCTCCCTGTTTTTTTAATCCCTATTTACCTAGTTAAACAAATGAAGAACTACTTAGATAGAAATAACTGAAAGTTGATAATGTAGTTTGTTGTATCCGCTAGTTTGTTGTACTGCATACTTCATGATTGTTTAATGACCTGGCAGGGGGGTAAATGACATATATTTTATGTTAATCAGTAATGTACTACAAAAGTGTCAATACGGATTAAATAATATAGGTAATATGGATTAAAAATCAGGGGGGGGGGGACGTATGACATACACCCGACAAAATGTATACTTTATTAATTCTACTATATATTGAATAAAGGAACTGATTAATATTATGTTAAAAGAAGGGCCTTAATTTTACCTTATTAATAAAGGTAAAAAAGGGATGACTGGGGGAAGAGGGGTTTGTGTCTTACAGGGTACAGATATGTACACTGTACACGAACCCCTACATGACACGGCGCGGGTGTAGGTCTCGTTTTATTTTTCGATTGAAATAAAAATTATAATTAAATAGGTATAGGTACTAGACTACATATATACATATAATATTTACATAACTTATATAAACAATTCAGTAATTTTCCTTAATTTCATTTTTCTAATGTTATATGTATTCCTATCTAATTTATTCTAATATTATTAAAAGCTGTCCCTCATTCGATTTCATCATTTGATGTAGTTTTTTTGTATCCGCTAGTTGTACTGCACACTTATTGATTATTTAATAACCGGGCAGGACGACATATAAATTTTATGTTAAATCAGTAATAACCTACAAAATTGTCGGACTAATGGGGTGTCGGACTAATAGATAGTAACCATACATTTTGATAATGATAATGCTGTGAAGCCTAATTGCCCATAATCATTGCAGTGTAATAACTTTAAATTAATATCGAAAAATCCTGACCAATGATCAAGGATAAAATTCGGTGTAATTCGGTATAATTCGGTGTAATTCGGTATTGAGTATAGTGTAATTCGGTGTAATTCGGTATTGAGTATAGTGTAATTCGGCATTATTCGGTGTAATTCGGTATTTAGTGTAACCCCTCTTAGAAGAGTCTCTAAAAACATTCTGAACCGAAATTACATTAAAATGTTGCATAGCTATCAAAATAAGCATAGTGCATGCTACAATTTATTACTTTATGTTTTTAACGAGTGTTTTGAAGTTATGATGTTTCTGTTGTTAGAGGCCGCAGTTAGTTACAGGTTGTTGGTCCCCCAGTATCGCTTTAATATCAGCACTAAGTTTCCATTAAAATATCTTTATTAAAAAGACTCTAAAATCAAAACTCATTATTTACAATATATACAATATTTACACATTCATTCATCCATTCTCAAATTTCTTCTTCTCCACATACCTACACTCCAGGTATCTTCTACACTTCCTTGCCCACACTAAACCACTTCCAAACAACCGGTCCTACGAATAACCCAAATGAACCCAAATGAAACCCAAATGAACCCAAATGAAACCAAATGAACCCAAATGAAACCCAAATGAACCAAAATGAACCCAAATGAAACCCAAATGAACCAAAATGAACCAAAATGAAACCCAAATGAAACCCAAATGAACCCAAATGAAACCAAATGAACCCAAATGAACCAAAATGAAACCAAATGAACCCAAATGAACCCAAATGAAACCCAAATGAACCCAAATGAACCCAAATGAAACCAAATGAACCCAAATGAACCCAAATGAAACCCAAATGAAGTCCAACGAATAACCCAAATGAACCCAAATGAAACCCAAATGAACCCAAATGAAACCAAATGAAACCAAATGAACCCAAATGAAACCAAATGAAACCCAAATGAACCCAAATGAAGTGCAACGAATAACCCAAATGAAACCAAATGAACCCAAATGAAACCAAATGAAACCAAATGAAGTCCAACGAATAACTCAAATGAAACCAAATAAACCCAAATTAAACCAAATGAAACCAAATGAACCCAAATGAAGTCCAAATGAACCCAAATGAAACCAAATGAACCCAAATGAAGTTCTACGAATAACCCAAATGAAGTCCTACGAATAACCCAAATGAAGTCCTACGAATAACCCAAATGAAACCAAATGAAACCAAATGAAACCCAAATGAACCCAAATGAAACCCAAATGAATTCCTACGAATAACCCAAATGAAACCAAATGAACCCAAATGAAACCAAATGAAACCCAAATGAAACCAAATGAAGTCCAACGAATAACCCAAAATGAACCAAAATGAAGCAGAAACAACCCAAATGAAGCAGAAACAACCCAAATGAAGCAGGAACAACCCAAATGAAGCAGGAACAACCCAAATGAAGCAGAAACAACCCAAATGAAGCAGAAACAACCCAAATGAAGCAGAAACAACCCAAATGAAGCAGGAACAACCCAAATGAAGCAGAAACAACCCAAATGAGGCAGAAACAACCCAAATGAAGCAGGAACAACCCAAATGAAGCAGAAACAACCCAAATGAAGCAGAAACAACCCAAATGAAGCAGAAACAATTCAAACATTTAGTAATCAATTGGTCTTCATATGGTCTTCATTCGATTTTCATTTGATTTTCATTTTATATTCATTTAGTTTTCATTTGGTATTCATCTGGTATTCATTCGCAGTAAAGTGTTAAAACAACCATCATTTGTTGTTATTAATATTCGCAGTAAAGTGTTAAAACAACCATCATTTGTTGTTATTAATATTCGCAGTAAAGTGTTAAAACAATTACCATCATTTGTTGTTATTAATATTCGCAGTGAAGTGTTAAAACAACCATCATTTGTTGTTATTAATATTCGCAGTAAAGTGTTAAAACAACCATCATTTGTTGTTATTAATATTTGCAGTGAAGTGTTAAAACAACCATCATTTGTTGTTATTAATATTCGCAGTGAAGGGTTAAAACAACCATCATTTGGTGCTAGGACGAAACGGTGCTAGGACGTTTCGTACCCAGACATTTCGTTAACGGACGTTTCGTTACAAGGACGTTTCGTTACTAGCACGATAATTCGTTACCAGATTTTTCGTTCCAAATCGCTACTAACGATTTTTATAATTCGAAATGAGTTACAGACTTAAAAATATACCAATCACTTAAATTATAAATATATAGCTATTGAATATTTTTCCCTCTGTGAACCAATTACTGGAAGTTTTCAAACATTTTAGAAAATATAGTCTTTTCTTATATGATTGAAAATAATTATTACTTTCGCAAAATAGCGGAAGGTTATGTTTCTTTTCATTAAGTTATTTTCATTCGGCAACTTGTAACATTTGGTAATTGGAATTTTACACTAAAGTTAAAACATTTTCCAAAATATGAAAAACAAAAGATTTTCCCATTGTAGGTATTATCTCCCAGGTTCTCGGACTGAACCACATTTTCAATCGTATGAGGACAAAAAAAAATAGATTTATTGTTATTTAACTTGTATATCGATTGCAATCCATGGTATTTTCACTTCCAGCTTTTCTAATCAAAGAAATTAAGTAATGATTATTAATTTTAATACATCTGATTAAAATCAATGTATAACTAAACAAATAAAAGATATAATGTTTAAAAAGTAGACGCTATTTTTGAAGTAGTAAAACTTGTAATACATGGGATTGGTATAAAATTGTAGTCTAAAATAAAATTGTCTAATAAAAAATTGTTTCCAATTCATAAAAAAATAAACTGGTAACGAATCGTCCTAGTAACGAAACGTCTTACAGAAACGAAACGTCCTAGTAACGAATCATCCGTTAACGAAACGTCCGGTCACCATTATAAATATTCACAGTGATAGGTGAAACTATCAAGTTCACCAAATTACTCAATATGTTTTATAACAATACAACATCTGTCACTGACGTGTTCTAACACCCCCGTCTGTACATGAAGGGGTACACTCCCTGTTATGAAATATGATTTAAAATAGAAATAACTATATATATTTCAATAACTCTGAAATAACATTATTTCTTTCTCAAGAATATCGAATTATTTTAATAACTTATTTCCCCTTTCTTGGGAGAAAAAGGATACATTTTTTGCTTTTAAAAAAGAAGAAAAAGAAAGTATGGAAAAAGAAGGTATGGAAAAAGAAGGTACGGAAAAAGAAGATACGGAAACAGAAGGTGCGGAAAAGAAGGTACGGAAAAAGAAGGTATGGAAAAAGAAGGTACGGAAAAAGAAGGTACGGAAAAAGAAGGTACGGAAAAAGAAGGTACAGAAAAAGAAGGTATGGAAAAAGAAGGTACGGAAACAGAAGGTACGGAAGAAGAAAGGTACAGAAAAAGAAGATACGGAAACAGAAGGTGCGGAAAAGAAGGTACAGAAAAAGAAGGTACGGAAAAAGAAGATACGGAAGAAGAAAGGTACGGAAAAAGAAGATACGGAAAAAGAGGGTAAGATAAAAAGAGGGCAAGATAAAAAGAGGGCAAGATAAAAAGAGGGCAATATAAAAAGAGGGCAAGAGAAAGAGGGTAAGATACAAAGAGGGTAAGATAAAAAGAGGGTAAGATAAAAATAAGGTAAGATTCATTTGAATCTTTTTTTTTCTCTTTCTACTTCATTTGAATTCGTTTTTATGTTCATTTGGGTTTCATTTTGGGTTCATTTGGGTTTCATTTTGGGTTCATTTGGGTTATTCGTTGGACTTCATTTGGTTTCATTTAGGTTTCATTTGGTTTCATTTTGTTTCATTTGGGTTATTCGTTGGACTTCATTTGGTTTCATTTGGGTTCATTTGGTTTCATTTGGGTTTCATTTGGGTTTCATTTGGGTTCATTTGGGTTCATTCATTTGGTTTCATTTGGGTTATTCGTAGGAATTCATTTGGGTTTCATTTGGGTTCATTTGGTTTCATTTGGGTTCATTTGGGTTTCATTTGG
>CANNZV010001522.1:0-38993 GCA_947561585.1 Caprella mutica
CTGAGGAAGAGTGTGAGATGGAATACTAGATGAAGAGGAATTTACTCTCAAGAGAAAATTAATGACTGCTTTATTAGCATTCATGCAAGAATTTGGTACATTTGCGTCTGAATATTTCAACATGAAAATTCAGCTTATAGTGTATGTTAAATTATAATAAATATATAATAATGCAAGGCATTCACGTTTCAATGAACTAATGAAAGCAGAACTAATGAAAGCAGAAACTACCACAGAGAAAGCAGCTTTGATAGTTTCTCTTTTGATGTTCTGAGTGTAGGAACTGCATAGCAATATGGCTTCTTCAATTCAGTTTTTCTCTTCAATCAATTACAGAATATGCAAGTCATATACTCAGCACATCTTCAAGATATGATGTTATAATCACTTCAGGGGTTTGAGAAAAGGCACTAGACTTTCAGATTTTAAATATAATATAAGTGAATGTATCACTTCAAAGTTATCAATTGCTAATATTTTTTTCCTTAATTCAGTACCTGAACTAATTGATGTCTATCAATTACTCAGGGTACGAAAGTTGTTTTTTATCCAGTTCAACTTTATCAGGCACAAATATAAAATATACTGTTTAGCATATATGGTTTATGGGAGAAGTAATCGAAAAGTGGGGACAATATTCACCTTAATAGGAGTCTATCCTTTAAATGCTAGGCTAGTACTATGGAGACCCTAGATTATAAGACTTGAGATCGTTCAGTTCTAGGATTATTTTCGAATTGGAAACTGCACATTAGATAGCTAGGCCCACATATTCAATAATTAACCTTTTGTACAAGAAGAATTTCCTGCGATGGTATCTTAATGGATTTAAGAGCAAGGGTTAAAAAGAGGATGTAAACATTGAACAGCATTCAACACTCTTGTGCACTAACGTTATTTCAGAGGATGTTTTAAAGAAAATAAAGTTATATTCATATTTGAATTACAGTTAGTAACAATGGTACATCACAGTTGTTATGAAGAGTGTCACAGTAGGTAGAAGAACTCATTGGTAAATGTCTACTCTTTCAATTAACAAACTAAATTATCTTTGTAATCGTAAATCAGAGCTGAGTGCAATTATGCGTGCATAATAATGTGGAGTTATTTTAATAGATGTTTAATAATATAATAGTGAAAGCAAATATTATTTGAATTCTGTTCACTATTTTACAATCAAAGATGGCAATTGTGTCCATTGTAAGAACATTTTTTCCCAGAGGAACATCTCAAAATATTATAACTAAAAAAATAAATGAAATTATCTTTATCTGAAGAATGCCTCGATATTTTAAACAAAAATTTAAGTTGAAATCCTTTGAATGTTACCGATAACAAATTGACTTGAATGTGATGGAAGAGTTGACAATGACTGTTAGAAAGTGATAGTCTCTGAAATGTGTTAGAATATTAAAGTCAATCAAATATTAGTATTCACCGTAGACTTCGTCTACATGTAAACTGTAGTAACTAGTTGCTTATATATCAAGAATACTTGAATATAATAATTGTGCGAGTGACATTTTCATTAGCAACAAGAGTAATAAATTTCGTCTCAGTTCTATGAGTTATTATCAAACTTCAATTGAAAAATGAATTTCAATAATTTTTTTTAGTCATATTAGACATTTCAGGTAAAGGATCTGTCTACCTTTTAGACCCAGTACTTACTTTTAATTACACTTACCTAAACTTAATTTTTTTCAGCGGGTAAAGTGTCTATCTATGACAGTGACTCGTTACTCACTACTTTTATATAAATACTTTTCCCTATTGTCTCATATATTTTAATTTTCCGAATTTTATTCATAATTAGTGGAAATATTACTGAACAAAATTGAAACAATTCTTTTCTCTCTTCAAATTCACGCATCCTTAATGATGCTCTCCTTCTCCTCTCTTGAGTTTAATTACTTTATTGCAATATAAAAATTATTTATGAGCGAGTTTGATTATCAGATAATTTGAGATTCTTGGACTTTATATTACATTTCACTTTAATCAAATATCACCTTTCATCTTTCCAATCAAGAATATACAATTTAAATCTTTCCTGAATGGCGAAAAATGGAAAAAAATAAACAAATTAAAATATAGATTAGAAAAATAAAGTAAGCTCCTATTAATATATATTTCCTAAATAAGTCTTTGATCAATTTATAAAAATTTAAACCATTTACCGTTCAACTAATAGGTTTTTCTTTTCAATTCTTAATCAAATATAATCACAATAACGAAACAGGATAAGGATTACGAATGACCATTAGTTATCATCAAAGAAAAGGGGGAAATATTTTGCAATATTGATGACTAAGAAAATCAGCTGATCTTCTGAACTAATGTGCGTGTGGTGCTCTTGAAATTTATTGAAAAACTCCGTGTTAATACATTGAATAGAACGTAATATTACATTAATCAAAGATACGAAAGACAATTATCAAATTGTATCGGTTAACCCTTCTCTACACAGTGAACAAACTTCAATCTATAGTTATCCGAACAGAAGTTCACATGAGCATAAAGTAGAAGTACAGTTCTTAACTTCTTAAAGTACAGTTCTTAACAAACTGAATTAGATACAAATCTACTATCTTGCTAATTAATTCACATGAAATGGGAATTTTTATATCATCAATTTATAAGGTACGGGAATTCTTTAATTCATCTGTAAGCTATAACATGTGAAATTGAAATCAAATGTAAATTTTATAATAAACAATGAAGAGTTAGCTTTCAAATATCACACTAGACTGTGACTGCCGATAATTTCGTATAACTAAGGTTGGATACTTAAACATTACTCAAATAGAATTTCATGCTGTGGAATGCACAGAAAATGTAACATCAATTAACTAGTCTAAGTCATTCTTGATGACGTGAACTAATTGATGTCAATAGTACAGGTACAAGAAGAATTTTCACACAAATAACTCAAATTTCTATAGTATATTGGTTTGAAAGTAGTTGCAAAAACCAGAGTTTTCAAAACTTCAAATTATTTATTGAATTCTGAAATAAGATTTTTGAACATCCTGAATGAGATGAAGGAACTCTCCCTAACTTTGTCCCTAGACTGAAAACTGAGGTTAGTAATGAGGTATCGAATAAATGAAACACTGTATTGTTTGACAATAACTGACCGTAGAATATTTAAATCAAAACTCATCTATTGAACTTTAATATGTATATCATATAGTTTATTGCATTCATTCTGTGTAAGCTACGTACGAAGTTGAATTAGTAAGTCAAATATTATTAGCATTTACCGTAGACTTTATCTACATCTATACTAGAGATATTTATTCCACTAGGAAGTTGTGCGAGATATGAACGTTTGTCTCTCAATTCCAAAATGTAAAATTAATGAGTGAAAGGTAATATTCGGACCAAAATTTAATTATATTTGAGCTAATATAAATTTAATTAATATCAGACTGATGTTATTTATTTACATGAAATTACTAACATCTACAATATAATGGAAGAAAATTGTTTTTCTCCAATGTTAATACGAATATAGTGGTAACACATCCTCTGATGTAGTTACACGTTATTTCTTTTTGTTTTTTAGGTTTTAAATCTCATCATCACAATGGACGAATTAGCCGACATTGTTGAACATTTTACGCGATAATTCAGCGGTTCGAAAGAGAGGCTTTTTATGCATTCAAATATCATTATCTCATACAGGAGATTATTCCCATTGAGTCATTTAGCATTGGAAAATAATTAAAGAATTATCTTCAGATTATCGGTTGCACTCATTACCTCTGCAGAAGGCAGAAAGGTTATATCTTACACGGCAATTATTTATTTATTTATTTATCATCTTGTTATTCGCCTAACTGAAAGTATGCACCAAATTGTCTGAAATTTGAATGGACTATTAGTCATAATCCAGTAACAATCTGGTAGAATTTTGGAAGTGATCCAGTCAAAGGTCAAGGTCATTCAAAACTTAAAAAGTATTTAACCATATTACATGAAAATTGATGGGACGATTGGTCAATGTAAAAGAACCATTTAGTAAAATTTTGGGATAGATCAGGTCAAAGGTCAAAGATCAAGGTCAAGTCCATTTTTAATTGAACAACTCAAAAAGTTTTAACCAAATTGCTTGAAACTTAGTGGGCCGATTGGCTAATGTCCAGGAACCATCTGCTAGAATTTTGGGAGCAATTCGGTCGAAGGTCAAGGTCATTTTCACTCACTCAATACCTCAAAAAGTAGTCAACCATATTACATGAAACTTGGTGGGACGATTGGTAATTATCCAGGAACCAGTTCATTGAATTTTGGAAGCGAAAGGGTCAAAGGTTGAGGCCAAGGTCATTTATAAACGGGGGCAAAGGTATGCGCTCTACCGAGTGCGTGTAATCTAGTTATTGTATATTTTCATTATAACTAATTTTAAATTTATACTATAACATATACGATAACTAAATATGATATTCAATTTGTGCAATTGATAATAATTAAATGATTAATGACCAAAATAAAATTAATTTCGTGTTCACAACATTGTATTATTTCAATAATGAATCTAGGATAAAAAGATTTGATTTGAAATCAAAAAAAAAATCATTAAAATTAAACATCATTAATATATTTTATTCTTCATGATGGAATCAAATAAATAGATGAATAATCGCATTCTCCATTTCTTGTCGAAGAAAGAACTATAAGTTTTAGAGTAGAGTACTTCTTCGCTACTCATTTCTGTGCCAATTTAAGATATTCTGAGAGTAGTGATTTGTAAACTCTGCCAATTACTGAATAAAGAAACGAATAATTAGACTTGACAAGCAGCCAAGATACTCTGAACCAAACCATAGTAACGGTGGTGAATGGAAAGGTGAATAAAGTGGTGAATGGAATTGTGAATAAAGTGGTGAACATTCACGTGGGAGAACTCTATGAAGAATTGTTCACATAAAACTATTCTCTACTTCAGTGGATATCTGCAATTTGTTCATGATAATTTGAAGAGAAAGAAAAAAATTCTCATCAAAATTAAGTCACCTTTGCACTAATGATTCCTCAAGATTCCTCCAAATATATTGAAAAATCGAGAGCATCTATTCTTTTAATAAACCAAATCAAAAATGATTATCCTTTAGAATACGTGAATAAAGGAATAATAATACACTATGCGAAGGAAACCCATTGAATTGAGTAATTATATTGGCCATAGCGATTTAAAATATCAAACCACTTTATTGATTTTCCATATTAATTCTGTAATATATAAATATCCCATCATATTTCAATTCTATATTCCGTTTAATCTCAAAGTATATTGTTTATCTAATCTCAAACTGCAATATTGCACCACTCTCCCTATAACGAACTTATCTCCTGCCTGCGTATTTCATCCATTATCATCTTACACCAACGACCAAATTGTCACTCACCAAAATGTATTCCGCGCATAAAATCTCCAGAGGTTTAAAATTGGTCTGGTGATATTGTGAGACATTTTCATGAGTCTTCTGTCTTCACCTGGACTTGGTGATTTGAAGTGATGGGAAGTTGCGTGAAAAATGGTTCTGTAACGATGGATTGGTTTTAAAATTTCAGAATATAAAATATATACATATCGGAATAATATTTATATATTGTTTCAAAAGTATTTTTTTGTATGTTATCATAAAGTTTCCAGTTTTTTTTACGGTTGTTTTCGATTATTTAATTACTGTAGCATATTCAAATAGTCAGATTGTTTATTATTATCATGTCATAATAATAATTCTGCTTCGAAGATGATATTATAAGTGAAGTGAAGCGTAACAATAATAATTGATAATATTTTATCAATGTATTTTATCTCCCCTGAATTTCTCCCCGTAGGAATACTGAAGAGATACGATTTAATTACCATGTGAGGATTCGGATCAATGAATTTAAAAGTCGGCCTTTATACCCCTAGTTAAAATACCCCTAGTTTTATACCCCTAGTTACCCAAAATATCAAATGATTATAGCCTAGTTAGGTTAGGTTTATGATATGATTAGTTTAGGATATGAAATTTATACATATAACCAAAACTACGATTTAAAATGAACTACACTTTTGTTATTGTTGTAATGAGTAAAACAAATTCATCAAACTGAAACAGTACCAACAAACAAATTCATAAATGTTGGCACACTGTTCGATAGTGCATACGAGGCAGAAGCACATGAAAGAACTTTTTTATTAAAAATACATATAATTAGAAGTTAGATCTAAATACGATGAATTACTTAATTTACTGTTATAAACTCCTCTTATCTCCTTATCTCATATTATAAGGATTTGTTGTTTTCTGTTCTAGCTGCTTATTGTCTCCAAAAAAATTGGGTTAATACATATTTCAATACAGTAGGTTAATTCATAGTTCTTTCTCCAGTTGAGGGCTCTGAGGTGCTCTTGTGGAGGAGACTCCACCTCCACTCCATCTGGTGAGCTCGTCAAGAGACAAGTGGAGGATCTGCACCAGAACGCCTGGAAGATCGGAGTTAGTTACGTCACTCTTCTGCTGGTGAAATGGTATTAAGAAAAAAGGTTGAAACTAAATATTCGAAAGACAATTTAAAAATATAGATATAATTATTTATTCAAAAATTCTGATAAATATATACATTTAAAGGGATAATTTGGTTGTCCCTTATTTGATAGTAATTAGATCCAGACAGGACACTCCAATAGGGTAAGTCGACTATAGACAGGAGCGAACATAGAGTAGAACCACATACGACAGCTAAAAGGAAAATAACGTCCAATTAGTAAAGATGACAACAATTTGATTTATATAAAAATGAAACTTGTAAAAATATAAATATAGATGAAAACTCATTTTGAGTATAAACTTGATTAAATTGCCCTACATTAGGTTAGAACACTCCCTATGCCAATGACCACAAATATTTTCATGGTCACTATTAGCACCACTTACAATCATATGAATTGAGACACTGCTTGATAATTGTAGTGAGGTGGCACCAATCCGGCTGATGGCATAGTGGCTCCGCCCCTCCCTCCTCCCGTCTCATCCGACCTCCAATCCGGGACCCATAAGTGAAGATCAGCCTCCAGGCATCCCTCTAGCTATAACTGCCCCTCCCTCTCGTCGGTTCACTCCATTATTTTGTAGGAGGAGTAGCAAGATAATATAGAACTTAGTGGCCGGAGCAACTGTAGACGTTGCGAAGGCGACTGGAAGACTGCTTTTCTTTTCTTCGGGAAAATCTGAGGAAAACTTAAAATACCGCCCATTATTTTGTCCTCCCAATCGCTAAACAGATCTCAACTCAAATGACATAAGAGGTGCGTAAAGCAACTGGGAGTGACCAACATTAATGAGAAAGCAATCACATCATAATGAGTATCATATATATATATATTTCAACACTCCCGAGCAGGAGTTTAAATTCTATGACAAATAGAATTTAAACAAAATTGCAAAATTTAGTGCAAGAAAAAATTTTGCGGCATAGATTAGTATAGAAGTTCAAACTATAAATGAACAAGGGTTGAAAAAAAAATATATCATAGGAAAGCAAAAGGAAATCAAAACACAAAATACAATACAAAATACAAACAAACTAAGCAAAAATATAGAACGCAAACAATAGAAAAGTTATATACAAGTATTTACATTATTCATTTACTCCAAACCAAATAAATCTAAGGAGCAAATAAAGAACAATCCTAATTTTATTGAAATTTCTAGCAGCTGCCTGTTGCAAAGAGATTATTTATCTTCTCCTTACAATGAATGGCAGCAGCTCTTCTAGTTCTGTCCCTTGAAGTCACAGTTTCTTCGACACTCACAGTACCAGTCGCTAGCTGCTCATGAAGTGTGTCCGTCAGCAAAGGTATGACTGAACTTACGTGTCTCTTGACCACTTCACGATTTACACCCTTTCGAACATCCACGCAAGTGATTTCGTCAAGGTCGTTCTTAATTACTTTTACCACGATAGCCATTTGATAATTAGTAGGTTTAAGCATAGGCTCTTTTAGCAAAACTACATCACCTATATTCAAAGGACTGTGCTTTTTAGGTTTATACCTATCTTTAACGTCAGTGGCTTGACTCATTAATTGTGGTAAAAATTGTTCGTGGTACAAAGAACTTAGGTAATTTCGCGCCTTTACTAACTTAGAGAAACTTCGCCTTATGTGCTCATGTGGACTTTTGTTGATTTCAGACCAATCAGGATCAGACATAGGTTGTACGTTCAAGCTGGGCACAATGTTCATAGATACCAAGCTGTAACCCTTTAGTAGAATCTCTGGAGTGATGGGGTTAGGAAAGTATTTGTTATCAGTTTGCCTCAATGCATCCCTAAATGCTATAGGACGACGATTCACCAAATGGATAACCTGCGAAATCAGAAATTCAAAATCAGTGTATGACAATATAAGGTTTTTAATTGAACCATATATCAAACGTTTAATCATCTTGACACAACTTTCAACCAACGAGCCCAGTTTATTACATCCCTTATAATACTGAATGAATGTCAAAGACTTTACATTATTCTCTGCAAAGAATATTTGAGTTTGAGCATCTTTAATAAAATCAGTTACAGTAGAAGCAGCAGAAGTTAACTGTGACCCAAGGTCACTGAAAACTCTTTCAGGAATGCCATAAGAAAATACATGCATTTGGAATGCACGTAAGAAATTATCCACGGACAAATCTCTACATATTTGCAAATTAATAGCGCGCGACCAAATGCATGAAAAAATGAGTAGATACACTTTCGTCTTAACATTGTTTATATTCACAGAAATAGGACCAATATAATCCAAGAAAACATCACGAAAAGGAATATTAGACGGATCTACTCTGTAATCTCTGTAGTCACTTTGATTCAAACTAACAGTTCGAGAATTGACGTGACGACAGGTAACGCATTCCTTAAGAGTACGTTTAACTAAAGAAAATATAGAACTAATCCAGAACTGTTTACGTACTTCCGTAAGTACACGGTATATACCACCATGAAGCAACCGTGAGTGAGTTTCTCTAATAATTAATTTAGAAAGATAGCTGTGTTTCGACAAGAGAATGGGAAAATCAGATTTGTCACTCCATGACTTAAACTTAGATTTAACCCTTAAGATACCGAATTTGTCTCTGAATACATTTAGCTGTGCTACTAATGGGGGCATCGATTTTAACAATTTAGTTTTCTGGTCAAAAAATGCATGAATATCAGCAAAATGTTCGATTTGATCATCCCGAATTAAACGAGTCATGGCTCTATTTTTCAACTCGCTTTCGTTTTCTATGACACAAGGCTTAGTTATCTTAAGAGAGACTGCCTTCTTAAGATTGTTCACAAATCTCAGAATGAATTGGACGACATTGATGCATTTAGAAAATTTAGAAGATCTATTTACATCATACAACCTAACTATTTTCTGTTCATCTATTTCAGAGACAGATGCAATTGAATCTACAGAAACAGAAGTAGAAAATAAACTTGGTATAGTTACTGACAGGCTTCCTACGTCCATTAAACTTTCAAACTCTCCAAAAGAATGCCCACTCTGAAAATTAGTACACACTAATAATTTAGACGATACACAACGCGTAACAAAATCAGCCGGGTTCTGTTTACCTTCACAAAAATGAAATCTAACTAAATTTTTATCACACAAATCAGATATATTATTCAGACGATTCCTTACAAAGATAGAAAGTTTGTTCATTTTCGCAAACTTAACTGAATGCGAGTTTAGCCAATTCAAAACTACCAGGCTATCAGTAAACAAATGCATGTCTACTATTTTGATAGGTTTGACACAGCCATAACCGGACAGATCCTCATATACAGATATTAAAGTTTCTACTCCAAAATGTAATGCCTGCAATTCCAAGCAAGGAATACTTTTAGTCTTCAGGTTATCAGATATTAATCTATTCTTAGCTTGATAAAAGTAAACATTCTTAGAAACCTTGTTAACAATAAATATAACCAAGCCATAAATGTGCAGGGAGCTATCAGTATAAGCTACCAAATCATACTCTTCGTCTCTTCTGCCTACAAACCTCTGAATAGATTGTACTGGAGATTTGTTAACCTGTTTACAAATATTTTTCCAGTTTCGGATATCATCATTGGAAATCGTCGCATCCCATGTCAGTTCTTTCATGCTTTGGAGCTTCTGCATGAATAGTTTTGCTCTGTTCAAAATTGGTAAACATAGTCCAAACGGATCATAATTAGAAGCAATGGTCTTCAAAATTTGACGCTTAGTTTTAGCGCTATCGTCGAGATACAGTTTGTTTAGAGATAGGGAATCATTTTTGGTATTCCAGTTTATACCAAATAGTTTGGTATTAGGGTCACACTGCGACTCTGTAGAAGAAATAATATCATGCAATGTGTCATCATTAGAAAAACACTGCTGAATTTCAAATTTATAAGGTGCAAATATAACTGGTAATTGAGAAAAGGCCCATTGAATTTCCTCTGATGAATTTGCAGTGACTGCACCATTGTCCATATAAAACAGATCCCAGATAGCTTGTTTCAAGCACTTTAGTTTATCGGAATCAGCTTCCGTGTCTAACATCAATATATGGTACAATCCCATCATCAGAAGGAATGGAGAGCACTTTAACCCAAACGGTAACCTATTAAAATAGTAAGCTACCACAGAAAAATCACCTGCCTCAATATTCCTGAACCATAAAAACACAATTTCTGTTTATCGGTTTCAGGTACCTCAATTTGCAAAAACGCTTTGACTAGATCAAACACCAAGAGCTTAGCATCAAATCTCAATTGCTGAAGAGAAACAAAAAGCTTTCGATTTAGGCAAGGTCCAGATAACATAGCATTATTATGACTAATCGCTTGATGTTTATCATTCCTCTCCGCTAAATTTGACATGTAAACAATTCTGCACTTTGTGCTTTCTTTATTCATCTTAATAACAGGCTTATGTGGCAAAAATGAACATTCATTATTGTCTCTAAACCTATTCAAATCATCAACTTTAGCAATTATTCCCTGCTTTAACTGATTAACGATGACTTCATTCATGAGTGAGAGAGTTGAAACATCGTTTTGATATTTTTTCAACAAAGATTGCAAAATACTACTAGACAAATTGAAATTTTCCTGCAGAAATGGAGCAGTTTTTCCATTCCAAACTAACGGAAGAATCAATCTTCCTTCTTCGCTTCTCTGAACAGAACTAAGAGTCAACTCAATTAATGATTTGTCCATATTGTCGAACATAGAGTCGAAAATCTCATCCTGATTTATCATTTCAGAATATTTAGCTTCCATTTCCTCAGGATCGCTTTCAATATCGCCATTACAATGAGAATCACAATCTAAAATATGGCCTACTTTAGCATGACACTTAAGAATGGATTGAATAGGATAATCATAATTAAATTCACCACCACTATCACTGTCAATTAAATTACTTCCTGAACATAATAGTGAATCTTCCTCTGAAATTTCACGTTCTCTTTGGAAATGTGGAACATTGTGAACATTATTAATCAGGTCTGACAAATTACCAAGCAGTACTGATCCAATTTTAGTGGAAGAGAATATGCATCTGTCATTCACACCGAATACCATATCATTTACAGGGATAATATTAGCAGAGCCAGAACCCAAGATAAACCCTATGTCAGATATGCTGCTTGAATCGTCGTTCAAAAATGAATCTGCAAATATATGGCCTTTTTCTCTGAAAGCTTTAACTACTTTACCTAAATTAGGCAATTTGAGATTTATACTAATATCGGGTATTGCAATTGCGTTTAGCATTACAATCTTACTATTCAGTTTAAACTTTGCTTCAACAATATGCGTGTTATATATCTGATTAGTATTCATTCCACTAACATTCACAGTTATATTAGACAAAACTCTAAATTTACATTTCTTAACAAGAGATTCTTTAACAAAGCATTCTGTACAGCCAGAATCCTTTAGACACCGTACAGTAACACAGTTTTCGGTTGTTACAGAAAATGTTGGAAGGATAACTCCTCTAGAATGTTCAGAATTTAATGAACCACAATTTGCAGTAAGATTAACATTCCGAGGCACATTTCCATATCTCGAGTCGACATTCGATTTAGCCAAGCAAAGATAATTGAAGTGATTCTTACTATTACAATTAGAACAACTCCTATAGAATCTAAACTTGCAATTATTTGCGGTATGATTTTTACCAGAGCATCGAATACAGCATTGTGAAATTTTAAGTCTCTCTACTTTCTCTTTAGGAGTAATATAAGTATCGCACTTAAAAATAGGATGATCTTTTGAACATAAGGCACACAGCTTTACTTTAGGTTTAACAGAGTCATTGCTACTGTAAGAGTTATTTATATTTACTGCGTAACCAGTGGCAACCTCGCTCCGTTCAGACGGTTTTCTATTTGAACAAAATTCTACATACCTATTGGCAGCCTCAAATATATTTTCTTGAATCTGAGCTAAAGTAGGGTTATTACTATTAACAATATGTACAAACTGAAGCCTCAAATTTTCTGGCATAGAATTCCATACGAAAAATAATAGTATGGAATCAACATCAATTTCAAGTTTGTTGAAGGTAGAAGTTATTGTCCTCATCTCTCCTTTAAAAGTATAAATATCTTTAGGACCATCTACCGATAAATCTACTAATCTTTTAATTATATCAAACTTTCGAATGACTGGAGAAGCAAATGCTTTCATTAGCAATTCTTTAGCATCAGTATAGGACTGTTCATTACTCAATAAAGATTTCATCAAAACTAGTGGTTCACCACTCAACTGCCTTTCAAGGTATATGAATTTTTCATATTCACTCAGTGAATATTTCTCAATAATATTCTCAAATTTAGAAAGAAAATCTTCTAATTGTTCATTCTTTCCATGACTAAACTCAGGTAAAGGTAACATAGGTAACTTAAGCCTTGATGGGGCAGACAAAGGCACAGAGATCATTGGAGGCAAATTAGCTTGATCATCGTCGTTGACAGTAACAAATTTTAAATTAGTTAACTTGCTAATGGTGAGATTAAGTTTAGACTGATATTCATCACAGAACTCAAGTTCTTTATCTAACTTATCTCTATCCTTTTCATGTAGCCATAGTGCACTAGAAATTTTAGAATCATAGGATTTTAATTCGGATTTAAGCTCATTAAGCTCGCTTAATTTCGAATCTCGAATAACAAAATCATAACTACCAATATCATTATCAACCCTATTACAATTTCGAGTTACCTTACCTCGTGCATATTTTCGATTGTCCATGATGAATTTTAGTTGATCCATAGACATACTAGTGTCTTTAGAATCTTTCCCAGACATAATTAAATTTATAATCAAAATAAGGTACGGGGCATGACAGCCGAAAGAGCCTGGAAACAATCATTAGAGAGCACGGACATTTTTAGAGATACAAAGGAATAGGACTTCAGAAAAGAAGACAAACAACAAAGAGAAGGAAGAACGACGACACAACTACCGCAATTGGGGGGAGTGTCCCTGTTTGGGCGCCATATTAAGAAAAAAGGTTGAAACTAAATATTCGAAGGACAATTTAAAAATATAGATATAATTATTTATTCAAAAATTCTGATAAATATATACATTTAAAGGGATAATTTGGTTGTCCCTTATTTGATAGTAATTAGATCCAGACAGGACACTCCAATAGGGTAAGTCGACTATAGACAGGAGCGAACATAGAGTAGAACCACATACGACAGCTAAAAGGAAAATAACGTCCAATTAGTAAAGATGACAACAATTTGATTTATATAAAAATGAAACTTGTAAAAATATAAATATAGATGAAAACTCATTTTGAGTATAAACTTGATTAAATTGCCCTACATTAGGTTAGAACACTCCCTATGCCAATGACCACAAATATTTTCATGGTCACTATTAGCACCACTTACAATCATATGAATTGAGACACTGCTTGATAATTGTAGTGAGGTGGCACCAATCCGGCTAATGGCATAGTGGCTCCGCCCCTCCCTCCTCCCGTCTCATCCGACCTCCAATCCGGGACCCATAAGTGAAGATCAGCCTCCAGGCATCCCTCTAGCTATAACTGACCCTCCCTCTCGTCGGTTCACTCCATTATTTTGTAGGAGGAGTAGCAAGATGATATAGAACTTAGTGGCCGGAGCAACTGTAGACGTTGCGAAGGCGACTGGAAGACTGCTTTTCTTTTCTTCGGGAAAATCTGAGGAAAACTTAAAATACCGCCCATTATTTTGTCCTCCCAATCGCTAAACAGATCTCAACTCAAATGACATAAGAGGTGCGTAAAGCAACTGGGAGTGACCAACATTAATGAGAAAGCAATCACATCATAATGAGTATCATATATATATATATTTCAACAAATGGTGTCGATATGAAAGGGTTCAGGATCGAGATAGGTACAAATCATAATTAATTATAATCTAGAATATTTTGAGAAAATAGATGAATGAAACAAAAATGTATAGTTTCAATCACGTTACATTGCTGTCTTTTTCACAATATTTAATTTATTCATGTATTAGCAAACAAATATAGCAACATATATGATGCATCCTCATAATATTTTTTTCTAATTATTATCCTATATGGTATTCACAGCTCTGGTGTATGTGATTAAACTTTGTTAATAATTAAGTATTACAAAATATTAATTAGTTCTATTAAACTAAACTTATTCTATCACTATTAAACTTATTCATCATGTTAATTCAATCAATGGTTATATAGTTAATGTTCTATAATCTGGAGTAGTTGTGTTTGGATCATCTGCCTCAGTTTCCCACCTCTATCTAAATGGTGTTTTGATTGGTTCAATTTTCCAGTTGGATTAATAAAAAACCTTACTTTAACTCTTTGAAATAATTGATTTTTTGCTATTGTTTTTTTCCAGAGTGCAATAAAAACTTTCTTGGCCTTTTATTTTATAAGGTGGGATATAATTGCGAATTTGAAAGATAAATTTAGAAAACTAACTCTTTCGAATATTACAGATTGATAACATGTATCGTTATTTCTTTAGTATCGATTTGTAATTTTAACGTATTTGATAACTTGTATCTCTCAAAATATGAAAAATATTTATTTAGAATACCAAATGCAGTCTATAATTTTCTTAAGGGAACAGTCCCAGGTTTGTAAAAACGTGTTTATTATTGAAGCTACGGTTGTAAAACTTTGTACAAATATATAGAATTGAACTTAGTTTTGTTTTTGCATTTGTGAATTTTTTTCGATTTGACGAGTTTCGAGCGAGTAACACGAGTTTTGAACCAATTTGGAAAGAAACGTATTACTCCCAAGTTTTGAAGTTAATGTTCTACCCAAATCGAATGTGAAGTCAGGTGGACTGGGAAGTGAAACGACGTATATGCAGCAGTGGACTGATTCTGTACTTTTGAAATCATTCACTAAAGCGTACATAAAAGGTATAGCTGAGTTTATAACAATAGTAGCAAGTTCTAGACATACTACACTAACAAAGCGGGTATGAAATACCCTAAACAAAGAGACTAAATAGATATAGCAATTGGAAACATCCTAAAAAAAAACTAACCGAAGATTGTTAACCGTCTCAGATTATCCACCAAAACAAATCACATACTGGTTAGCTCATTCATCTAGGCTAGCATGATCTAGAGTTAAAAACACAAAATATAAAATTAAGCAAAAATCATTAAAAATCACAAATCAAGAAACCTTAACCTAATAATACCTACCATGAAATAGCCTACTACTGTCTGGAAAGCTATACTTCCTATGATCAGTGCTGAACATACAATGCTCAGAAAATCTCAAGCAACACCGAATACAGATTTTGGTTGCAACAATATATTATAAACTCTGCAGTATAACAGGGTGGAAGTTCTCTTAAAAGTAATATTTATTTGGCTAAATATATGAATAAAATTTCATCCAAATGGATGGAACATTAAGGTACAGCGTTTTTTGCTTTCGATGCTTCTATGAATGCTCTACAACATGCAGCGAAAAAAATTTGATTTTAGAATTTATTTATTGAAATCTTTCGAAATTTCGAAAATTTCACTTTTTCAAAAAAAAAAATTTCTTTTAATATTCTACCAGAAAATATAAGACATCTTACAGTTTCTATTATTTTTCTATGTGTGTTCTCAATGATTTCTATTCTATAAATATTTCTTCCGATCCAAAGGCAAACTCTGTCAGATATATCTTTGGCACAAACTGTTAATATTTTAAATATGGTTTGGGAAACCATCTTGAAATGTGAAAACATTCACTTTTGTGACACCAAGTTAACTTTAAATAATATTATTAGTAGTCTAAATTTATATAAAGACAAATAATATTTTAAAACAAATTTCGAAATAAAGAATGTAGTGTAAAAGAAAGTTGAATACGATTTGGCTTCTTGGGTAGATATTCAATATATAATAGTCACTCATTTCAATTTCAAAGATCAGGTGCAACCATTGCCAAAATTGGAAATTGGTAAAATCCCGTATTCACGTTTCACTGCGACTAATTCCCTCGATTCCAGCGCAAGAAGTTTTTTATTTTTCTCATCTGAATCTCATGGCTTTTTTACTCTCGAGGAGCCTAACAAATCGACAGAACAATGGGAGGAACTTTTCAGGACTAAGAAAATCCGTGGAATTAAGATGAGACTGGGAAGAAACTCTGAATGTAAAGATATATTCGTTAAAAGTTTTTGTACAAGGTAATATTTGAATTGGTATTCATTGATATCTGACATCTCAATAATTTAATACAATTTGAATCCTACTTTTCTGAAAAAATTTGAATCTCGCTATTTGAATACCAATTTCATTCAATTTAACGAATGAAATTAACTTGTCAATGATGCCTTTTACGGTAACAATTAATATTAAATGTAATCATTATATAAATGAATACAAACTCCTCCACCACATTGGGATTTTAATCTTAATTGAATTGACCTACTGAAAGTTAAATATGATAGGGCTGTTTTATTGTATCTGAAGACCTGTAGCTATTTATGTACATATGATGAATTACATTCATTTTAACTGTTTTTATGAAGTGCTCCGATGAGTCATGACTCATGAGTCCGTTAAAGCGCTAGTAAGAACTAGGTATTGTATTGGTAAAACAAAGGGTTATTGCTCAATGTTTTAGAATTTTATAGACTTCAGTACCTCGCTCTTTTACTGTCCTAGAATAAAATGTTTTTTTTTTTGCACAGTTAAGACGATTGTTTTGTCCTTCTGCGTTGCATAATGTTATAGACAAAGTTGACATTGACTAGTAACATGATTTGATGTTTATTCGTGCAATCAGGGCATTACTTGGCATAAGATTGAAATTTTATTTTAATAATTATCAATCTATATCAGGAGTCCCAAACTCTTTACCTCGTCGACACCTTCATAGGATTTTTGTCTTATCAAACATCACGTTACCAAGTTTCTGAACTTTCACATTATTAATACAGAAAATAACTTTGAAAGGTATCGGCAGTTCTAGGTCAATTCACCGAAATACACATTCGACGGAAACACTTTCGCCGAAAACACATTCGCCGCACGACACATTCGCTGAAAATATGACAATTTTTTAGCAGACTAAGGTTTACTACAAAAATTTAAGTTTTTTGAACATCCTGTGTTGAATAAGTATTTAAAATTGATCAAATTTTTCATTAACTATAATATAAACGGTAATTAATTGTCTGCTTTTAATGCTATATAAATGCTTGTTCTTTTAGACCCATTATAAAAGTTTCTAAATAAATTTATTAGTATTTATTAATTAATAAAAATTTAATAAACTTTTCTATTTTTTTTTTGTAGGAGTTGCTGAACTAAATTGATTTTGACTTCCTTTTTGTTTTGTACTCAAACACATTTCTCCACATTGTCACTATTTTATAAATATAATAGTTAAATGAATTTTCTTAAAACCTAGAAATAAATCTGTTTTAACTGTACCTTCAATAGTTGTTGAAATATAAGAATTTAAAGTTGGGTAGACTTTTTTGTGGGCACCCTGTATAGTAAAAACTTCACGAGCGTCTAACAGTGTAGCAGACTGATTCTACAATGAATATAGAAGGATAACGTGAGACCAAAACAAACAAAAAATTATTTTTCTTTTGTAACTGGTAATTGTACACAGAAAATAGGATTAACATAGAATTAATAAACTGACACAAATATTCCAGCAATAACATTATATGAGTTATATAATTTTGTTAACGTAAATTCCATAAAGTTTAACAAATAATTATGTAGAATATTGTATAGTGATTTATATACATATATTTAAGTTCATCTATATGTAGTTTCATCTTTCAACACCCTTTAAAGCTTCATGGGGTGAATATGCTTTAAACTCGCAGCAAGACTTTGATATAAGGGTGATTTTTTTAAAGTTTTAGTCACAAATTACAACATTTTTCCCAGGTTCGGTCTTTTCCTCCGTTTTTTAAATTATGTTCGAGTAGCTGAAAGCAACATTTTCTTACCCAACAATGTTCAATTACTAATTCTTCTAGCGGCATCTATCCCTCGTGACTCTTCCGTGTTTATTGCTCAACAGAAAACACTAATTGATTCAAAGGGATCGATATCGACCACTTCGAGACCCTTGGTCTATTACGGGGTGACAATTATTTAATTGTCGAAATAAACATCTGTAACTTCTACAATTATATTGTGACAATATAAAAACATATCATTAAAGCGGAGAAGTTGAAGTTTCATAAATATGCATCAATTTTCAAAATAGAGATCTTTGGATGTGCTCCATCTGCCTTCAAATATCTTTGCATTTTCTTATGAGAATGAGGATATTTATTCAGAAATGCACAATTTTACAAAATTTATTACGGAATTTTTACTTTGATTTATTTTCTGAAGCCCGTCCTGGTACTCTTTGCTCTGCGCTGCCTTCATTACCGTGCGGAGAGTAGCCACATTGGTCTGTGAATTCGGATCTTGAAGTGAAGATGGTTTGTTGTTCCTTAATTAGCCCCAGAGGAAAAAGTCTTAAAGGTGGAAAATCTGGAGAACGTGCGGGCAAGTTTACGTCGCAAAATCTTGAAATTAAGTAGAATTATCAGAATTGTTAGATATAACTGATCTTCATTTTTAATCTCTGCAATTGGAAGGTTTAAATGAAATATATAAAGAATCCCTCGTTTTAATGAAAACTTCAAACTATGAAGAGATTATTATAATTTAATAAACAGTTATAATAAATTTCAACTCAATATTTAGTAGTACAGCTGAAATTCAACTCCATTTTCCACACAAATAAATTTAGGCTCCAATAATGAATAAAAAAATTTAAAATAAAATATGCAATTAGCTGATATGTAATTATGTGCCCATTTAAACTTTCAGAAGTTATGGAAAGTTGATTTTACGTTCACAAATTCAGGGAATATACGAAACATTTTGGAATCATAATTGAAGATGTTTAACCCTGGAATGACCAGAGGCCTGAACCACTTCTCACAGAGGAATTATATTTTTTACTATTAAATATTGACTCGAGTTTCCGGAAATCCGAAATTTTTATAGTTTGATGTATTTTTAAACAAAATCAATTAAGATAATGCACCACATTAGTTTTTTATTAAGTTTTATAACATTTCATTATCATACTTCTGCTGTTGAGTCACATTGTAATTTACACCAAAAATAGCTAATATTCCTGTAAGTGATGTTTCTAGTGTGATAAAAAATGTGAGCAATTATTTTTCATCCGGGCTCCAGAGGCCCATTATATCAAAAAATTTGTAAAACGGAGTAGAACAAATTTTGTTGCATTATTTTCACTGAGATAATAATTATACGATGAATAAATACGTCAAAGAACAAATGAAAGTCACAAAGTTTCAACAGCTTAAGTCATTCAGTTTCAAAATTATGCATCAATATTTAAAACCGGACCAGGCCTCTGAGGCACGCTGGTCATTCCTGGGTGAATATTTAATCGAATATTTAATATAGCCATTTTTATAGATACTTTTAACAATAAGTTATAACCTTTTAACAATGGCAAACCTCTCGGACTTTAAAAGAGGCCTATTTGGTGGTACTTGTATGGAAACAGCCCGAATGTTTGGCGTTACAAGAGGTACTGTCTCAAAAGTAATCACTTCCTTTGAAAGATACGGGAAAATGCCCTGAGCAAAATACAAGACATGTCGAAAGACGAATTGTCTGAGAGAGATCGTTGAACTGTTATATTGAATTGATATAACTATACAGTTTCCATATTAAACTGTTCGTCAGGCGATACACCTCACTTGTAACCCTTCCACGAAAGAGTTGCAAGATGTTTCTTTTTTTTTTGTCAAACCTCAGTTGACACTTTTAATGGAATCTTGTGAATTATATAAACAGTTTCTACCAATCAGTTTAATTAAGGGGGCCAACCCACGTTTGAAAATACTTTTTTTATTTTTGGACCAATCGTTTTGAAATTTGTACGGTATATGTAACTACGCAAAAAAGAAAAAAAATTTATTCATGTAACTTTATCGATTTTGGCTTTAGTTTTCGAAAAATGTAGATTTTAAAGTTTAATTTTTTTTTACAAATTTCGAAAGACGAAAAGTGTATGAGTTTGGGAATCCTTGGAACATTTCGAACGAATAAAAAGAGGAGTTTTTAAAATTCCCTTCCTGTTTTTTTATTAGCATTTTTTTGATGATGAACTAAAATTTAAAAAAAAATCGATTTTGAACTGCGATAAAAAGAGAACGAGGAAGAAATTTGAAAAAGCCCTCTTAAATTTGTTAGGAATGTTCCAATGAATCTAAAACTGTCTTTTTTTATTGTAGCTTGAAAACTCATTGACTTCTCGTCTTCTTTAGTTGGAAAATACACAATGTACAAGAAACTCAAAAACATGAAATAATAGAGTTTAATGTCAATTTTATCACTATGGATGAATTATGAATGCTGTTTTCAAGTTATTCTGTGATCTCAATGGGATGTGAATGCTTAATTATCCTATTTTACCTGTGAATTACCTATAATACCGACATAAATTCCATAAATGCCATGAATATGAAAATGTCATAAAATGGGCCATCTCAATTTTGAATTTTTTTTTTTTTTTTTTGGACCGATCGTTCTGAAATTTCGTGAAACTCTTTCGAATTTGGCTTTATTTTTCGAAAAAAATGTAGTTTTTTAATTTTTCAAAAAGTTTTTTTACGAATTTCAAAAGACAAGAAGTGTATGAGTGTGTATGCTAGAATAAAAACGAAGACATCTTTTGAATCCTTGGAACATTTCGAACAAAAAAAAGAGAGAGTTTTCAAATTTCTATCTGGTTTTTCTTTTTTTATTACATTTTTTGATGAATAACTAAAATTTTACAAAAAAATAAAATTTTTCGAACGAGCAAGAAATTTGGAAAAGCCCTCTTTTTGATTTGTTCGACATGTTCCAAGGATTCTAAAACTGTCTTAATTTTCATTCTAGCATATACTCTCATACACTTATCGTCTTTTGAAATTTGTAAAAAATATTATTTATCACAAAACAAAAAATAACCTAATTTCTTAAAAAGAACTTATTTGACCTAATAAGTTGAGTTAAACAGATGAAACTTATTAATTTATTATTTTTTCAATAATAAATGAAATATTTAAATATATTAGAATCTTAATAATATTCAATTTCAATAACAATTAGTATTCTGCCGATTATAATATCTGACAGGAATATATGTCATTTCTTTATTTATGATAAATATTAAATGATGAAAGTCCTCTCATTACTGCAATACTTGTAATCATTAATAATTCAAGACACATCACATCAATGTTATAATAGTTGTATTTCCCGAGATGCAATAGACAGCAAACATAGGTATTTGCTATCACACAATAATTATTATTCCATGCGTGTACACAGTTATATTCAGGAATGATCAATTATTTTAATTATTTTCTATGATAAAAAGAATAAGGTTTTTTTTCGATCAGGATTGAAAGTATCAAATTAGTTTTATGTTTATTTTCCTTTTAAGGGGACCGACCATGGTTTTTGAAAAAAAAAAAATATTTATGAAGCTACGGTTCTGAAATTTGGTACCCATAGGTGAAATTGAATTTTCTTCTGATTTTGTTCATGGCATTTTTTCGATTCGACCAATAGAAAACGAGTTATTCGAATTTCGAACGGAATTAGATCCTTTTTCAAGGCTTTATTTTGGTTGAAGCTATGAAATTGCAGTTTTGCGTTCGATTTGTCAGGGGATGGTCTAGAATCGTAGTAGAGTTCTGGTCGAATTTCCGATTATTTTTTTGAAATATTAAAAAAAAAATAATATATATTTCTTTTAATTCAATATTTCTAAAAATAATCAAAAATTCAAACAAAACTCAAATAAAGTTCTAGGTAATTTCATGGAGATTCGAATGCAGTAGCCGTAGCTTCAACCTAAAGACAGCCTCAGATGTTTGAATACCAAAATTTGTTACTTTTGGCATTCAAAGTTATTGGGGGACCAACCATGTTTTTTGAAAAATGAAATTATTAATGAAGTTACGGTTCTGAAACTTGGTATTCACTTATGAAATTGAATTCCCTATCGTTTTTGTTCATGGCAATTTTTTGATTAGACCCAAAGAAAACGAGTTATTCTAACTAACAGAGCGCTATACCCACCCCCTCTCCCCTCTCCCTAGAGGCATAGCGTCACACAGGCACACTCTAGAGTTCTAATTTTTTGTGCAATCACTTATGAAGGTGTTAGGTACCTATTTATGAAATTAAAAAAATGATAAAATTTTGAGATTTTTCCATGGTCGGTCCCCTTAAGTAAAAGCATAATATATATATTCAATACGTTGAAAAATACTTTTGCAGTATTGTTATATACCCAGCTAACCAAAAGCTGTTTGTCCCACGTCTTAAGACGTCTGATACCCCTCGCTATAGAGGGATTTAAGACGTGGGGCAAGACGTGGGGCGGGGGACATCAGACGTCTTGCAGACGTCTAACCCTCTTCATTTGCACAGGGGTCCCCCTCTGCAAGACGTCTGATCCCACGTCTTGTCCCCCTCTGACAGAGGGGGACATCCACCTGTCCCACGTCTTACCCCACTCCGTTTTCAAGACGTGGGACAGAGTGTGGATGTCCCTCGCTATAGAGGGTATTAACAATAGAAAGATTGTTAATACGCTGAACTTGTATCTTTACTTAATCTTTCAATTTCTATAATTTGATAATCATTTAATCAGACATAATCTTTTTAATCTTGTACACTGTTCATTAGAAGGAAATGCTATTTAAATTTATGGTCATGTTATTCTCGCTAGGAGCTCGAATATAATTATAAACGAATAGCTTTGATGTAAGCCGCTAATATAACTTTTAACTTCAGAACATAACTTTATAACTTGTAACTCAGAATATAACTTTATAATTTGTACTAAGTTATATAACTTCATGAACTTTGTAAATCAGTTATACAACTTAGAATATTGAGTTCTTTTTCTATAGATAGAATTGAAACTAATACTTAATTAATTTAAAAGGAATTAAGCAAGTATTTCAATTATTCTAATTGAAATACTTAATTAATAGTTAGGAACTTGTAACATTTCTGATCATGTATAGGTTAAACAGGACTCTGAAATAGTATGCTTAAATTTGGATGTTTATTAGCAAATCAGGTTTCACTAAAATGAACTATTAGTAAATCTGATCGATCTATATGTTAATCGTATAGAAAGCCATTACCACTAGCGTGTTAAATTTGAATAATACATTGTGTGTTATTTCTATCTGCAGTGAGTAGAAAAACATCTTTGAAAAGTACTATCAGTACCTTAACAGAAGTCTATTCACTCACTGGAAGGTTGGACTCTCCAGTTCACCCTTTAAATACCATTGGCACCTAACTAAAGTGTTCATAGTTCGCGATGGTCTCTTGAAGACTGGTTGGTCGGACCAAGTCCGGTCGGACTTGTCCATCCACGGGTTTCGTGAGTTGGCAACTCAAACCCTTGTTTATTTAAAACCCTTAAGTTTACTCAACCGCTAGTTTATTTAAAACTTGTGTTGTGTTATTTGAAGACTTGTGCGTAAGTCTTAGAACTCTGTACTATTCGAACTTTAATATAAGTACACCCATTTAAAACTTCCTTGTGTTTAATTTACTTCCTAAAAACTTTTACCGTTTAGTCATTTGTCAGTTTAATAGAATTCAATCAATTACCTCCAAGTCTCTTCAAGTTAAGATAATACAAATAATTGTTAAAGAACCCGGAGACTTAATTTGCTCTATGGGATAAGTTTATTAACAAGCCTCATCTACTTAGAAAATAGGTGATAATTTACTATCAATCCCATAGGAAAAGGGCAATTTAATAGAGGGATTCAAGACGTGGGACAGAGTGCGGATGTCCCTCGCTATAGAGGGAAGAGGGAAATAAGACGTGGGACCCACGTGGGACAGAGTGAGTATTCAAGACGTGGGACAGAGTGGGAATATCCCCCTCTGCAAGACGTGGGACAGAGTGTGGATGTCCCCCTCTGCAAGACGTGGGACAGAGTGCGGATGTCCCCCTCTGCAAGACGTGGGACAGAGTGCGGATGTCCCCCTCTGCAAGACGTGGGACAGAGTGAAGATGTCCCCCTCTGCAAGACGTGGGACAGAGTGCGGATGTCCCCCTCTGCAAGACTTGGGACAGAGTGCGGATGTCCCCCTCTGCAAGGGGGACATATCATTCTTTTGGCTCAAACTACTTCGGTTAATTGGGGTATATAAATATGTATAAGAAATAAAAAAGATCTTACTAATATTATTGCAATTTCTTACCATATTGCATATAGTGTATATGTACATTTGGCTGTATATCATTTATTTTAATATTACATATTGTTAAATACAAATTAAATGGGAAGAAATGAAGAATTGTAGTGGTCATCTCGGGAATCGAACTCAGGACTCTAGTGTGATGTACTATTGAAGCCTGTGTCGCTACCACTCAGCCATCCTGGACATGGTAGAAGTAGTATTGAAATGACCTTTATGCAACTTGATAACTTGCGTGCTTCTTAAAATTATTTTAAATAAATATAATTTAATATTCTACATTTTGGTATTTTATATTTTTTAATGTAAATGATAAGGATGTGTATAAAGTTATTTATTAATATTTGTATTGATAATGTAAATTAATGTTATTAACTACCTAATTACCTATAACTGTTAATTAATATTACCTATAGTTACCTTCTGGTGGTATCACTACCTTATACCTATCTAGTTACTTACTAGAGTTTATTTATAACTACCTAGTAACCTACAAGTGATAACCACCAATCTGTACCTACTGGTGGTTATCACTACTTACCTATTACGTAGTATTTATCAGTACCTACTTAGTTACCTACATTACTGTTTGTCAATACCTACCTAATTACCTACTGGTGTTTATCAATGCCTACCTAGTTGCCTACATCTGCTTATCAATACCTAATTAGTTACCTTCTTGTGTTTAACATTGCCTATACCTACACAGAGAAAAATGTTTACTCATATTTAATGGGTCAACAATTTATGCTTTGAATCAATTTATTACGTGAGTTGGTTTGACTATATTCATGTTTTCATGTGTGTCAAAACAACTATGACGTGTGTGTCACCAAACATAGTTAATTCAAATCATTTTATGGATTGAATCAACTTACTATGAGAGTTGGAGTTACATTTTGGGAGTTTGAACATATGTTAAAACAACTAGGACATAGTGTGTTGAAGTAACTCACAAAGATTGTTAATCCAATGTATCTGGTGTATGAATTAACTTACTATGAGAGTTGGCGCTACTTTTTTGTAAGTTTAGGTGTGAGTTAAAACAACTATGACATAGTGTGATAATGTAACCCACAAAGACTGTTAATCTCATTTATCTGGTGTATAAATTAACTTACTATGAGAGTTAGTGCTACTTTTTTTTAAGTTTATGTGTGAGTTCAATCAAATGAGTAAGTGGCAACTTATGCTTTCCTCAAAGCTAATTTATTCGCATAACACTTTTCAGTTCAAATCTTGTTTCAAGTGTGTTACGTGTTGAATGTGAACGCTCCTCAATACCATTTTAGTTCAAGTGCAAACAATAGCGTTATATGCACTAGATAGTATTATCGCTGCCGATCGATTATTAATTAATTCCATTAATAAATTGATAAATATCTGCCTAAATATTCTAAAATATTGGTGATTGATAGTTTGGTGGCTTTATATAGGTAGTTATTTGAAGAGCTGATTATCAGTATATAACTTTTATAATAATAAATTTTGATTACTGCCTTCCAGTTTGTAAACTGATATCCAAACTAATTTTCCTAAATTATTATATGTTAACTTATTTAAGCATCATACCTACCTAGCTGTTTTTTTTTTCAGTGTCAATACCTTCTACATTGGGTACGGTCAAGAGCCCCCCCGGTCAAGAGCCCTCCCGGTCATGAGCCCCCCCCCCCCCGGTCATGAGCCCCCCCGGTCACGAGCCCCCCTCCCTGTTTTTTTAATCCTTATTTACCTAGTTAAACAAATGAAGAATTACTTAGATAGAAATAACTGAGAGTTACTAATGTAGTTTGTTGTATCCGCTAGTTTGTTGTACTGCATACTTCATGATTGTTTAATGATCTGACAGGGGGGTTCGGGGGCGGCACGCCCCCCGATATACATATATTTTATGTCTATTCAGTAATGAACTACAAAAGTGTCAATAAGGATTAAATAGTCTAGGTAAATAAGGATTTAAAAACAGGGGGGCTCATGACCGGGAGGGATCAGGACCGGGGGGGCTTATGACCTACACCCCTTCTACATAGGCTAGGCAGTTACTGCGCTGTCCTCATAATAGGGTAAGTTCCAAATTATCAGGCGATTTCAAATTTTCGGTCACGTATGAAATATAGTATATAGCTACCTAATAGCTAATTAAAATAAAAGTTAATTTAATATAGTTTTTCTTACGCGACCGAAAATGTGGAGCCGTCTGATATTTCGGAACTTATCCTAGTATCTTAAGTAAAGTGGTCTGATAATCTATATATTTTAAAACTAGTTGGTGTACCTATAGGTAGGGTTACACAGCCAAATTCGGTTCTTTAATTTCTAATTGTGACCCTATTAAGAGAGTCTCAAAATCATTCTGAAATTAGTTTAGCTATATACTGAATTGTTGAATATCATAATTTAAGCTCAATTTATGATAGGTTCTATTCATTTCACGAGTGCCTTGAAGTCATGATGGTTATTAATGTTTCTGAGATAAGAGAACGCAGTTAGTTAAAGTGCCGCAATTTACCTACTTGACCCTAGTTTTCTATGACTGGGAGAACTCCATCTAGGGAGGTAGTCGGAGGAGAACACCGTCCAGGGATTTAGCAGGGAGAACTCCAACCAGAGGTGAGCCTTTTGATATATTATACTTTCTTGGTATTTAATTAAAGTCTACATTATGAGTGTATAATGAACAAAATTATGAGGATTAGCTAGAAAAATCCATTGCATTTATTAGAACTAAATTTATAATGCATCTGAAGATTTATAATTAGTTTAACATTTTATATAAATAATTTACCTATATGAAAGAATTCTAAGTTAATAATTCTTTTCATTTCTTTATTAATATATGGTTTTCTATATTTTCTGAATCTACTTTCAGATCTTGATGAAGAATTGATGAAGTAGATCAACGTCATCAACTATCGGAGTCCTCTTCAATTCCTTTGAATGGTTCAGGAACAATTATGCTAGGTCAAAGTAAGTATTTGAAAATGTTAGATGATTTCTAAATATGTATTTGCAATATGATTAGCTCTTACTTTTTCATATGCTTTTAGGGATTCCAGACATGAAAAGTATATCGAAGCTGTCGCTATCTCATCACAAAAGGAAAAAGAGTAGGTGATGTTATTGATAATGTATATGAACGATACTGTGAATTTCTATTCAATATATATTAATATACGAATCTCTTATTTCAGGAATTGGCAATCTACAGTCGTGAAAGAAAGTGACGAGAATTCAAATTAAACTTCTAAATAATAAATCTAAAACTTAAATGTTTATATTTCGTTTTCAATTTGACCTTGGTAATTCTATTAGCATATTTCAATATCAGTGCCTATGAGTAAGATGAATTGCACTAAAATATGGTTTAGAAGATAAAGGCTTTATCATTAATTTATTATTCATTAAGTTATAGTACAATTGCAGCATATCAAAGATTTATCAACTTTTGTAATCTAGCCTGGTTAATTAATTCATCTAGCCTACCTATTTATTACTACGTAAAGTTATTAATGTCATCTAACTACTTATTTATAAACTGACCTGATGAGATTACTTATTCAATCTAATCTATTAATTTACAACTGATAACCATATATCAATTCATAGGATCGAAAACATTTCAAAAAGCAAGGATAGGTCTAGGTGATCAATTATTTTTTAAAATTAAAATAGTATGCATATCACAGAAGCAAAAGTAGAAAATAAATGTGAACATGTTAGATTTGGTCCTAGAAAATAAATAGTCTAATCTAATTGAAACCGGGACCTAACTCGAGATTATAATTCAATAGAGTAAATATAGTGACTGAAAAAGTCTTGTAAAAAGTCTGGCTACTGCTAACCAGACCGATATTTCAACCTACACTATAATAGTTGATATGCATTTACTTAGTTAACAAGTAGTTGATATAACCAACAAAGAAGATGATATAACCTACACGAGTAGTTGATATAACCAACACGAGTAGTTGATATAACCTAACCGAGTAGTTGATATAACCTATACGAGTAGTTGATATCACCTATACGAGTAGTTAATGTAACCTACACGAGTAGTTGGTATAACCTACACGATTGTTAGTATAACCTACACGAGTAGTTGGTATAACCTACACGAGTAGTTGATATAACCAACACGAGTAGTTGATATCACCTATACGAGTAGTTAATGTAACCTACACGAGTAGTTGGTATAACCTAAACGAGTAGTTGGTATAACTTACACGAGTAGTTGGTATAACCTACACGAGTAGTTGGTATAACCTACACAAGCAGTTGGTATAACCTACACAAGCAGTTGGTATAACCTACACGAGTAGTTGGTATAACCTACACGAGTAGTTGATGTAACCTTGTTCTGTAGTTGTTTCAACCATTACATATAATTGGTTCAACCATCACGAGCAGTTTTGACTATCACAGGTAGTTGTTGTGACCATCGGGAATTAAAAATAATCAACTCACATATGTGTTGTTTTAACCAACGTCAATTTAACTCATATTAAATAGTACCTGCAACTCACCACGTAGGTAGGCGCACAGATATACCATAAAATTTAGTCAAAACAAATCAAATATGATTTGATTCAACTAATCCTTTCTCTGTGTGTAGTGGCCTACAACTGTATATAAATACCAATCTAGGTCCTAGTTACCTACTAGTATTCATCAATACCTACCTAATTACCTACAACTGTTTGTCAATGCCTACCTAGTTATCTACTAGTGTTTATCAATGCTTATCTAGTTACCTATAACTGTTTGACAATACCTACCTAGATACCTACCTGTACCAATACCTACCTACCTAGTATACCTACTAGGTAGTGTTCATCAATCCGTACCTACTTACCTACTACCTAGTATTATTCATCAATGCCTACCTAGATAGTAGATACCTACATCTGTTTATGAATACCTACCTATAGTTATGATACGTAAATAAAGCTTGAGATAGATATACCTTTTTGGTATAACTTTTCCCGCGTAAAACAGACGAGGGACAGAGAGGGACATCTCGCGTGGGACAGACGTGGGACAGAGAGGGATATCCCGCGTGGGACAGAGAGGGTCATCCCACGTGGGACAGACGTGGGACAGAGAGGGACATCCCGCGTGGGACAGAGAGGAACATCCCGCGTGGGACAGAGAGGGACATCCCGCGTGGAACAGACGTGGGACAGAGAGGGACATCCCGCGTACTTTTTACCGCGTAAAACAGACGAAGGATAGAGAGGGACATCCCGCGTGGGACAGACGTGGGACAGAGAGGGACATCCCGCGTGGGACAGAGAGGGACATCCCACGTAGGACAGAGAGGGATATCCCGCGTGGGACAGAGAGGGACATCCCACGTGGGACAGAGAGGGACATCCCGCGTGGGACAGAGAGGGACATCCCGCGTGGGAAAGACGTGGGATGTGAGTGGGATTTAAGACGTGGGACAGACGAGGGACATCCCGCTTGTGTAAGACGTGGGACCTGAGTGGTATTTCTGACGTTGGAAAGACGTGGGATTTTAGACGTCTGGAGACGTCTGAAATCCCCCGTCCCTCTCTGTCCCTCGCTAGCGAGGGATGTCCCCTCTGTCCCACGCGGGACAGAGAGGATATGGTTAGATGGGTACTTTTCAATGGACCTTTATACCAATGACATAATTATTATACTGCAGTAAAGGTGGAATTCCAATGCAGCGGCTGAAGCGGCTAGAGCCGCTCTACATCCGTTGGTTTCACTTCAATAATTAAATTATCAACAAATTTATTAACATTAATTAATGAATTAATGTTAATTTATTTAATTACGATACTTTATTTATTAGTATCAATTAATTTATTAATATTAATTTAGCTATCAATGTGAATATTAATTCATTAATGTCAATTTATTTATTAATTCAAGCTCATCTTTCACACTGCCAAGACGTGTGGTGTCGTGGAAGCTCAAGAAAGTTAATATTATTTGATAAACCACTAGTTCAATATCATGTCTCGCTCGGATAGTATCGATAGTCTTGATACATTCGACGAGGATATTGAGAGTGAATCGGAGTGTACCACGGAATTGGATGGTTTGAGATCCGAGGCAGACAAAATAGCAGCAGCTGTGAAAAACCTAAGAAGCTATCAACCAGTAACAGTGAAAAGAGTAGGAAGACCAAAGAAAAATAGTTCACCAAACCACAACCAAGCTCAAACATCAGACCCAATTCAAGCTATTCTCTCTTCAATAGTAGAGTTTCAAAATACTCTCTTACATAAATTATCATCCATAGATAATAGGAATCGAGAGCTGAGCAAACAGCTCTCTACACTACAAGGGACTTCTAATAGTAGACAGACTTCCAACCAGCCTCTATTTAGTGAAATAGTGTCAAAAGTAGCAACCAAAACCCAACCCAGAGAACCTAACATCGACAAAATCACTGCAAAGCTTGATTGGATAGAGCAGGCTTCTCTCGAAAAAGTCGTGAAACTGGACGGAGAGAAGATCGCAGAGTTGGCAGGCAGAATCCAGTGAAAAGAAGTAACTGACGCTAGGGAAAGCGTAGTGGAACTGTTAAGGACTGTGGAAGGTGGATTGACTGGGGAGAGTGTAGTTAGTGTGAAGGCGGTTGGAAGGGAGAAGAAACATTTGAAGGTTACGGAGAGAGACCGGCAATGTAAGTTTGGCCTGCTCAAATAATTCGAAACTGATAAACCAGCAAATTTTTATATTAGTGAATATTTAACTAAAACTAGGGCACTTTTATTTTATAAACTCAAACAACTAAAAAATCTTAATACAAAAATAAAATCTGTATATACTTTTAACGGCAATATTTGTACAAAAGTTGAAGGAAGTGACAAGTTCCACTACATAAATACCACTGCTAATTTTAATCATTTTAATTTAACTGTTCTTAACTCCGAAAGCCAAATTAATTCTTCAACATAGAAAAATGCATCAGAACCAAATTTTATTTGATAACAATGAAAACTACCCTATAATACATTGCAATAGTCTAAATCTAGACAGTTACAAAGAACTGCTTTTACCACCTCAATCTTTTAGTCTACTTTGCGTTAATATAAGGAGCTGTAGGAGAAATTTCCCAAAACTAGAGGCATTTTTATCATTTAACAATAGAATCCATTTCGACATTATAGTTTTAACTGAAATTTGGCTTGAGGAAAATTTTGATCATTGTTTTAACTTGCTTGATTTTAATAAATTCAATTTATATAGAAATAAACATGGGGGTGGTATATGATATATCTATGTGAGAAACCATTTTAACGCACAAATTTTACCCGACTTCACTTTTATAAATGACAACCTTGAAGTTTTATCTTTGTCAATTAGTAACAAAAACCTGAAATTTAACCTCACTGGATTTTATAGACCACCCTCATCACCAATAACTAATTTTAATGATTTTCTAGTTGACTCTTTTCTGCCGTCTGTTGTATCTTTTAATACTGTCATATGAGGAGATTTTAATATTAATATTTTCAATCCCTCAAACTCTTTTACGATTAACAATTTTATTAACACAATTGCAGAATATAACTTTTACCCATTAATAGACAAACCAACAAGGTACTCTTACGATGGAAATAGTTTTAATGGAACTGTAATTGATCATATTTGGATGAATTTTATCCCTCATAACAATTTATAGTCTGCCGTTGTCGAGTGCGACATCTCTGACCATAGGCCTATTTTATTCCATTTTAAAACTGCAATCGAACAAACTAAGCAGAAATTTACTTATAGGAATTTTAAATCCGAATCTAATAGGAATAATTTTATAGATCAAATCAGACAATGCAATTTTATTCATGACAGTAACGATCCTAATATTTTAGCTAATGACTTTTGTGACAAACTATATAATATTTTTAATTGCTGTTACCCTATAAAGACTGGTAACCGTAATTTTAAAAAATCTGCTGGGATGACCCCTGACTTAAAGTTTTTAATACATAAAAAAATGTAAGCTAGCAAAATTAGCAAGGCTAGGATTGATTTTAAAACGTTCTTATACATATTTTAGAAATAAACTGACTGACATTTTAAGAAAATCAAAGAATCTTTTTTATCAAACTGAACTGCTGAAATCTAAAAGTCCTAAAGAAACCTGGAGTTTTATCAACAATATTTTAAATCGCAATAGAAAACAAACAGATTTCAAAGTGAAACATTTAGATAGAATTTTATCAGGAAAAGAACTCTGTGACCATTTTAACAATCATTTTAGCTCTATAGCCCAAACTCTGTCAAGCAGAATACCTAGTCACAATATCCCTTTTAATTTATCTACTCCCCATAATTTTAACTCAATAGAGCTAACTGAAATTAGTATTGCCGAGGTCAGAGATGTCATTTTATCTTTTAAGAGTAAGACTAGCCATAAAAATGAAATACCACCTTTTCTTTTAATAAAAATATTAGATTTCATTTGTCAACCTCTAGGTAAAATTTTTAATTGTAGTATTTTAGCAGGTATATAACCAAACATTTTTAAGATTGCTAGAATTGTGCCCATTTTTATATCTGGTTTTAAAGAAGATGTTAATAATTTTAGACCTATATCCACTATACCCATTTTATCGAAAATCTTTGAGAAAATTCTAAATACTAGACTTGATATTTTTACTAATAGTAATAAAATTTTAAACAATTGTCAATTTGGTTTTAGAAAGAATGTCACTACAACTCATGCAATTTTAAATCTTTTACATTATGTTTTAAAATCTTTTAATGAAAAAAAAATACTGTATAGCATCATTTTTAGACCTGAAAAAGGCATTTGACACGGTAGACGTAAACATTTTAATGAAAAAACTCCACCACTATGGCATTAGGGACAATTTTAATAAAATTTTATCTAGTTATCTTAGCAACAGACGGCAATATGTTCAAATAAACGATTTTACCTCGGACTGTACTACACTAAATATTGCTTTTTACCAAGGAGCCATTTTAAGTCCAATTTTATTCAATTTGTATTTTAATGATGTATGTAACGTAGGTAAGGATATAGGTTTTAATTGTACTTTATTTGCAGACGATGCAGTTTTTTATTGTAGGAATAAATGTTTAGACAGTCTTGTTTTAAAATTAAATGCTTTTATTAGGGAATTATCCCAATGGCTGGATTTTAATAAACTCACCCCTAACATTTTGAAAACTAAAATAATGATTTTTAACCCCCGTAAACAATTAACCCTCCCTGAAATATATTTTAACAATCAAATTTTAGAACAAGTTCATTTTAAATATCTAGGCATTTTTATTGACGATAGACTAACTTTTAAATAACACATGTCATTTTTATGTAATAAACTTAGTCGGGTTAAAGGTATTTTATATGCAGCAGCCCCTTATTTTAACAGAAAATCCTTAGTTTTAATGTACAATTCCCTAGCCTACTCCCTTTTTATCCAATCTATTATAGTATATGGAAAATCTTTTAACTCTCTGCTCCAGCCATTGAGAACTATTTTAAACAGTATTTTGAGAATTATTTTAAATGTAAAAAGAAATTTTAATGGTAGGTTTTACTTGTCAAATAACGATTTATATAGGAATTTAAATTTACTGAAATTTGACGATGTTTATAATTATTTTTTATTTAAATTTTTTCGCAATGCCCTATTCTTTAATACTGACATTTTTAATACTTACTTTAGAGAATATATTCCAACCCACTCATACCAAACCAGATATACCCATTTTTATGTACCTAATTTTAGAACTGAAGCAAAAAGAAATTTTATTGTTTATAGGGCTATTCATCTTTTTAATAATATACCCGATAATTTGAAATGCTACATGTCAGATTTTAAATTTAAAACCGTTTTTTAAAGAATACTGTATGAATAAATATATTGATTAATTTTAAGCTAACCCACTGCATCGTTCTTTTGATTTCGAGTTAGTTTAGTATTTTTATCATGTTTTAATTTAGATTGATGTATATATTTTAATGTCACACAAGTTTGTAACTTTTCTGGATTTGAATAGATAAAAAAAAGCATTGGAATTCAATCGTAAAAGTTGAACCGCATAGCTCTAGCCGCGCGACTACAGCCGCCGTATGGGAATTCACCTCAAAATACACTACTCTTCCACATTTCTTTTTCAAAAGTGTGTTGTGGCGCCATCTGAATTTGAAAGCAGAAACTAGAGAAACAACAACATTTGGTGTTGATAAACAGCATTGAAATTTTCAGAGCTCAACTGAATCTAGTTTTCAATATTGAAAAAGAAATGAGTAGATTTTAGAATAACTTCTCTGTTGATCCAGTATAACCTAATAATCTCTGCCACAACACTGATACTTTCGATGTTTTGGCGAACACCAAATATATAATTGTCGTTGCTTTAGTTCCCGCTTTCAAATCCAGATGGCGCATTATAAAACAGAAATTTCTGAGTGTTGTTTCCTACAGTAGCCTAATATACTACTACTATCATTAATTTTACTGTACATATAATGCATTTTAATATGGAATATTTTTATTTCATGCACAAATGAATGTAATGCTTTAATTACATTAACGTTATTTCCTATTATCATAATAATTATTCTGTCGTGTTATACAATTAATTAGTTAATTGATTATATGGAAAGAGGGAAAGTTTCTCATGCATTTGATATTACATATTTTCTAGAAACTAGTTTAAAGTATAGTCCTGTAAATGTATTGAAGACCTAATAAAATTATAAATCTACATGTATACGGTATTTATATTATAACAATCTTGGAATATTATTTATATTAAATTAATAGGAATAAAAATGATATAATATCATTCAATTTATTGAAGCGAATACGTATTCAAAGTAATAATTTAGATCATGTCAACATTTAAATTTCAAAGAACGATCTGTCGTAGAGTGCATACCTTCGCCGTTGCTTCCATCCATTTTGACCTTTTCGTGACCTTGACTTTCATCCAGATTGCTTTCAAAATCTAATCAAATGATTCCTGGATAATAACCAATCGTCACACCAAATTTCAGGAAATTACATTACGAAAAACAAGATTCTAAACAAATAAATAAATAAATTCTAGGTTTTCCGAATGTAGATATTAAACCCAGATCAAAACAGAATCAGTTTAATGTGAATGAAATAAATCATTTGTCATATGTTAGATGATAGTCATAGAACTAAATGTCTATTAATAAATAAACGATAAATCCTGTTAAATATAACTCTCCAAGCTCATTATTCTCATTGAATATCATAGTATCGTACGCTATCATCTTCATACACTTGCAGATTAATTATGTCTGTAAGCAAATTGTGTTGTAGGTAATTGGATTCATCCGTTAGATCTCAGATGTACCTATTTCATCTTATAATTGATTCTCCCTCAAATTTAATGAATTTCTGAAACCAACAATTATCTTTTATGTCAACCTTTCAGCTAAGAGTGCTTCAGTAAATCGCTATACTATTATCTTAATTGATATTTCATTGTCTTTAGATATAGAAAACGAAAAGAAATATTTCTCTAAATTTATAAACTCTTACGTGGAGAAGAATCCAGACCAATTTTCAGTTTTGTGCAAGGTGATAATTACATTTCAGGACGATTTGGCAATAAAATTCTTGGGTATCCATTATTTCAGTTGTAAAATGTAAATGAATTCTAATATAATTCAAACTGCGAGAATGTGCAGATTCTCCATCGGTTATTATGAAGGCAATCACAAAACTGCTATAATTTATACACTCATTATTAATAATTTTAGTGCCTAACTTTTGAAGTTTGAAGACACAAAAATTATATTGGAATTCTAACAATGCAAGAATGCTCGAAACTGCTGAAGCTGATTTTGTGATTTATCAACAGTTTAAATTAAAATAATTACTTAACTATGATCTCTATATGTTAAATTGGTGTTTAGTTTCTAAGATTTTTTTCCAGCATTGTTTCAATATCAAAAATTATTTGATATTGAAGTTTGTTTCTCAAACAACTGAGCTATTTCAACAGTGAATGCCATAATTTAGAAGCAAGATGGTTTCTCTTCTCACTATATAATTTCCTCTCCTTACCCCATTTGCCACAATGTTATTGGTGTTACTTACCGGGCTGTTCTTGTTCTTAATCTCCTCAAAATTTCACTCATTTTTTTACTTTATCTTCTATTTCCCACTTAGGTGACATCAGTGGAAGAACGGTTTGTTTCATTCGAATTCTGAGCCAAATGTCAATGCTCAGCTAATTTAATTAAGCAAACAGATTCACTGACGTATTTAACAACTTGGTAATATATATATTGTCGGACCGGTAGACTTGATAATTCTAGTCACTCATGTTCTTCAAGTTGATTGAAAATCGAATTTTATTCGTTTATTTCAAATTTTCTTATATTTAACATCATCTCTTTCCATTGTTTTTCTTGTTTCGATATTGTTAATTTCACTCTCAATAATTTATTAGTTTATAAATCGCTTTTTTATTGATTACAGTTATCTATCTCAAGACAAAGAATCAGATAATCCCAAGATACAGTGACATAATATCCCAAAACAAAATATCGTAATTTCTCAAGACGCTCTACCAGAATAACCCAAGACAAAGTTCCACCAATCACCATATCGCAAGACACACTACTATAATAACCCAAAGTGAAGTACCATAATATCCCAAGACACTGTACGACAACATCTCAAGACACAGTGCCACAACGTCACAAGAAACAGTACCATATCATCCCAAGAAACAGTACTACAATATTCTAAGACACAGTACCACAATATACCAAGACATAGTACCACAATCATGGAAAATAATATTTCTAACCATTTTTTAGGGAGATTTCTGAACAATAAAAACACATTGACAAGTTTAGGCGATAGTACTTGCCAGAGCTCTCCTCTATATAATAAAAGTCCCGCCCACAGCTACTAGATCATGAAAGAGAGAGATGCAACAAGTAGAGCCATTACCTACAAATGAAACTAAAATGTACCTGGAGGTATAAAAGACCGTCCATATCAGCATAAACCATCATAAACCAGTCGCCAACGGAAAACCAAAAATCCAAATACTCCTTTAAATTACTGCCGATACTACTCTTTCTGCTCTGTGATGATGGTACACTCTGTTAGGATAGCTCACCTAACTAGTCACATGGAGTGGAAAGCGGTACCACGGAGCGAGTGACGTGAGGGGATGACGTTGGGCATCTGCCGTAATTACCACTGAATATGTAGTGCGTGATTACTAAACCTAGTAACTGGTCAATGTTCAGTGTTATTGATCAATCAATGTTTAAAACCATTCCTTCTCCATTATTACAATTAAAAATATAAATTTACTTGCCATAAATTAACCGCTATAACTATTTACCTAAAACTATTTACCCTAAACTATTTACCTAAAACTAATTCCCTAAACCATTTCGGTATTGAACCCCGAACGTTATTACTACTACTATTATAAGTAATAGCTCTAAAATCATAACGTATTGCTATTTTCGAATAGTCATAAGATTATTGTGTTCCCACAGTTATCGTGAATTGAGTGGCGCAGCCTGAACATAGTTCCATCATTACGATTGTTGCTTAACTCACTTAGTTCAAAGATACTAATTAGCAATCTATGAAATAATATCGATCCTTTTGTTACTATATAAATCATAGCACAATACTACCATATTTTTAGAGGACATTGTTTCATTTCATATCTTTTCCAATTTTACAAGTGATCGCTGTGGAGATCTACACCAGAACAATCTTCTCTGTTCACTTGCTATCCTCAATTATGTACAATCTAAGCTATAGATTACCAATAAATCTGTCATTGCATACAATTAAATAAAACCTTTAAATAGTAAACGTTTATTCTATAAAACCTTAAAAACATTTCCATATTTTGTATAACAATATACCAAGACACAGTACCACAATATACCAAGACACAGTACCAACAATATACCAAGACACAGTACCACAATATACCAAGACACAGTACCACAATATACCAAGACACAGTACCACAATATACCAAGACACAGTACCACAATATACCGAGACACAGTACCACAATATACCAAGACACAGTACCATAATATACCACGACACAGTACCATAATATACCACGACACAGTACCATAATATCCCAAGACACAGTACCATAATATAC
>CANNZV010001522.1:39902-187877 GCA_947561585.1 Caprella mutica
CCATAATATCCCAAGACACAGTACCATAATATACCAAGACACAGTACCATAATATACCAAGACACAGTACCACAATATACCAAGACACAGTACCACAATATACCAAGACACAGTACCATAATATCCCAAGACACAGTACCATAATAAACCAAGACACAGTACCACAATATACCACGACACAGTACCACAATATACCAAGACACAGTACCATAATATACCACGACACAGTACCATAATATACCAAGACACAGTACCACAATATACCAAGACACAGTACCACAATATACCGAGACACAGTACCATAATATACCACGACACAGTACCATAATATACCACGACACAGTACCATAATATACCAAGACACAGTACCACAATATACCAAGACACAGTACCACAATATACCAAGACACAGTACCACAATATACCAAGACACAGTACCACAATATACCAAGACACAGTACCATAATATACCACGACACAGTACCATAATATACCACGACACAGTACCATAATACCCCAAGACACAGTACCATAATATACCAAGACACAGTACCATGATATACCAAGACACAGTACCACAATATACCAAGACACAGTACCACAATATACCAAGACACAGTACCACAATATACCAAGACACAGTACCATAATATACCACGACACAGTACCATAATATACCACGACACAGTACCATAATATACCAAGACACAGTACCACAATATACCAAGACACAGTACCACAATATACCAAGACACAGTACCATAATATACCACGACACAGTACCATAATATACCAAGACACAGTACCACAATATACCAAGACACAGTACCACAATATACCAAGACACAGTACCACAATATACCAAGACACAGTACCACAATATACCAAGACACAGTACCACAATATACCAAGACACAGTACCACAATATACCAAGACACAGTACCATAATATCCCAAGACACAGTACCATAATAAACCAAGACACAGTACCACAATATACCACGACACAGTACCACAATATACCAAGACACAGTACCATAATATACCACGACACAGTACCATAACATACCAAGACACAGTACCACAATATACCAAGACACAGTACCATAATATCCCAAGACACAGTACCATAATATACCAAGACACAGTACCACAATATACCACGACACAGTACCACAATATACCAAGACACAATACCATAATATACCACGACACAGTACCATAATATACCAAGACACAGTACCACAATATACCATGACACAGTACCACAATATACCAAGACACAGTACCATAATATACCACGACACAGTACCACAATATACCACGACACAGTACCATAATATACCAAGACACAGTACCACAATATACCAAGACACAGTACCACAATATACCAAGACACAGTACCACAATATACCAAGACACAGTACCATAATATACCACGACACAGTACCATAATATACCACGATACAGTACCATAATATACCACGACACAGTACCATAATACACCAAGACACAGTACCACAATATACCAAGACACAGTACCATAATATACCACGACACAGTACCATAATATACCACGACACAGTACCATAATATACCACGACACAGTACCACAATATACCAAGACACAGTACCATAATATACCAAGACACAGTACCATAATATACCAAGACACAGTACCATAATATACCACGACACAGTACCACAATATACCAAGACACAGTACCATAATATACCAAGACACAGTACCATAATATACAAAGACACAGTACCATAATATACCACGACACAGTACCACAATATACCAAGACACAGTACCATAATATACCAAGACACAGTACCACAATATACCAAGACACAGTACCACAATATAACAAGACACAGTACCATAATATACCAAGACACAGTACCATAATATACCAAGACACAGTACCATAATATACCAAGACACAGTACCATAATATATCACGACACAGTACCATAATATACCACGACACAGTACCATAATATACCAAGACACAGTACCATAATATACCAAGACACAGTACCATAATATACCACGACACAGTACCACAATATACCAAGTCACAGTACCATAATATACCAAGACACAGTACCACAATATACCAAGACACAGTACCACAATATACCAAGACACAGTACCACAATATACCAAGACGCAGTACCACAATATACCAAGACACAGTACCACAATATACCAAGACACAGTACCATAATATACCACGACACAGTACCACAATATACCAAGTCACAGTACCATAATATACCACGATACAGTACCATAATATACCACGACACAGTACCATAATACACCAAGACACAGTACCACAATATACCAAGACACAGTACCATAATATACCACGACACAGTACCATAATATACCACGACACAGTACCATAATATACCACGACACAGTACCACAATATACCAAGACACAGTACCATAATATACCAAGACACAGTACCATAATATACCAAGACACAGTACCATAATATACCACGACACAGTACCACAATATACCAAGACACAGTACCATAATATACCAAGACACAGTACCATAATATACAAAGACACAGTACCATAATATACCACGACACAGTACCACAATATACCAAGACACAGTACCATAATATACCAAGACACAGTACCACAATATACCAAGACACAGTACCACAATATAACAAGACACAGTACCATAATATACCAAGACACAGTACCATAATATACCAAGACACAGTACCATAATATACCAAGACACAGTACCATAATATACCACGACACAGTACCATAATATACCACGACACAGTACCATAATATACCAAGACACAGTACCATAATATACCAAGACACAGTACCATAATATACCACGACACAGTACCACAATATACCAAGTCACAGTACCATAATATATCAAGACACAGTACCACAATATACCAAGACACAGTACCACAATATACCAAGACACAGTACCACAATATACCAAGACGCAGTACCACAATATACCAAGACACAGTACCACAATATACCAAGACACAGTACCATAATATACCACGACACAGTACCACAATATACCAAGTCACAGTACCATAATATACCAAGACACAGTACCACAATATACCAAGACACAGTACCACAATATACCAAGACACAGTACCATAATATACCAAGACACAGTACCATAATATACCAAGACACAGTACCATAATATACCAAGACACAGTACCATAATATACAAAGACACAGTACCATAATATACAAAGACACAGTACCATAATATACCACGACACAGTACCACAATATACCAAGACACAGTACCATAATATACCAAGACACAGTACCACAATATACCAAGACACAGTACCACAATATAACAAGACACAGTACCATAATATACCAAGACACAGTACCATAATATACCAAGACACAGTACCATAATATACCAAGACACAGTACCATAATATACCACGACACAGTACCATAATATACCACGACACAGTACCATAATATACCAAGACACAGTACCATAATATACCAAGACACAGTACCATAATATACCACGACACAGTACCACAATATACCAAGTCACAGTACCATAATATACCAAGACACAGTACCACAATATACCAAGACACAGTACCACAATATACCAAGACACAGTACCACAATATACCAAGACGCAGTACCACAATATACCAAGACACAGTACCACAATATACCAAGACACAGTACCATAATATACCACGACACAGTACCACAATATACCAAGTCACAGTACCATAATATACCAAGACACAGTACCACAATATACCAAGACACAGTACCACAATATACCAAGACACAGTACCACAATATACCAAGACACAGTACCACAATATACCAAGACACAGTACCATAATATCCCAAGACACAGTACCATAATATACTAAGACATAGTTCCATAATATACCAAGACACAGTACCATAATATACCAAGACACAGTACCACAATATACCAAGACACAGTACCACAATATACCAAGACACAGTACCATAATATACCAAGACACAGTACCACAATATACCAAGACACAGTACCACAATATACCAAGACACAGTACCATAATATACCAAGACACAGTACCACAATATACCAAGACACAGTACCATAATATACCAAGACACAGTACCACAATATACCAAGACACAGTACCACAATATCCCAAGACACAGTACCACAATATCCCAAGACACAGTACCAGTCTCTGAGGTGTTGGTTTCAGTCTCTCTTGTGAGGTTCATTATGCACTTCCCTGCAGTCAAATTAAGGTCTGCATCCTGAGTTGCAGATTCACAATGCAGATGCAATGCAAAGCCTTTCAGTCGGTATATGGTGCAGCACTCTGTGTATTCTCTGATGGGGAAGAATTAGTAATTTGGTACACGTTAATAATCAAGACAGAAAACTGAGCTAAATAATTACAAAATATAATAACACCAAGTAGAAACGAAATTTTCTAGAGTAATTCAATCAGATTAGAATTAGAAAACAAAGTTTGGGAGACATCGGGTTTTCCCTGAGTAATTAAGATTATTTGAAAATAAAAACATAATATTGACTAAATCACTAATTTGTTTTTATTCCCATGATTCTATTTTTTTAATATTTATTCTTATCCCATTTTGTTGGTTTTTAATGTCTTTTTATGCCTTTTTCGTGCCGAATAATCGCTACTCTCAGGAAATTGACACCGCGAGGTAAATGACTAAATGTGTCATAAATTCCTGTCACGCAAACATCATTTCTCGTAAAATGTGTCTTCATGTCATATTAACAGAGAAATAAATTATTTGCTTTTAATTTTGTTTTAATTCCTTTCATATTACATTAGTTATTTAAATTTAATTAATTTTTCTTATAATGGCTTAGATTCAGTTTTTGTAAAATGGGACGAGAGCTAATGGTTTAACTGATGACGAAAAAGCAACCATTATTAAAGAAATCGCTAAGGGAACGGATGCCAAGGATATAGCCATCTCACTAGGTAACCTGTTAACACTGTGAAGCTTTTTCATGCTGACCCTTCACCAAGAAAAAAAACGGTCAGATTCTGGGGCTCTAAAGGCGGTGACAACTCGAGAACTTCGACTTGTTAAGCGAAATTTGTTTAAGAACCAGGTCTAACTTCAAAAACCATTTTAAAGAAGCCCATTTACCAGAAGTGTCAAAATCAACAAGATGTCGGCTAACGTTTCACCTGAAAAACAACACCCTATAGCTGTTGCCCAGACACAAGAAATCCCGGTTGCGATTGGCTAAAAAGTACATGAAGACAGACATGAAGTGGAACTATTCACTGATGAAACCCGAACAACCCTGGACGGCCCTGACAGATGGGGGAAAGGATGGGTAGCAAATGGCCAAGATCGTCACAATCGTTTTCGTCGTCAGCTGGGTGGAGGAGGCGTCATCATTTCTCCTGCTGTCACTGTGATAAGACGTTGTGGTGTGTGAGATGCTCTGACTGAATACTATATTTTTTTTATGCTGATAAACTCATGACGATGGACATAAATTTGTCAGTTCAACCCTAGTGAAGTGAAAAAATAGGGAAGACTGTATTATTGATGGTTATAAAGGATTCCATGTTGTCAGGGAAGATATGAGAAGTGGCGGGTGTTTCTGTGTTTTATAGAGCTTTTTTAAACGTAGAATTGTTTAGTGGTTATCATCATTATGTAATAATATTATTGAGACTTGTACAGTTAAGCTTAAGATAGGGAGCGTTAGCTTAAATATTGTTGGGATTTATCGTCCCCATTCGGGGACTATAGAAGAATTTACAATTGCTTTAGCTGCAATCTTGAATGAGCTAAAATCTAGAAATCCGGATAAATTATGTTTGATAGGAGATTTTAATATAGACTTATTAAATGAGCAGAGTGAGTCCGTTGGAATGTTTGTGAGTAGTCTGCGAGCTTGTCATCTTATACCATTAATAAGAAGTCCTACGAGGTTCCCCCATGATTTAAATGTTGGAAGACCAACTTTAATAGATCACATCTGGGTTGAATTCTTTGATTGTAAGCTGACGGGTGTATTGGATTTAGACATAACTGATCATTGCCCTCTTTTCCTTTTGATCGTAGTACCAAGGGAGGATCAAAACAAGATACGTACTGAATTTAGAGATCAATCTAACTCTAATTTAGAAGCGTTTATTCTGGAAGTTATTGAGACTGTATAGCCATTTGATGAGATTGAAAATCTTGATGGGAAGGTGAGATACTTTACTGATACTCTCAATGAAATTTATTGTAAGCACTGTCCAGTGAAAGTAAAATATGTATCTCAAAAGAGGATTAATAAACCTTGGCTAACTAACGAAATCCTAGCACTGGTTAAACAGAAATCTAAATATTTCAAAATGTATAGGCAGGGGTTAATCTCGAAAGAACTGAATAATAGTTATAAAAATGAACTGAATTCTAAAATAAGACGAGCTAAACGAAATTTTTATCATGACTATTTCCTAAATAACAAATCTGATGTAAAGAAGTATTGGACCGGTATAAAGTCACTTATTGGTAGAGGAAATTACAGGGTGGGGCGTAAGTTTGGAAGCAATTTTTCAAACATTAATATAATTCTTAAAAATAAGTTCCTAAGTAGGTGATAGGGTTTGAACTATAGTAGAGACACTACATTATGACGTGACAGTGTTATTTTTTACAAAAATTTAGTCAATTCAAAAATGTCAGACAAAAGAGAAGCCATTATTGCTCTACACCGTGCCGGGAAGTCAGATTCCGTCATTTCAAAGACTCTCTCAATAGCGAGATCGACTGTTTGGAAGTGTGTGAAGCGTTTTAATGAGAGAGGAGACTTGACTGATCGTCCAAGAAGTGGTAGACCACGCTCACAACGCACCAAACAACTGATAAAATGTGCCCGAGAGAAGATCAGGAGGAACCCGAAAAGGTCAATACGATTGTTAGCCAAAACAGCTAATGCGAGTCCCAGAACAATGAGAAGAGTTGTCAAAGAAGACCTAAAGATGTCCTCTTTCACCCTCCAAAAGAGACAGACTCTGTCAGAAGCTGTAAAGAAAAAGAGATTGGAGAGAAGCAAAGCACTTCTGAGAGAATTGAAGTCTGGCACGGCTGGTGAAATTGTTTGGTCTGACGAAACAATTTTCACAGTGGAAATGGCTCACAACCGGAGGAATGACAGAAAAATTGGTAAAAGTGCAAAAGACATCCCATACAACCAAAAAACTGTCCACAGAACCATGAAACCTGCTTCAGTAATGGTCTGGGCCGTCGTTTCAGAAACTTGGAGATCTCCTTTAATTTTTGTGGAACAAGGTGCCAAAATCAATGCTAAATGTTATATTGAGAATATTTTGACGCCAATGTTGGAGTCAGCTAAGGATCACTTCGGTAATGACACTCTATGGACATTTCAGCAAGACGGCGCGACTTCACATACTGGAAATGTCACTCAAAACTGGTGCCATGACCATCTTCCACGGTTTTGGTCCAAAGAAATGTAGCCTCCCTGCTCCCCAAATGTTAATCCTGTGGACTTTTCGGTATGATCCATTCGTGAATCAAAGGCCTGTGGTAAATTCCATCGCAGTGTGGATGATTTAAAGCGTTCGCTCCAGAGATCTTGGAAGGAAATTTCACAAGAACAGTTGCGTGCCGCAGTAGGAGGAGTTCGGAGGAGATTTGACGCTGTTATTAAAAACAAGGGGGGACATTTTGAATAAATTTATGATTTTTGAATTCTTAAAACCCTTATGTAATAATACATAACTGTAAATTATTAAATATATTTTTCGTTGGATTATAATATGCACTTTCATTTGCTTCCAAACTTACGCCCCACCCTGTATAACAAAACGAATATTGATAAAATTAATATAAACAATAATTTTGAAACTAATCATGAAAATATTGCTAATGCATTTAACTCTTATTTTTCAACGGTCGCTCACAAGTTACATGATGAGCTACCTCCCCCGGATGACATTCCAGTCACTTCCTTGATCATTCCTCTTGTAAATTCTATTTACTTGGATCCTGTGTCTGTAGCTGAGTGTGAAGGTATCATTTCTAAGCATAAAAACTCGTCTTATGAAAGAAATTGTATCTCAGTTAGACTAATAAAGCGTATTGTTAATTATGTATCTCTTCCTATAGCTAGACTAATTAATGAATCCTTTAATAGCGGTGTATTTCCGGATGTCTCGAAAATTGCTGTAATTACTCCCGTATTTAAGTCCGGTGATCCACTCGTCATGTCGAACTATAGACCTATTTCAGTACTCCCGTTACTCTCAAAAAATTTTGAGAAATGCATGGCACACAGATTATCAAAATTTATGAATGAATATTCAATTTTATCAGCTGACCAGTTTGGTTTTCAGAAAAATAAATCTACTTCTGATGCAATATGCTCCCTGACTGATTATAAATATGAGGGTCTTAATAATAAAAAACATAGTATTGCTCTTTTTTTTAATCTATCCAAGGCATATGATACGGTGGACCATAAAATTTTGTTGGATAAATTACAATGCTGTGGAATTAGGGGAACAGCTTTGAACTGGTTTTCCAATTACCTATCGAATAGAAATTGTGTTGTCAAGATAGGTAATTCTATATCTGGTAGGTCTGTGATGAATGTTTCTATCCCCCAGGGATCGGTATTAGGATGTATTTTATTTTTGCTATATATTAACGACCTACCTAGAGTATCCAATAAAGTCAAATCAATTCTGTTTGCGGATGACTCCACCCTGATTATGTCTGGGGGAAATTTTGAATTGTTGGTGGCTGAATTTAACACTGAACTAGAAAAAACACAAAAATGGTTAATCAGAAACAAGTTAACTCTCAATACTAGCAAATCTGTCGTTATGGTTTTTTCTAATAGATCGCAAAATGTTGACTATCATAAGAAAATTGAGATTGGACAAAATAGTTTGGCTTACTCGGCAGAAACCAAGCATTTAGGAGTCATCATTGATGTATCTTTATCCTTCAAAAGCCATATAAATTATGTTTCTAAAAAATATCTAAAAATGTAGGTATATTGTATAGATTGAGTGACTTTTTACCGGAAGATGTATTGAAGCGACTTTACTATGCATTTATATATCCTTATTTGACTTATTGTAACCTTGTATTGGGTAGTGCAGCTTCTCTTCACCTTAATAAATTATTATTGCTTCAGAAGAAGGTAGTTCGTATAATTACGAGTAGTTCATTTTTGGAACACTCGATCTGATCCTCTGTTTATACGCTTGGAAATCCTGAAGGTTGGAGTTGTTCATAAGTACTTGGGCTGCCTCTATATCCGCAAAAATAATAATAAATTTCATCTCGCAAATCATGAGCACAATACTAGAAATAGAAACCATTACATTATCCCTAGTTTCCAAAGATTGTCTTCTTCGCAAAGATCTATTTCACATATTGTTCCACAGCTCTATAATAGCCTTCCATCCCACTTAAAAGAAATTAATAAAATAAATAGTATTTCAAAACAACTCAAATTATACCTGTTGAATGACTGCAATGTTCAGTAAATGTCCCCACATTGTTGTAATGTGTAGTATGATGGTGATAGCAGTGCATTGAATTTGTAATTTGTTCTTAACTTTTTGCCTAAAAGATCAATTTGGTCTAATATAGACTTGATTTTAATTTTAACGTGTATTTGATTTTAATGTGTTGTTCATTAAGGCATTTGCATTATAATATGTGTATGTGTTCAAAAATTCATTTCAATAAAATTATCATTATCATATCGACAGGCATAATTGGAGATGAACTTAATTGTTGGTCCCTTTAGAGTACCTGAAGATGTAAAAATTACTTCTGCAGTGTACTGTCAGCTTCTGGAGTCTGCATTGCTTCCATGGCTGGATGACGTCCCCCTTTCAAAGCATTTTAAGCTGATTTTTCAGCATGAAAATTCCCTATCCCATTCAGAAAAGGCAACGCAAGCATTTTTGTAATCGATAGGGATTTTTAACCCCATCGAAAACTTTTGAAAGATACAGAAGCAGTCAATTTATCATGATGGGAGGCATTACAGCTCTAAAGACTACTCGTGGAATGCAATACAGACTGGTGCAAGAAATGTTATCCCTTCTGAAATAAGAAAGTTGACAACTACTGTTGATAAAATGATTGAAATGGTTCTCCAGAAAAAAAGGAGCTTATATTCAATATTAATCATGTAATTCATTGTTTGATGAAGCTAAGTTAATTTCTGTTTCAAATTATTATTGTTTAATTATTTTTCAATCAAAAAGAACCCTTCATTTTTCTTAAATTTGTTTAAAAACATCTTGTTTCCATGTTAAAGTTAATAGCGTGGCACGCTTCATAAGTAGTAAAATCATAAAATTACTTGTAAATATAAAACTATGCAATGGATAGGTCTATAAATTTATGTGTAAATTTTGAAGCATATTTTTAATATATACCGTAAGTTTTGACTAATATTAGAAGATATTTTCTGAATTATGATTAAAATTACGATGACGCTAATAGCGTGGCGCGGGGTGTATATCAATGATCTCCATTGGATGAAATAATTAAATTTACCATTGAACTAAGCAATTGAATATTGGATAAAATCCAGTTAACATTTATTTCATCAAAATATGTTCAATTATTAACAACAATTAAATATAACTTTTTCCTTGTTTAAATTATTGATACTCGGAGCTGCAGAGAATATTCTATAATATTTTCATGGATCTGCATATGGTGGCACTCATTCCATTTCTTCAAAGACATTTTTATATTCATCAGTTCGCCAAATAGGCATATCCGAGATATAAATTTTGTTGTGCACTCGTATGGTGCAACTTTATTCAAAGATGTTGCTACCTGAACCAACAGCGACTGTCTTAGTGTTTCAGAGTTGGAATAAGGATATCACGAATATAATTTCCTAGTTGCCTCAAATCATAAATTCACTTTACAGCCTAACAGCAAGTAAACAGAAAAATAGCTTCTTTCTTTTATCTCTCAACTAGCGTATATACATTTTATCTTTGTGAAACTTTTGTACTAATCATTGCAGGTAATCTTCACTTCTTGTATATTTCAAGCAAATTTACAATTTATTTCAATAAATCTAGTAACATATATACAAGGTTGTTAAAAAAAGAAGGAAACCCATTTTCAAACTGGTTTATTTTACAAACTATTAAGGCTAGAAATTTTCTAAAGACTTCATTTTATACCTTTACTTTTTCTGTATCTATCTTGGAAATCTGATAACAGTTACGACAAAAATGGAACATCCTGCAGCGAATTAATAAGGATAAATAAAAAGGGTTTGCGAGAGAAATATACGAAAAAAAAAAATCACAATAGGTACAATTCATTTCATATGGATGTAAAAACACTAAATTCTTTTATTTTCTGTGAATAATAAAAGACAATTAAAACATTAAATATCATTATAGAATTGATGTTTGATATAAAATTGATGTGTTTAATAAAATCAGTTCGCCATTAATTTGTATCTCCTATTCGAAACCCTCAAATTCTGTTTTCAAAAGAACAGAGCTTTTTCGTGACAAGTTACTTAAACACTGAAAGCTTTAAACAGATTCAACCTCATTTTGAACAGAGCTTTCAGGAAAGATTTTCACTATTTAGAAAACAATAATGACTTATATTAATAAGTTAAAAACTGAAGAAACAATTTTATTTTGAACAAAAAGTTATTAGGTCGCAGGAGGTCAGAACGAACAAATGAAAACATTAATCTTATTCAGTAACAATTTATTGAGAATCCAAACATATCAATCAGAAGAAATGAATTAGACATCACTAAAGACATATTTCACCGAATTGGTAAACACGATGTGAAGTATCTTCCTTCCAAGAAGCATGCAAGGCCTGAACTCTTAGAACTGATTTACCACAGTCTAAATTTTTCAAGATGGTTTCTGCAATTGAATGCTCGTTTTGGAGAAGACATAGTTATTGGTGATGAAGAAGTATTCCTCAGAATGAAAGAGTCAATAAACAATACGTTAATTTAATGAAAATTAGAAATTTTTGAATTTTACTACTACCACATGTAAATAAATTATGCCTATTCTGAAGTCCTTTTGTTTTTTCCGTCCTCACGTAAGTCCTTTTTATTTATATTTTTTCAATTCGCTGCAGGATGTTTAATTTAGTTGTAAGTTTAACAAATTTTCATGCAGCATGCAAAAAACTGTACGAATAAAGCTATGTGTTTAGAAAAATTCTAGCTTTAATAGTTTGTAAAATAAACTAAGTTGAAAATGGGTTTCCTTTTTTTTTGCGCCACCCTGTATAATAAGTATGATTAATATTTATGGTATTTCTATAAATTGTATAATTGGTAATATGTTTATCTGATGTTCCCTGTAAATGATAATATGAAACCAAGCACCATCGCCCATAGCAATAATACAACTTTAAATGAAACGAGATCAGAATATCCAAAATATGCAAATATGTAACTACATAATGAAGTCACATAATTGAATATTGATTATTTTTTCTGATAACTAAATTGTGGATATTGAGAAGATAAGAAATCTAATTCATAAGAATCACCCAGACAAATTTTCAACTTTTCTACGTTTCTTCCAACGAGAATATATGTCTGCAAAGAAATTCGTGAAACAATGTCTCAAACTCGATATCTTAACTTAATTGTATAAGGCTGATATTTAAGAGAAGAATATTTTAATGTCAAAGAGACTTTACATTTGCCATAATAACACTCTTCGTGATTTGCTTATATTTTAGTGATAAATGAGAGTTTATTCGAAGTTTTATCCAAATTTATAGAAGAGGATTCATTTCCAGTGCAGTACAAAGAACATAATATTTTAACAATGTACCTAAATATTTTCCTTAAGAAATCGTATCAATAAATAATTACATACCAACAGAGATTAGCCTTTGAAATCTGACTAAGAATTCTTATTCCTTGTTCTCTACAGCAATGCTTTAAATGCTAAACGCAATGGGAAGTCTGAAAATTTGATTCGATTGATTATTATAATAATGAAACTTAAGTCTTTAGTATGAATTTTATGGTATATTTTATCATGAAAAATTATTGAAAATTAGAAGCACTATTATTTTACATAAATCTTCTTAATTTTACCTATAATAAGTGTAAATAAGTTGGAACAATTTAGTAATTATATTCCAATTATATAGTAAATGATTTTTGTTTTTGTATTCTATCCACTTTCTAATTTATTATGAGAAATATAAAATCACATCCGTAGTTTAAAAGAAGAAACAAATATTCGCTGTCAAAATTTAAGCAACATTTTACAACCAGCCAAGTTTCTCAAACTAAATCCTTAGTAACTAAAGTCTCCAAAAGCAAAAGCCTGAATCTTATCAACAGAACAGAACTTCCTCTCTTATTCGCTGCTTGAGCAGGACACACTAAAGTGATTCATGTGTTCCGTGTCAGATTTAGAGTGAAGGCAACTGGATCTTTGTTTTTAGCTCCGATCGACAGAATATAAATCCAATCGGTGTGTAAAAAATGGGACTTTTACTATATAAATATAGAGTTGTAGTTGAGGAATTCCGTGATCGTTTGACTTTTGTAAGATAGTATTTTAACTCTTTAGCGGGCCAATGAAGAAATGAAGTGAAATTTTAAATTTTGATTATGAATTTGTATACAAAATTCATTTCTAAGACACTTTTATTCGTGTGCATTTTTCCTTATTTTGCATAGTTTTCATGGAAATTCGATAAACTGAAGTGATCATATATGGCATACCGCCCGGTTCCCCTAAAAGGACAGGGGGCCGGATAGGGTACATCAAAAAAATTATTATAATGAAAAGAATATTGTAAATTAAGTTCATTTCCTTTCATTTAGTGAGAAAAATTCAGATATAAAATATGACACTATAGCTACTATAAAATAATTCTCCATTTGAATTGATACAATAATAATGAAAAAAATTATGAATTGTAAGAAAAAGAAAATTAATTAAATAATCCAGTATATGTGTTATCTAACGGCATTAGAAGACAGTTCAGACATTCGAAATTAGAGACTCCCACGTCAGAGAGCTGAAAAATGATAAAGTGTTATTCGAAATATTTTTAGTGAGACTGATGGTAGCTAGTTTTAGAAGTATTTTCTTACTCATTCATAAACAAATGTACATTGCCGACGGAATAAGCAAAGTATAAATGTGCATGATTTCTTTGTTCGCCGTCTCTATTTTATCCATTCACCCTCCTGCCCTTCTTCTTTTTCTCTCTGTTCCATCATGTGTTTCTCCAAAGTCTTCTCATTTCGCTCTTTATCTCCACTGTCATTCATACTAATGTTCTTCACTATCTCACTGTACTTCACCTTTACCACCTCTAATATAGCTTCAATTTTTCTTCTCATCTCTTCTCTGTATTTCTCTCAATGTGCCTTCTTCGTCATCTTAATCATCTTCATCAGTTTCTTCAGTGTCTCTTTTTCTTCATTCATTTAACTATGATGACCAGGTGATTGAATATCTCCCATTTATATTCCTTTCCCTTCCCGCCATTACCTATCTTCCCTTCTGGGTGGTACATAGATGCTAACCAGTCCCTTCTCTCTCTTCCTGCTTGTTGGCACTACGAACAACTGTGTTCCTTTCCTCACTTCTCCATACCCTTTCATCATTGGTATTTTGTCTCTCTCACTCAGCTTCGTTTTCTAAACCATTACCACATCTGACTTGTCCACCATCAGCTCTCTCAGCTCATCCTCCTTGCTAGAAGATGACCGCAGACCACAATTCCAGAGGCTCGTCTCTCAGTTCTCCCTTCCATTACTCCTTCATCTGCTCCTCTCCTGGGTCTACTTCCTCCTCACAGCTCCTTCACTTCCACTGATCTTTCCTTACTCCTCAACGCAGTGCACTTCTGGTGATTGAATTTGCTGTCTTCCTTCTCTAGTGAGATTCTGCCGGCAATCTTGGTACTTCTTGTTCTCCTCCGTCTGCTCCTCCACTGCAGCTCCATCTCTCACTCTTCTGATAAATTTTCAGGACAGTGCATGCTTTGTGGATCTCCATCACTCACTGCACCTCCGTTGTTTTTCTGTTGCAGCATCCTGCCACACTCTGCACAACTGACCACTTTTTCTCTCTCCACAACACACCGAAAGCTATCATTTCTTACTTCCCCCGGTCACCTGAAAAATAAACTGCATGATCCAATAATAATAGTCCAATAGAAATTATTATAATTATATTATCGGATAATTTGTATTATTTTGAATATTTCATGGTGTAATTTAGCATTTATGAGGTAATGTCAATAATTTGAAATTCGAATAACAGTCGAGGAAACTTAAAGGTAATTTAGAATGCATATTCTTCAACGAAATGAAATTCTATTCACAAAATAAGTCACTCTATCTCATGCATACAACAATCAAATGGTATTAATTCCCAAATGATGAATCAGCTAACAGATTATTTGATACAATATGGAGCTTATTTCTCGTCATTTATCGACATAGTTTTTTGTTTTGCAAACTTACCACCAATTTCTTGTTATCCCGAGGGACTCTCATAGCAATTTTTTTCAATAATTGGCGCATGGATCCAATGATGGATGAGACCAAAGCCATCAAATTGAGGGGAAAATGAAATTTCGTTCATTTTACGGAAATGATTGCAGAGAAGTCTTTCGGGGATTTATATTCAAGAGATTTTTTGATTTTCTTTTCTGTTTTATCCAACCTAGTTGACTCTTTTAGTAGACAGTATAGCCACTTCCTTTTTTTTGTTTCCAATGCGTGAGTTAGATTGAGTGGAATTATATCTAATATGTATTTAAGTAACCTATTAACTCCTCCATTAATACCAGAAAAGACATAATCCGAAAGTGATAATTTCCTCTGCAACGTCGCAAGTGGTTATCGTTAATAGGCTGGTAAAATCTGCTCAAGGAGTCTTTTAATTACAAGTTAAGGACGTAATTGAGAGGAAATCGAAGATGGTCACATTATCGGATTTTGCATAAATGAGTTAGATATGCATGGTCCACCATGAATACAAATTTCAGCGGTGTTCTTCAATGTTTTCCTAAAGAAAAAATCATCATTATTTCATCCTTCTTCATCATTATTTCGTCATTATTTAATAATTCTAAGGGTTATACTTTTTGTTTACAGTTCAAAGTAGCTTAATTTTTGGTATATGTAAAATTGAATTATAAGAAAATTATATTGGTGACATTTGTTCGATAAAAAGAATATTGAAATTTTCATGGACCTTATTTCAAAAGTCAATTTATTTTATTATTTCACTTTTTAATTGGAGTTCAATTTCTCTTTGTCTCAAATTTCAGAAAATATTAGTGTGAACGATGCAATCTGAACACATTTTTACAATTATTGGATCAAGTGTACTTTAAGGACCCCAGCTCAATCTGGGGTCTCTAAACTACACTTAGGTCATCTAGGTATAGTTTGAAAATTTGGGGTCCTTAAATTATACTTGATCCTTAATTTCTTATAATTATTTTATTTCATTATTATGATTTTATTTCCTTATTTTGATTTTATTTCATTATAATGATTATTATATATTCATATGTTCGTTTCGATTTCCTTATATTGGGTAATATTTTGTATTATTTCCCAATATTGCAATTATTTTTACTAGATAGTTGTCTTTGCTTCATCCATTCAATGGCCAGTAGTGGATCTTCACCAAGTAGAGGGAGAATTTCTGTTTGGAATGTTGCCCTGTTCATTTTTTTGTTGCTCTGATTAGATTTTTATTAGATTTTACATACAAAAATTTACTGGGGTCCTTAAACTACACTTGATCCCAATTATTTTTATGACATTAGATATTTCAAAATTAGCCAAAAAAAATTTGGCTAATTAGTTTTTAACTTTTTATTTTTTTCATATATGAAATATCAAATTTTGTTGTGATTTAAATGAAGGCAAATTCCTCTTGAATAACCTGACTCAAACTACATCAAAATTGATTTAAAATTGTAAAAGTAGACGATTTTTTCTCTGTAAACTTCAGTCAAGGAAGAACTTAAACTATAACTGCGTTTTCTTTTTTTAAACTCTCTCATATTCTTACATCAAATTGTCACTACTTTTAAAATTTTCAATCAATCTAGATGAAATTTGTGGCAGTTCATTCTACAGGAATATGCCTTCATTAATTTCAACCAGAATGTCAAGTTACAATTCAGAAAAAAATTGCAAGTTTTGAAATATTCATAACATAAAAACTAGTCTAAAAAGAGTTTCGATAAAATTATTCGCACTTATCACTAATGAGACAAGAACGATAAAATTGAACTTAAAATGAAAAGGAAGTGACAGTTTCAAAATTTCGAAACGTTTTCTATAAAATATTTTATATTCATTTTATTGAAAAGTTCATGCAATTTAAATAAAAGAGATGACATAAAATCTACATGTTCCCCTTAATATACATTGTCAAAGTAAATATTTAGAGAAGATAATAACTGTTTAATTCCACATGTTATAACTTGGGTTTGATCCTTTTGAAGATAAATTCAATTCAAAATATATATTACTTCAAAGCCTATATTTCCAATAAGCAAAATTACCTAAACAGTTTGTTCTGATACTTTGTTTCACTCATGGAGAGCACCCATTGAAACAATTTGTTGATTTTGAATCATCAATCATCAAAGGAAGAAAAAGAGAGCAAGAAAGAGTTACAAAATCTGACTTCAATTTGACATAACGAATGGGTCTGTAGAGTCAATTAACTTCTTGGCAACATTTAGGCGCAAAGAAAAACTTTCTATATTTTGTTTGTGAATACGGAATTGGAAATCTAATTATTAATTTGAGAACTTGATTTATTACTTGGAAAATATTTTTGCCTATAATTTGCAAAGATATATAGAAATTATATTGAATTAAAACCTGTTTAAATTAAATATTCGAGACACTTATTTACTTTGTTCCCATACAATATTATAGTACCATTCTATTTACTGTGAAGTTATCTTGACAATAATGGCTTGAATAGATATAGAGATAAATGTTTATACTGTATATAATCAAGAGAAAATATTCAGCAGTTTCTATTTGCTATTAAAAATGATATAACGAACTGGCTCTCACTCGTGCATAATATAACAAATAAATTGGTCATTAGCGCTCTGAAATATGGCATTAGGCAACTGTATGATTAGCACAACAAATATTCTGAGACAAACTTGTCTGTTGTAAGAGGTGGCTTCATATATGTTTCAGTTTCCTAATTGAAAACAAATTCTAATTTCTAACATGCAAAATATTGTGAAAAAAATTAATCACTATGAGCTATATTGTATATACATGTTAATTTTAAAGAATTGACAAATTGTATAAAAAAGAATTGCCAACAACACACAGACTATATCAAGACCTGTTTGTATATTTAAAGTTCAAAATAAAATATTTTTCACAGATTATTTTCTTTTCTTCCCACCCCACCATGGTTCTCTTCACCGGTCTCATTTTCTCCCCGTTACGAAGATGGAAAGAACGGAAAGAACGAAATCGATTCGTTGAAGTCAATAATTGTCCTGCCGATGAAATAGTAATGGCGAGTTAGGACAGAGATTGGGAGAACAATTACATGGTAAAGTCACAACCCTTTACTACCGTGCGTGAAGAATTCGTCGCATAAAAAACAAAGGACTTCGCTGCGATAAATTGAATGTATGGAGCCTAGTCACGAATGTGACTATCGCGTCACATGTTAAAAAAAATCAGGAAATTTGAAGACTAATTAAAATTAGTACATATATTAACTATTTATTGGCTACTAAATAGACACATTCGAAGTTTAGAAAATCTTTACTTTTGAAAATTAATTCCTGTCGTAAAGGGTTAACAAAAAACTTTAGTGAACATTTAGAAAAGAAATACCAACAACATACAGACTATTTACTTTGACAAAGATTTAAAGACCTTCTCCATTCTATTATAAAAAAAATTAGAATTGCTTTAAAATTGTAGAGCTAAGGTTATATAACACATCACAGTTAACAGAAAAGAAATCAATCAAGTATTCTATTCACAAGAAATATTCAACTTTCACTCTTTCTAAGATTCATTAGAAGAAAGAGTATGAATACTTAATATAGGTATCTCTCGTTTATACATATTCAAATACAAAATGTTTTAAAAATAACAGTTTTCCAGATCGGAAGAATGTTATGATATATTAAAACTATTATTGAGGAATACATAATTTTATAATTGGATTCTTTATATGGATCTATTGTCTTGAAATGGATCCATGGAAAATTGTCGGATATTGTTGCTTGAAACTTTTTCTTTGCTTGAAATTCAGAGGGTATAAGAAGAACTGAAAAATATCAAATTACATATTATAATAAAATTATAAATCCAAATTTGAAAAAGTTTGCAGTTTTATGACCAATAACCTTATGTATAGCTAGCTCTACATATAATGAATAAAGAAATAAAAAAATATAGTTGATGGGACCTTTAACGATATGTCTGCACTAAATTCAAAATGAATAATTGTTTACAGGTAATTTCCTATTACTATATAATAAATGATCTGCAAGTAAGAATTTGCTTTAAATATTTTCTGGCCAGAATATTCAACCAAAGTTACATAACTTTTCAGTATATGTTAACATATCAATGTTAACAATAAGAAGGTTATTTTGGTATCATGTAAACAAACTTAAGAAAATAATTACCTATTATTAGAATCCAATTAGAATCCATAATACAAATCATATATATAACAACGATACTAGAAAAATTTCTCTGGAATTACACTTCTTAGTTCTTACACATTATAGGGTGGGCCAAAAACAACACTTTGGATATCACTTATGGAACAGTGATATAAAGTTGATATGACAGGTAAAGGTACGTGTACTGAAATTTGAGTGAATTCTGACATGATTAACAGTTGCCCCCAAGCGATTCAAATATCAGAAAAGTAACATTTTTGGTGATACATACTACATTTTGGCAAAAAAAACTCGTAATCTCTGGTTTTTTATCATTTAGAATAGAAAGATTGCTTGAGAGGAGATAATTTTGGTGACTGTGCAGGAAAATCAGACCGGTACGACAATGTTTACAGATACCCCCACCCCTCCAAACAGGCACCGCTGGAGATTGTAGTCATTGTAATGCTCCACACTTATTGAGGGCTGGTGCTCAATGAAGAACATAATAAGGAAATTCATATGCAAGAAATTGAGTAAAAACATTAATTATTGATTAATAAACCAACATATAAATATTTGGGATACTTGGTGATTCAAAAACGTTGACAAAGCGATTTGCATTGGTTATAATCCAATTGCTAAAATCCGAGTAAATTCGAAAAAAATTTGCCATACGAAAATATTGATAGATGCTTTTATAAAATGAAATCAATACAATTCACTGAATCAATTTGAGAATTAAATTACTTCTATCTTATCACAATAACAGCATGATTGCTCTAGAAGCCAAATTTTAACTAGAAGACAAATTTTAAGAGAAATATTGTAATACCAATATATTTTACAAAAAAAAGTGTTCGGGGCAACTCAAAAGTATCAAATATTAATCTGAAATTTTGCAAGTTGTGTTTTTTCATAACGTGCCAACTAATTTTACCTATTACACAGAAAAAACAAAATCGAATATTTTAAAATTAATTGGAAAATATCATTTTGTACAAAATTTCAAATGTTTTGGGGCAACTCAAAAATATCCAGAAATGGCCTGGAAATTGGCATGCAATGCTCTTTTATAACGTATCAACTTATTATAACTATTCCATATGAAGATTCTGAAGTTTGCACGAAACCCATATTTTTTGGCTCTACCAAATGAATGGATATATTCATGGATAAAATTTTCCAAACACGACAATATTTTTAATGTGTGTAAATATTTTGAAAATGTACATTATGAGTACAAGTCAGCTTAAATATTTTGATTATTTTGTACTTATAATCTGAATTATGAACTATTTACATTTGTAAACTTTGAAGAACACTAAAGTAACAGTTATTTGAATATTATTAAAAATAATTAATAGATAAAAGTGACATCAATCGACACATTATATAATAAAATATTAATATATATCTGTCCACCTATTGAAATTTTTCCTAAACGATTACCAGTTGTTTCTATCAAACAGACACCTCATATCTTGCAGACAATCGTAACATTTATTTATTTGGTACATTTGATGAAGTGATCTGCTACCAACATCATCTCCTTTCCTTTAATACGGAATAAGAATTTGAGATATTGAACTATTGACTATAAATAAACTCTTTAGAAAAATCTAGAATATTCAATCATCGATATGTCCTTCAAATTATTAAAGCTAGTAGAGATAACGGACCAGAAATGAAGTTAGTAAAGATTACGGACCAAAATCTAACCAAGTATATATAACGGACAAGAGATAAAGCTAGTAAAGATAACGGACCAGAATTAAATCTAGTAAAGATAATGGACCAGAAATAAAGCTAGTAAAGATAACGGACCAGAAATAAAGCTAGTAAAGATAACGGACCTAAAAAAACTAATTCTCTCTGGGTCCATTATCTTTACTTGCTCCAATTGGTTATATGAAACTTACATGTTGATATCTTTAACAAGCTGTATCAACAATTTAACTACAATGTAAGTATGATATTTGAGCTAGAATTATCTATCGGTAATGCAAGTAACTTCTTGGTCGTCCTCTGGAGTTTTTGTTGATGTTGTGGCACCACGAATACCTGAAATAAATTATAGAACTATTATTATTATTCCATAATAATAGTATGAAAAGGTTCTAGGTAAATTACTCGAAAACAATTGCTCGAAAGACATTAGCTCGAAAACAATTGCTCGAATGAACAACTGCTCGAATGAACAATTGTTCAAAAGACAATTGCTCGAATGAACAATTGACCAAATGAATAATTGCTCAAATGATCAAATTATTGCTCGAATGATCGAATTGGTCACAGTGTCCAAATTAATATAAGTCAGTTAATCATGAAGTTGGAACACTTCAATAATTAGCTGCACTTAACCATCCTGGTTTCTAATTAGTAATTTATAATAACTGTATTTCATATTTTTAAAAGCTAATTACTCTCAATCATAATAATGTTTTTTTTTTAATTTTAATCTCCCTTGTTTTCTTATTTTTATTGAACAGGAGTACTGCGGCAATTTAAGGTACTACAATTTTAGTTTTTTTGTCAGTTAATTGCTTCACTCTCTTCGTGAAATGAAATCTCTTCGATTAGTTGCACCTAACCGTCAATGTTTCTAATTAGTAATTAATAATAACTGTATTTCATTTATTTTATATTATCGGTACGATTGATAATTCGAACAATTGGTCATTCTAGCAATTGTTCATTCGGTTAATTGTTCGTTCGAACAATTGTCTTTCGAGCAATTGTCTTTCGAGCAATTGTTCATTCGAGCAATATTGTTCATTCGAGTAATTGTTTTTCGAGCAATTGTTTTCGAGAAATTGTCTTTCGAGCAATTGTTTTCGAGCAATTTACCGGATGCCGAATGAAAAGTAGTTCAATTAAATATTTAGTCTCATATATAGCATTTGTTATTATCAAATAATAAAGCTTTCAAAATTTGGAAGCTATTTTATTAATGATATAATCTGTCAATGAATTTACCGCATGGTTATTTAATTAAATAATACTAAATTGGAACTAAATATGAAATACAAGAAGGCCCCGATTCTAGTGCACCTCGCTTTTAGAAAAATGTCTTTATTTGCAAGACATGTCTCGGAATTAGAACATTACGTAAACATAGAAGACGGAAAAAAATTAATTGATTCTGACAATAATCACAGCAACGGTGCATGTAGTGTTTACACGTAATTTAAGCTCTAAAGACAATTTTATTTCATTCTATCTCACAGAAATTTATTTGCTTAATTGCTTAAGGAATTACATTTATGAATAACTCGAATCTTACCCCGTTATAATGAACATTTTTTTTATAAATTGATGAACAATATAATGGAAGTTATTCATATATTTTCAAATACAGATTGTCCCTCACCTTTGTCTGTCTTTTCACTGGTCGTAGTGTAAAGTTTGGTACCATCGTCACTCTCTCTTGATGATAGACTGCCTACAATGGTGTTCTTACTCCGGGGTGGGACTTCTACACTTGTTACTGCGGACTGGCATCTCTTGCTGCTACTGGGACCAGTGAAACCTCTCTGTGTGTGCGGTAAATGCAAGTGAATTCTTCAATGAGTAAATATCAATGACACGGAGTGAGAATTGTGCTTTCCAATGCGCTAAAATAAGCAGAATTGACTGATGTCTCTAAATTTATCTCACCTCTGCTGTCTGCTGACAGTGTGCTCTCCTACCAAAAGATCCTGAGGGCTCTGACTCACAGCAGGAGAGCAGACACGTTAAACTGCAAATAGATTAGAATTTCATGCCTAAAATCTCTAAACTATATACTAATGAAGAAAAAGAATTTTGCCAATTACTTCAAAAAAGAAGAAGAATTAAGAAACCCAGGAGCTATTTTCTTCCATAATATCTGGAAGACACCTAAACGATTGAAAATAATCAATTGTATCAACTTACAGGTTAATGGAATGAAAATGCTGTGTTGTTATAATAATACTTAATGTTTTTATTCTTTTCAAAGCTATAAACATACTTTATAATAATAATAGTGACAAGAGGTTCAGGAAAACTGAACTAACAAATACAGAAACTGAACTAGTTTATTAGACAGCCTAATTATTGCTATCTATATACACGATAATTCTACTTAATCTTTACAGACTAAAACCTTGCACAGAACTCAAGTAATCAATTTTAATCAAGATGAATAAATAATATTCATTGTTTTAGCATATCAATTCACATCAGGTATCATATTATTCGCTCATTCGAAACTCTCCATTCTTTTTTATAATGTCATATAGACATCAATTGATTAGGGTAATAATTAATCAACTTTATTTTTCTCTACATTAGTACCCTATAATGCGTAAAGTTTTGATAATAATTATTACTCACAATCCATATCATAATTATATAATATATATGTGCCTATCTTTTCAAGTTAAATATTACAATTTTCGTATTGGTACATCTACAATTCTACATATCTTTCATTATTTTCTTACACTTTGTTTATGTGTGGATATATAATTTTTTGAAACATGGCATGATCTGAAAAATTATTTAAAAATAATATTTGATAAATGAAATGAACAAATTGAATTGCAGTTTGACTGCAAAATAATTGACATATTAATTTATTATTCTCTGATATTGATCAATCGGACCGAAATACTCCAATCTTCTCGTCTATTCGTACACTATTGAAAAAAATATGATAAGTAATAGCTTTTATATATTATCGAGAGAAGAAAACTACTTCAAGTGAAAAGAACATTTCTAAATCATAGATGCTATGAGATTTTGAATTTGTCTTGTGCTAATTTTCCCTAAGTTCAAATTTGCTAAGTCAGCGAAATTATAATCCACACTTGAAATTATATTTCCCATGACTTTCAAAAGTGACTGAATTTCATCAATAAATAAATTAATAATTTAGTTTGTTTTTTAATAAATAAAAATAAACTGTATGTCCAATGTGTACAATGTACATGTATGAATGACAATCATATATTCCGATTGATAATTCACTAAAAAAGATGCATCTTTTCTATAAATTTTCAAACAAATTAATGGAGTTGATAAGTGAGAACTGGAGAAAGATAAAACGATTAGTTGTTAAAGAAATTACAATAGATTTGATATGATCGACTTTGATATTGTTTGTGTGTCGTTCTCCAATTCGAATTTTAAAAGAGTTAATTAAATGTTGGCTCAAACCCAATTTATTTTATTTTTAATTACTGTAACAATCACAAAATAAAATACTCTATTTATGGTTCTAGGTATATTCCACTCCGGTATATTCCACTCCTGTGAACTTTAGATAGGTGATTAAACGTCTTTTTCGGAGCCAGGGGCCATATCGCTGAAATCAGAAATTAATTTTATACAAATTACTAGAAGAAGCAATAAGAAAGAAAATTGGCTCTGGTAATAATTATTAACAGATGATCAAAATCACCTACCAATTATCGTAGACGAAGCTCATGTATGCAGAATAGATACTCAGCTAGTTAATCCAGTCCTTACCAAGGAATGTGACTAAAAAAGACACAAGCACTGATAGCTGGACTCATGGATGGAAGAAGAAAATGAAGAGGTGAAAGTAGATGAAGCCAACGAGCTAATTAAAACGAAAATGTAAGGCCTCGTGGTTGAAGAGCATATCATTATTATAATTAGAGATTTAAAGTCTGTTTTGGAACCAAAGGCCATATACTAACAACGAAAGAAAATTAAATGAAAGTGACTGGAAGGAACTGTCAGAAAGGTAATTAGTTTTATGATCCAAGTCACCTACCACCTATCAATGACAAAAAACCCTACGATCCTACTTAACACAAAATCTAAGACACTATAGTTGAAGAGCATAAAGCTAGCGCTAAAACTGAATGGTAACCATGAAAAAAAAACATAATCCAAATAAGGGACAGTTAGGTTTCAAATGGACCCCAACCCTGTTCTCTTACATTCACCACAGACAGCTTCAGGATACATTAAACTGATAAAGTGCGATCACACAACCTTTTCTTCTGCTGTTCTATCACATATGTGTAGTGAAAACTAAACATCTTGTGATTGTCCAACAAAAGGAATTATGTTTAAAATGCAAGTTACTCAATAGTATACTAAATATTAATAAATGATGAATATTAATGAGTAACCAAACCGATGATCAGACCTTCGCCGCAAGACACTTTCGCCGGAAATTTTAAAAGCACTATACGTTATAAATAGATAGAGATATAGTCCACCTAAGGTTAGGTTAGCACTCACCCCCATCCGTGCTAAGTCTACACCCCCCCCTTCATTTATTCCCCCCATTTCTCTCACCCCCATCCGTGCTCCTTCTTCAGCAACATTGACAGTGTGAGCAGATAGACAGTCAGCAGAAGAGTGACGTAACTAACTCCGATCTTCCAGGCATTCTGGTGCAGATCCTCCACTTGTCTCTTGATGAGTTCACCAGATGGAGTGGAGGTGGAGTCACCACCACAAGAGCACCACAGGGTCCTCCACTGGAAATGGACATTTCAGTGTAAAGCTTATGTTACATGTGACCCTGCAAATTATATTGTCCTGTGATAATTCATCTGTGTATATTTTAAATTGTATCCAATTTAATTTTAACTTTTCTTAAATTACTTGCAAGTTTGCAAAGCACTTTATGCCATTAACCTATTAGTTCAACGGAAAGAAAATATTGAAAATCTCAATAACTATTTTCGGATCTTGTAAAGATCATGCACCCCAGTATAACCATGTAAAGATCATGCACCCCAGTATAACCATGTAAAGATCATGCACCCCAGTAAAAAGCATGCACCAAAGAGTGCCTCTGTGCCTCTATCTGCGATACAACAATGGGTGTTAAATATTGGAGTTAATATCATCGTTTATACCTGTCAAATATGGCTAACAATGTATTTCAAGAAATTGTTCTTCCCCTTATTAACATCGATTCGGCTACAGTCATATTGTTTGCAATTGTTTTATCATTTTTTTTAATGAATTGCAATATTTAAAAAAATGTTCAACTACTCCTGTTATTCATTCATTTAATCTTGTTAATATCATGCAGCCCAGTGAAAAGCTTGTTAAGAACATGCACCCCAGTGAAAAGCTTGTAAAGATTATGCACCCCAGTAAAAAGTTTGTAAAGATCATGCACCCCAAAAACATTCGTGGTGCTTGATCTTAACATGATCCCTATTTTCAAACCATTATAATGATTTAACCTAGCTATAATAAGTCCCAAACATTCCTATATTCTCAGCATTGGAAACTAAAGCGTAATAGAGTTAGAAACTGGAATTCATGGGGTTAGATTATGAATATATGTTTTTGCTTATATTTTCTAATAATTCATTAAAATTAAATAAAAGAATGAATAAATTGAATTTGCAGATTAGGAAATGAAATATTTGCTATGAAACAAACATAGTAAATAAATAGAGATGTATACTCAGCTTCGAAATCACTTACGGTGAACTTGATCCATTCTTCAGAAACTACGTAAACAAATGGCGTCGCACAGAGTACTCTCAAATATTAAAAGCATTATTAGTTAAAAATTATAAGTGAATAGAGTATAAAACGTGATAAAAACATTTTTATATCAGTTAATTTCCATGAAAAATGCACATTTAACTGAATGATAGCACAATTTTTATTTAAAAATAAAATGGAAAATATTTTGTGTGACGTCACTTATAATATTTTTGGATGTTCCAATATTGTACTTGGTATACTTTATTTATATTCTATGGAAACGACCATATTAAAAATTAAACTGTTCCATTTCAGTATCATAAACACTCTATTTTCCTAAATCCTTTCAGCCCATCAATCATAAAAAGAAAATCACTTTCTCCAATATTATTATAAGCTGACAATGAATAAATAACCTATTCATACCGATAAATTGAAGTAATTTATTTTCCTTTCATCGAAGAGAAGGAAAAATGGCCTGAACCGACAGGATTGGATCCCCTTGTTGATGAATCCCATTTGTTATATTTTGCTATCTTTCCTGTATAAGGAGGAGCGTTTTAATTTCCTTATTAGAATAGAAATGAGGGACGGTAGAGTTCGGTAAGAATCGTGAAAGAAAAACTGTGTGAGTACCCGAGATATTCTTAAATGGCAATATATTATCAGTAAATCCTAGTAAAGAATTAATGTAGGTACAATTATTAGTGATAATATTGTTCTGATTGTGAATCAAGTGTGGAGCTTACAAATTTTTTGAGACAAGTTATTTTAATTCTTTTACTCTTTATTATTTCTCCTAATTTTATTAGCCTATACCATAATTTCTGTTAAACTTTTTTATGATAGGCACCAAAACACGATCATTTTTGTCACCAGTGATGAATTTTGAAGCTGAGTGATTAATTTGAACCCTACATATTAATTAAGACATTTATCTCCAATTCATCAGGATTAAGAAGAGCACGATTAGAGGCCTAGGTGGATGCCCTATTTTGACGTTTTTGCGATATTGGGATATCCCCAAATGATATCGAAGGAATAATGATGGGATTTAAATATATTATCCTTGGAATATTCCCTCGATTACGAGGGAAGGGCAAGGAATACCGAAATTATTATTCCCTCGATATTACGGGAATAAAATTGGGATAGTGAGGGGATATTCCCTCAATATCGAGGGGATCAAATGGGAATATTCCCTGGATATCTAGAATAGAGGAAGGATATAAAAATGAGAATACCAAAATTAATATTTCCTAGCATATACTGCATTTGTACGTGTACGTTTGACTTCACATGAATTAGTTGAATGAAACATATTGTTATATACAAATTAAATGGAAAGAAATGGAGAAAAAAATGAAGTGAAGTTTCCGGTTTCGAACCAACACCTTGTTGACTTCTGCTTGCGACGCTAACCACTCGACCATCCTGGACACAGTAGATTAAGGAATTTCATTAAAATTTACTCAATATGATAATTCAAGTTTATCTTTAAGAATTATTACCGATAAATATAGTTTCATATTTCATACATGATTTCTTTTATAATCGTTTCTTTTATAATTTTTAGGGAATCAACTATTTTTCACTAATTCCTGGAATATTCCCTCGATATTGTTAGGGAATCAACTAATTTTTAGTAATTCCTGGAACATTCCTTCGATATCCTTAGGGGTTCGATAAATTTTCGGTAATTCTTGGAATATTCCCTCAATATCGATAGGGAATCAACTAATTTTTCATTAATTCCTGGTGTACTGCTCAAGGTTGGGAATATCTTCAAATTGAAACATTCAGCAGTATTTCATAGTTTACTTCAAGTTCCAGAAAGTATTAAATTCTGCCAAAGAAGAAAAGGCAACTTACAATAGATTCGCAAAATAACACTATGACATAAATAATATTACACAAAAACAATATAAGACAGTGACAGCAGAAAATCAAAACTTACATCTTGGTGTCAGTCGACTAAACAACAATATCAATTCACAGAATAAAACTTAAGTCACAGACACAACGCGGAGCTGCTCTGACATAACATATAACTACATGTGTCAAACTGACTGATATTTTAAACGTTACACGGGTGAAAAGTGATGCTCTAACTAGGTGATGCAGCTATTGGATACATGGGGTTTATAAAAGTTGACATATTACAGATTTGACAGTAAAATAGATTTATAGAGATTTAACATTAATTTTTATTTAAGTGATAAACTTTCTTTAAGGGTATATTTATTGAAATAATAATAACTAAAGGAATAATAACTGTAAACTAAACTAACCAAATTATCAAATATATTATGCTGTATTCTAATACAGCACACTCCCGCCCGTTTTTAGACACTTCAGGGCAGAAAAGAACCAGATTTTGTAAAGCTCATCAGCAATTCTCTTCCTGCCTTTGCTGGACTGATCTTTATGATTGTTTCTCTTACTAATCCATCAGATCACTTTACATTTTCTTTTATCAGTCATGTATTCTATTGGTTCCTATGAACATTATTAGTCCCAATGAGAACGATATCTCCTTCAACTAGATAACGCTCAACTTCGTGAAAGTCTATTCAAGTCGTCAGAGCTCCGACAAAAATTAGTTCTCAGATCATTTCTTATCGATTTCCTTCACTTTTGTTAGAATCATTGTAATGCATTACAGTTAAATGTCTATTACAACATATATCACATCTGACCCTTTTTGCTTTACACTCACTGATAAAATGCTTACCCAAACATCTGAAACATAGATTGTGATTCCTAATCACAGATACCTTTTCTTCCCTATTCAATTTACCGAACTCAATACATTCCACAAGGTCATGTTTATAACTATCGTGGAAGGAACAGTAGCCGTGGGTACTTTAATTTTGTATAGGTGGCTCAGTCTCAGTTACAACCATTTTTCGTGTATGACCGAAGTTATCCTAAGAGAATTAATGTGGGGCTGCCTTAAAAAAATCGTCCACCGATTCTCTATAAAGTCCCTCCAAGAAATTAACAAAGACAGAGAGAGTAGGATTTAATCCACAAGAAGCTTTACTTTTCACACCGTAAGTTCTCCAACGAGACCGTAGCGATTTTGAGAACTTACCTGTGATCATCTGAAGACCTTCGTAAGAATTCAACCACTCCAGCTGAGGCGACGATGTCATTGAACAGACAGCTCTACGACATGCATCTAACATTTGCGTTAGTTCATCTTCATCATCAATTGATTTCACCACAGGTAAATTCTTTAACCGATTGATCATAATGTGAGCAGATGCTAATCTACTTCCATATCTTTCATCCAGAGTAGCCCAAATTGTATCAAGGGATGATACAGCGTTTTCCAATGTAACTACAGATAAATAGTCACTGATTAGCTCCTGAGGTCGGTTTGTGGTATTTGCAAAAAGTATCTGCAATTCTTCAAGTGCACTAAGAGATACACAGACACAGCTCATCCTTCCTCTCAGAATATTAGACCACAAGTGATAGCGCAAGTGATAGCGACCAGGGGAACCATCGAAGGGTTCAGCCGGTCTTCTCAATAACTCTGACTTAATTAAATAGGATGAAGCCGCTGAGCCATTTCGGGTTTGATCCTCAACAGTACATGAATTACGAATTTCAAGAGGTGAGGGATTCTTATGCTCTAACAATGGGGAGTTCCGATCTTCCAGGGGTGGAGGGCTCCAATATTTCCGGGGTGGGAGGTTCCAATCTATCAGAGGTGGGGCGTTCCAATCGTTCAGGGGTGGGGCGTTCCAATCGTTCAGGGGTGGGGCGTTCCAATCGTTCAGGGGTGGGGCGTTCCAATCGTTCAGGGGTGGGGCGTTCCAATTGTTCAGGGGTGGGGCGTTCCAATTGTTCAGGGGTGGGGTGTTCCAATCGTTCAGAGGTGGGGCGTTCCAATCGTTCAGAGGTGGGGCATTCCAATCTTTCAGGGGTGGGGCGTTCAAATCTTTCAGTGGTGGAGGATTCTGATCTTCCAGAAGTGGGGGGTAATGATATTCCAAGGATGGGGTGTTATCAATTCCATGAGAAGGTGACATCCCTTCCTCCAGCGAAGTGGAGTTCAAGTTTCGAATTGGAAACAGGATCGACCGAGAGCCAAAATACTCGCGACTAGCCCGGGCAGCAGTCATTACTGATGCTAGTGATTCGCTGTCGTCTGGATCGACATTACTTAACAAATCAATTCGAAGTGCTGCCCTGTAGCAATTCAATTCCTTTGTAAATTCATACGCTTCACGTAATATATCCAATCTCAATCGCTTAGCATTTCGTGATTCCTGAATAGCGCCATCGCTTCGAAGTCGACTTTCGTAAAACTTACAATTAACATTGAACTTCTTTTTAACTTCACTCACTCTACATGATATTATTTCAATCTCTTCTACTTTCTCCTGATCAAACTTAGCCGTAATCAAATCCTTGAAAATATCCGATAATTCCATAACCTCACGCTCGATTTCATCTAATCTTCTAGGTGCATCCATTCTGCGTGCAGTCGCCATATCAGATAGATTTACTTCTTAATAACTTTGGCCAATGAACAAAACTAGGTATAGTAGATACTACTTTAGCTACACGCTAAATATTTCCAGATACAAAATTATTCAGGGGTTAATTTCTTACTTTACGATCAGATAAATCTTGATAATAGTTCTCGGTGAGTAAGTAGATTCAGATAATTTGGTAACCAAAAATCTTAACTTCTGCTCTATGATAGATGTATCTCTTGCCTAGCCGATGACAGGATAATTTAATGTACTGCTCAAGGTTGGGAATATCTTCAAATTGAAACATTCAGCAGTATTTCATAGTTTACTTCAAGTTCCAGAAAGTATTAAATTCTGCCAAAGAAGAAAAGGCAACTTACAATAGATTCGCAAAATAACACTATGACATAAATAATATTACACAAAAACAATATAAGACAGTGTCAGTTCAACTAATTTCACTAATTCCTGGAAATTTTTTATCGATATCGTTAGGGGATCAACTAATTTTATCTAATTCCTAGAATATTCCCTCAATATCGATAGGGATCAACTAATTTTCACTAATTCCTGGAATATTCCCTCTATTTCGTTAGGAGATCAACTATTTTTTACTAATTCCTAGAATATTCCCTCAATATCTTTAGGGGATCAACTAATTTTCACTAATTCATTGGAATATTCCCTCGATATCATTTTACGATAGCGGATAATGAGGGAATATGCAGATATCGAGGGAATATTCCGGGAATATCTCAATGTTACCTGGGACCCACAGATCAGTGAAAATATAGTTCGATTACGCTCTTTGAAATGCTTTATATTCCTTTGAATTAAATATTAATAAAGTATCATCCATTTCATTGCAATATCTACTGAGAAATAATATTTATTAATAAAAGTTTAAATAATTCATGTCTTCTAATTATAGTTAGTGCAAAGATAAGAAAATATTTTATTTTATTAAATTCATCCGACTGAAAATTTAAATAACAATCATATATAATTTTGCTTGTTCGTTCCTTAGTGAGTGAGTCCGTCTGTTACGCTTTCAGTAATAAGATACCGGGTGACCAACCCAGGCAGCAAGGATTTATTATTAGGATATTAAGGGAATATCCCAGGAATACATCCTTCTTCCCAGGGTTATTCCCTTAATATCCCAGGAATAATGCTTGCTACCTGGGAATAAAAAACTAGTCGAAAGTAACTGCTTATAACTTCAAAAGTAATTGATGTAGAAAAGTAAAACAAAAAATCACATAAAAGAGTATATTCTCAAGTTTTATTCGGTATATAACAAGTGTTTGAAATACTTACCGCTGTGCTAAATACAGAGATCAATCCCTTTTTTTTGGTTACTTCACGTATCTCTTGTTTCAAGTCTTCAATCATGTTTGGTTTCAATTTAAATACCTTCTCTTTAACATATATCAGAAATCCAAAGGTGAAAGGTCAGGGGACTTAGTTGGACAGAGAAAACGGTTCGGTCCAAAATAATCTTGTCCTCGAAGTGATTTTTCAATCAGTCTACTGCAGACAAGAATGTGTATGCAGTTGCAGTGTCATAATGGAACCAAAAGTCAAGATAATTGTCGTCAGTCATTACAGTATTTTTTAACATTTCAATGTATCCGTTGGTGTTTACAGAACAAACATTTTCAGTCTCTACATCTTTAAAAAAATGTGGGCCATGCATGGCTTATGTAAACTCAAACCGCACCGAACTGTCACTTTCGCCGAGTGCAATGGTTTCTCAAACAATTCATTTCTTGTCCATTTTTTGAACAAATTCTTAACCATTTTAATGTTTATATCCTTGTTGTATTGAATGGCATATTTTCTCTTATTTTTAGTTGGAGAACTGATTAAATGATAATGTTTATAAATGAAAACACGCTATTCAATAGTTAGTTGCATAATGATTCATGAGGGTTGATTAAAATGTGTTGACGAAATATCCATTATGTTTAATTAAGGCATCTGTATCCTCTCATTCAATGATTTCCAATATCTTTGATATCAAATAAAACTTGAAAATATATTCTTTCATGTTATTCTTGTTTCATCTTTCTACACAAATTACTTTTTGAGTTTTAATCATTTACCTTTGACCAGTTTTTTATTGGTCACCCGGTATAAGCAATAATTTCGGTAAGCATGATTCCACTAACTAAGCATCTTATTGTATTTTATATTTTGATCCCCTTATTTTACTATAGTAGTGAGTGGTTTGAAAGTAAAGGTGGAGGAAGTGAATATGGGGGAAGAGAAGGTGGTGGGAGTGTCAAAGGGGGAAAAGAAGGTGGTGGGAATGTCAAAGGGGTAAGTGAAGGTGAGGGAAGAGAAGGTGGTGGGAATGTCAAAGGGGTAAGTGAAGGTGGGGGAAGAGAAGGTAGTGGGAGTGTCAAAGGGGGAAGTGAAGGTGAGGGAAGAGAAGGTGGTGGGAATGTCAAAGGGGTAAGTGAAGGTGGGGGAAGAGAAGGTGGTGGGAGTGTCAGAGGGGGAAGTGAAGGTGTGGGAAGAGAAGGTGGTGGAAGTGTCGATGGGAGAAGTGTGGATAGGGAAGTGAAGGTGGGGGAAGTGAGGTGGGGAAGTGTAGGTGGGGGAGATGTAGGTGCGGCAAGTTTATGTGTACAAAATGAATGTGGGGGAAGTGGAGGTGAGGGAAATGTAGGTGGGACAAGTGTATGTGGAAAAAATGAAGGTGGGAGAAGTAAAGATGGAGGAAGGGAAGATTAGGGAAGTCAAGGTGGGGGGAGGGGTAATTGTGGAACTGGGATATAACTTTGATTTGAAAACAGTAAAATTGTAATTAATTTTAAGCAAATCAGAGTAATGTCACCAAGAGAATATTTGTGAACGATAATCTATATACTATGATAAAATCTATAAAAATGTCAGCGGTCACAAAAGGTATCAAACAGACTTTTAAAACATATATGTTGATTAGGCCAAGATCAAAACTATTAATTGGTTTCTCAATTCCGTGGAGTTTTCATGGGTTCAGCTACTTTATAATAATTTAAACAATAAAGGAATGGAATTGATAACCCTTAACCGACTGCAAAATAATTAAAATTATAATCTCGGCAACTGTGAGTATTAATTAAGCAAATCCTCTTTTTAGAATGAAAATTCCTTTCACTTTGCCGTCTGAATTAAAGAGAAAATTTAAATCAATAAAGCATACAATATGCATGGAACATTCATACAATATGCATGATGGACTTGCATGGAACAGATTAGGTATGTTTATAACCGTGCACGGACACTGGGCCGAATGACACTTGGCCGATGGACACTTGGCCGATGGACATTTGGCCGATGGACATTTGGCCGAACGGACATTTGGCCGGAAGACTTTTATTCAATATAAATCTATATTACGAACTGAAGACTCCGTTCATTTTAATTATAATTTTCATTCCCATGGAATTAAAAGTTGTTTCATAAAAATTAAATTAAATTTTAATATGTAAAGAATGTGTATCCATATTACAAACTGCAGCCTCCGGTCAATTCAATAAAAAAAATTATTTTTATCGAGTTTAAAAATATTTTATAAAAAGGAAAAATAATTTTAATGTGTACAAAATGTGTATCCATATTACGAACTGCAAGAAAATATTGCCCAACAATTTGAATTCTTTCATAACCATGGTATCATTGCAAATATAAGGGGTTGAAATATAGTTCTCTTCATACTTTTGAACCTGTTATCATTGGTTATTATATTATTTAAAGTTATTATTTTTATTATATTAAATAATATTACTATCCAATTTTTTTCACAACAAAGATATTTCAGTCAAATGTCCTTTCGGCCAAGTATCATTCGGCCAAATGTCCGTCAACCGTTTATAACATATTCCGTTGTTCAGAAATTCTAATACGCCGAACACCTCCATAATTATTATTAACAATTCAAATGAGAAATTCTCACAAAATATTATAGTTTGATGCGGCGTATCAATAATTTGCACAAATAGTAAAGGAGTCAACGACAAAAGTCATTCTGTTTGCAAAAAGAATTATAATTAATATTTCATACAGAATTATTGTAGTTACATAACTTACATTATTTCAATAAATAAACAACAGAAATCGATTCTCAGCAGGGAGCAGAAATTAGTTATTTCGACGAGATTAGATTTTATTCTAGAAAAGTTTCACCACGTAACTAAAGTCGTAAAGGAACAAAAACGTAAAAAATAATAGATTTTAGCGACTTTTTGGTGAGTGGTGGTAATATATTAACAGGAAGTATAGAAATTATGTTTGTGAGGTCATAAACTGTTATAAAACTTTTAAACTTGTGAGCTGAAAAAAAATATGTAAAGATCATTTCATTTCTTAATATTTTTCTAACTTTTAATTTTACATTTCTTTCTTTATTTTTCGAATTATTTTATCACCTGTTAATTGTTCAATTACAGCCAAGTTCATCGCCCTCAATTCACCGCATGGTAAGTTCACCGTAACACAATTCACCGCACAGTTAATTATGTGTTAAGTAATGTGTGTTGATATTCCTTTGAATAAAGGTTATCAACAGGTTCAACCACTGTTATTATTATAATTGATAGAGAACGTATTCAAACACTATGTACATTACGTCTTAAACATTCCTCATATATTCAATTTATTTGTATATGTGGCAATTAAATGACCTGTTAAAATTTGTAATTCTTTCAAATTTGAAAAATGGATTCATTTAATTCTTTTAATTAAGTGCAACAGGTAGTTTCCATAAACTAATGTTTAACACGTAGAAGAGACTCCTTTTAATCATTATTTATGGTTGCATACATGTGCTATAATGTAAGTATTATATAGTGAACGAAACTTCACACAATTCTCTCCTTTTTCAATGCCTGCTTTGAGTTGTGAGTATTAATATCTAATTATTATAAGCGTGTGCAGAAAATTGCCACTTGGAAGATTGCCCACGAGAAAACTGTCACTGTGGGAAAATTGCCACTGGGATGATTGCCCACGAGAAAACTGTCACTGTGGGAAAATTGCCACTGGGAAGATTGCCCACGATAAAACTGCCACTGTGGGAAAATTGCCACTGGGAAAATTGCCACTTTGGTAAAACTGCCACCCGGAAAATTGCCACTGAGGAAAATTGCCACTGTGGAAAATTGCCACTGTGGAAAATTGCCACTATACAATATATTAACAATATAGTGACAAACTAAAAAAAATATTTTAGTCTATAAAAAAAAAATACCGAACTGAATACAAAAGTATTAGAATTTTATGTAAAGAAAATTTTCACTGTTGGTTCATCTTTCATTGACAAGTAAAAAAAATATTCAATCATGGAACGATCAATAAGCCTGAGAGGCACATTTCGGTTTGAGAAAAGAAACATATTACCAATAATTGATTTCATTCAAAGCTAAGAATTAATTGCGTATCAGCACACTCACACCCACCGACGGATGAATTCACTTGATTGTAAAACTTGTCAAAATGAGATGTACACATTGTAAAAATTCTTATATATTAAATTCTGATCAATATTGCATTCAGTACCTATGATATTTGTGATTTTCGAAAAAAAAAATGTATTAATTTATATATGTACAGTGGCAATTTTCCGGGTGGCAATCTTCCCACTGTGGCAATTTTCCGGGTGGCAATCCTCCCACAGTGGCAGTTTTTCCACAGTGGCAATTTTTCTAGTGGCAGTTTTCCCACAGTGTCAGTTTTCCCGGTTGCAATCTTCCCAGTGGCAATTTTCCCAGTAACAATTTTCGTAGCACCAATATAAGATGGCTTGTTTTCTCAGCTCAAATGCGCTACACTACACTGCCAATTTCTATGTCGATAATTGTTCTTTCTTGTAGCTACATTTACGAGAATTGCCTGAGAATATAGTTGTTTATGGCATCTCATAATTTTTGAATCAGTAGCTTACATGTATTGATTGTTTAAATATAACTAAAAACTATCACAGAAAAATTAATTTTGAGAAAGCAATCATTATATAATTTATATTATCTCATATAGCAAATAATATTCATTCAATATTCCTGCCCTATATGTTTTCTTTGATTAGAAAAGCTTTATAATGTTCAATGAGACGTATAGATATTCAAAGAGACATCTTAAACAAGCCTGTATCTTTCACGTAATTGATGTCTATTTAGGTGCTGACTTTTATATTATAGGTTTCTTGTATTACTGTTATATTAAAAATAAAATTGTTGTGCGGTGAATTGAGTTGCGGGGAACTTATCATGTGGTGAATTGAATGCAGTGAACTTTCTGCACACCCAATTTTCCATGTACGTTCACGCGTTTCAATGAGTTTCTTACCTCAATTTCTGTCATGTTCATGTGAAATTATTTCATCAGATTCAATGGAAATTATTTTATTTCTTAAGGAAGTCACAAAAATTGAATTGAATAATATTTCACTTGAATATTTTCAAATGTTATTCCCTGTTTTGAAAGAGAGAATCAGTCTGTGAATTCACTTATGAAGAGAATGTTCCCTCTTCGTGAAAGAGAATGTTCCCTCTTCGTGAAAGAGAATGTTCCCTCTTCATCAAGAGAATATTCCCTCTTCACCAAGAGAATGTTTCCTCTTCACCAAGAGAATGTTCCCTCTTCACCAAGAGAATGTTCCCTCTTCATCAAGAGAATATTCCCTCTTCACCAAGAGAATGTTCCCTCTTCACCAAGAGAATGTTCCCTCTTCACCAAGAGAATGTTCCCTCTTCATCAAGAGAACGTTCCCTCTTCACCAAGAGAATGTTCCCTCTTCCCCAGCTAACCATATCCTCTCTGTCCCGCGTGGGACAGAGGGGGACATCCCTCGCTAGCGAGGGACAGAGAGGGACGGGGGATTTCAGACGTCTCCAGACGTCTGAAATCCCACGTCTTTCCAACGTCTGAAATCCCACTCACGTCCCACGTCTTACACAAGCGGGATGTCCCTCGTCTGTCCCACGTCTTAAATCCCACTCACATCCCACGTCTTTCCCACGCGGGATGTCCCTCTCTGTCCCACGCGGGATGTCCCTCTCTGTCCCACGCGGGATGTCCCTCTATGTCCCACCTCTGCCCCACGTGGGATGTCCCTCTCTGTCCCACGCAGGATGTCCCTCTCTGTCCCACGCGGGATGTCCCCCTCTGTCCCACGTGGGATATCCCTCTCTGTCCCACGCGGGATGTCCCTCTCTGTCCCACGTGGGATGTCCCTCTCTGTCCCACGCGAGATGTCCCTCTCTGTCCCACGTCTGTCCCACGTGGGATGTCCCTCTCTGTCCCACGTTGGATGTCCCTCTCTGTCCCACTTGTGTCTCACGCGGGATGTCCCTCTCTGTCCCTCGTCTGTTTTACGCGGGATGTCCCTCTCTGTCCCACGTCTGTCCCACGCGGGATGTCCCTCTCTGTCCCACGCGGGATGTCCCTCTCTGTCCCACGTCTGTCCCACGTGGGATGTCCCTCTCTGTCCCACGCGGGATATCCCTCTCTGTCCCACGTCTGTCCTACGCGGGATGTCCCTCTCTGTCCCTCGTCTGTTTTACGCGGGAAAAAGTTATACCAAAAAGGTATATCTTTCTCAAGCTTTATTTACGTATCATAACTAGGTAGGTAGGTATTCATAATCAGATGTAGGTATCTACTATCTAGGTAGGCATTGATGAATAATACTAGGTAGTAGGTAAGTAGTTACGGATTGATGAACACTACCTAGTAGGTATACTAGGTAGGTAGGTATTGGTACTGGTAGGTATCTAGGTAGGTATTGTCAAACAGTTATAGGTAACTAGATAAGCATTGATAAACACTAGTAGATAACTAGGTAGGCATTGACAAACAGTTGTAGGTAACTAGGTAGGTATTGATGAATACTAGTAGGTAACTAGGACCTAGATTGGTATTTATATACAGTTGTAGGCCACTAGGTATAGGCAATGTTAAACACAAGAAGGTAACTAATTAGGTATTGATAAGCAGATGTAGGCAACTAGGTAGGCATTGATAAACACCAGTAGGTAATTAGGTAGGTATTGACAAACAGTAATGTAGGTAACTAAGTAGGTACAGATAAATACTACGTAATAGGTAAGTAGTGATAACCACCAGTAGGTACAGATTGGTGGTTATCACTTGTAGGTTACTAGGTAGTTATAAATAAACTCTAGTAAGTAACTAGATAGGTATAAGGTAGTGATACCACCAGAAAGTAACTATAGGTAATATTAATTAACAGTTATAGGTAATTAGGTAGTTAATAACATTAATTAACATTATCAATACAAATATTAATAAATAACTTTATACACATTCTTATCATTTACATTAAAAAATAAAAGATACCAAAATGTAGAATATTAAATTATATTTATTTAAAATAATTTTAAGAAGCACGCAAGTTATCAAGTTGCATAAAGATCATTTCAATACTACTTCTACCATGTCCAGGATGGCTGAGTGGTAGCGACGTAGGCTTCAATAGTACATAACACTAGAGTCCTGAGTTCGATTCCCGAGATGACCACTACAATTCTTTCTCCATTTCTTCCCATTTAATTTGTATATAACAATATGTAATATTAAAATAAATGATATACAGCCAAATGTACATATACACTATATGCAATATGGTAAGAAATTGCAATAATATTAGCATGATCTTTTTTATTTCTTATACATATTTATGTACCCCAATTAACCGAAGTAATTTGAGCCAAAAGAGAGATATGTCTCCCTTGCAGAGGGGGACATCCACACTCTGTCCCACGTCTTGCAGAGGGGGACATCCGCACTCTGTCCCACGTCTTGCAGAGGGGGACATCCGCACTCTGTCCCACGTCTTGCAGAGGGGGACATCCGCACTCTGTCCCACGTCTTGCAGAGGGGGACATCCGCACTCTGTCCTACGTCTTGCAGAGGGGGACATCCACACTCTGTCCCACGTCTTGCAGAGGGGGATATTCCCACTCTGTCCCACGTCTTGAATACTCACTCTGTCCCACGTGGGTCCCACGTCTTATTTCCCTCTTCCCTCTATAGCGAGGGACATCCGCACTCTGTCCCACGTGGGTCCCACGTCTTGAATCCCTCTATAGCGAGGGACATCCACACTCTGTCCCACGTGGGTCCCACGTCTTGAAAACGGAGTGGGGTAAGACGTGAGACAGGTGGATGTCCCCCTCTGTCAGAGGGGGACAAGACGTGGGATCAGACGTCTTGCAGAGGGGGACCCCTGTGCAAATGAAGAGGGTTAGACGTCTGCAAGACGTCTGATGTCCCCCGCCCCACGTCTTGCCCCACGTCTTAAAGCCCTCTATAGCGAGGGGTATCAGACGTCTTAAGACGTGGGACAAACAGCTTTTGGTTAGCTGGGTCACCAAGAGAATGTTCCCTCTTCATCAAGAGAATGTTCCCTCTTCACCAAGAGAATGTTCCCTCTTCACCAAGAGAGTGTTCCCTCTTCACCAAGAGAATGTTCCCTCTTCATCAAGAGAATGTTCCCTCTTCATCAAGAGAATGTTCCCTCTTCATCAAGAGAATGTTCCCTCTTCACCAAGAGAATGTTCCCTCTTCACCAAGAGAATGTTCCCTCTTCACCAAGAGAATGTTCCCTCTTCATCAAGAGAATGTTCCCTCTTCATCAAGAGAATGTTCCCTCTTCATCAAGAGAATGTTCCCTCTTCATCAAGAGAATGTTCCCTCTTCATCAAGAGAATGTTCCCTCTTCATCAAAAGAATGTTCCCTCTTCACCAAGAGAATGTTCCCTCTTCACCAGGTCTTCAGTGCCTCTTTGTTCCCAATTCACTAACACCATTCGTCTGTAAGAGTCTCTCAGTCGAAACCAGAGAGAACATTCGCACTCCCTCCCTCTCTGCTGTCTCTCACCAAACTGAAGGAAATGAAGAAGATTTGCAAGGAATGGAAGATTGGTAATGAAAAGTGTTATTTGAAAATATATTCATCGAAAAATTAAGAAATAAAATCAACAAAAATTATACAATAAAATTATAATAAAAGTACTATAAAGTTTTATTTAAATATTTTAATTTCCTTTTCACCTACTAAAATTTGGTGCAGTTTTATTACTATAGCTAAAATTAAAATATGATTACTGAAATAAGAATATTTATGGCTATATTGTATCTATAATTATGGTCTGATAGAGCACCATAAATAATTTGGTAATAAAAATTATTCAATTACTATAGCAGTGAAAATGTTACCATATTAATTATCTTTGCAATGAAATACCAATTTTGCGTCAAAAATATCTATAATATCGAGAGCAGTTAAGTTATACATATATGTAGATATTAATTGATTAAATTTTTATTTTATACTATTTTTTTATACATTTATTATTTATATTTTTTTCCTACGCAATTCGTAATATTTATTTGAATCCAATTCAAGTTTTTTCATTAGTTTTTAATTTCACCGTTTTGAAATAAACGGTGGCCGGAAATTTCGGTCTGAAAAATTTGGTCTCAGAGATTTCGATCTCGGGATTATTATTAAATGGCCGTTATGTAGTTTTTTTTTTTTTTTTTTTTTTTTGTTTAAAAAGACAATATTTTTCCATTTAAAACAAGAGTTTGTTGTATCTGTTAGTTTTTTTTTTTTTTTTTTTTTTTTTTTTTTGTACAGCCCACTCCATGATTGTTCAATAAATTGGCTGCGGGTTCGGGGTGCTGCACGCCCACCGATACATCTAACAGATAACTCATATTTATACCTCAGACCGAAAGTTAAGAGACCGAAAATTTCAAGACCAAATTTGCCGCTCAAAAAAGATGTTAAATAGATCTCAAAACATGTCAAAACTACTAACGTTACAACGGTTATTAAATGTTATCTGCTTTTAATAAATACACTTCACATCTTAGCCTTTTTTAAGTATTAATTTTTAATAAAATCATTATAAAACTTAGTGCGACCAAGCCGCTTAGTATGACTATGCCATTTAGAGCGAGCAAGCCACTTTGTACGACCAAGCCACTTAGTATGACCAAGCCACTTAGTGCGACCAAGCCAATTAGTGCAACCAAGACATTTAGTGCGACCAAGTCACTTAGTGCGACCAATTCACTTAGTGCGACCAAGTCACTTAGTGCGACCAACTCAGTTAGTGCGACCGAGTCACTAAGTGCGACCAAGTCACTTAGTGCGACCAAGCCATTTAGTACGACCAAGCCACTTAGTGTGACCAAGCCACTTAGTGTGACCAAACCATTTAGTGCGACCAAATCACTTAGTACGACCAAGTCCCTTAATGCGACCAAGTCCCTTAATGCAACCAATTCACTTAGTGCGCCCAAGCCACTTAGTGCGACCAAGCCACTTAATCCAACCAAAACAAAAGACACGTACCCAATGAAATAAATCGAGAGAAGACCAATATGGAACGTCCTTTAAACGTTATCTCATTATCATTAGAGGACCATTTCTGACCATATTATATTTCCTCTAAAGAAGACCATTATAGGACGTACAGAAGACGTCATCTCAGGACCGATAGAGGACCATTCAATATTGTTCCGACGTGGACGTACTGGGGACGTCTAGAGGATGTTTGTTTCCGGCCAATAAAATAAGTCAAGAAAAGACAAAAATAGGATGTCCGGAGGACGTCCTATTTCCGTCTCAATCTGACCGGGACCAAATGGCCCAAAATAGGACGTTATCAGGACGTCCTCATGTTATCTTGGAAGTCTATCTACTATTTTAATTGGATTCTCTCTGAGATTAACACAACACATAAATATGTTCCTTTTTCTTAAACTCCATGACAAACTATATAATTTTAACTGGAAATAAATGAAAGTATTTGTATTTAGCAGGAATAGAAAGGTAGCCACTGGGCCGGGCCGTATTCATAAAAATTAAGGATATCCTTGCTAGCAAAAGGCAGAAGTATAAGGTAATGCTCTCAAGCAAAAAGTGGAAGTAAAAGCAAATCCTTCTTTCCATATTCGTAATGATTACCTTATACTTGGAAGCATATCTTTATACTTACGAGGATATCCTCTTTCTTCTTGCTGAAATAATTGCTCCTAAAAAATGTGTTTAAGTTAATTCTTTACTTTAATCAGAAAATATTGTTATATATTCAATATTTGTGATTAAAATCATTTCTTAATTTTATAAACGGTTGTATACTGGTAGTTATAAAATCTTCAGACCGGTTGGTTATGAAGTTAATTATTTTGTGACTTTGAAATAAATCAGTGTCATTGGATATTTCCCTTCTGCTCAAATGTTTGTGGTTTTAGAATGGTTGTTTGACAATAATATTTATTGCTTTAAGAGAGTTAATAAGATTTTCAAACTCTGTAACATGTAATGCATTTGGTGAGTGAAATTAACCACCTGCTGTTTTCTCTAGACCAGAGGTTTTCTGTGGTTTACTTTATAGAAATAACGAGCTCTTGCGGTTTCATGTATCCTGACAGATTTCAAGTATGATGTTTCTTTTCTGTGAGAGACTAATTAGTTTAAGTCGTTAATATAGGAGGAGTTATTTTTGAATTGGTCAGTTCCTATTAATTGAGGGTAGAATTAGGGACAGCCTACAGCAGGGTTGAGAACCAATAGGAATTGGAGAAGTGAGATCAGCGGCATCTTAAGTTTGGATTTGGGCGGAGTTTTAGATGAATCCTAGGAGTATATAAGCGGTGGATTGAGATTATGAGTTCTCTCGCCTCACTCTACTCTCTGCTCACGAGAGAGTCTTAAGTAGTTTACCGGTCTGGATAAGACCCCGGCGGGGTTACGTCTTCTCTCACCCCAGCCTTAGGTAACCATCGTAGGACTTAGTCGATGAAGATTTCCGCCCGTCATAGTGGTAGAGATAGGATTCTTAGCAAGTGGCTGAATCTTGCAATTCAATGGATCCCGGCAGCAGAGGTTGTAGTCTTTATGGCAGAGTCAAAGGCAAACGAGACAGGATGAGGGAACCAGCAACTGAAGTCTATTGCAGAATGATTTCTGACGTTGCAGAACAACTTCTGACGTTGCAGAACAACTTCTGACGTTGCAGAACAACTTCTGACGTTGCAGAACAACTTCTGACGTTGCAGAACAACTTCTCATGTTGTACGTAGAGCAGACGTTCAATAAGCAGTAGGAGTCTGAAGCCAGAGTTACCATCATAGTACCGTGATTTACACGAGTTGTCGTCCACGTCAATTAGCAAAGTTCCAGTGGAGAACTGCAGCCGTTACCAACACACTAGTACAGTGGTTCCGAAGAGTTTCAAGCCTCACCCACTCCATTAGAAATATAGTAACCCCATCCGTATTCCCTCAGTGATTGTGTCAGTGTTTATTTGTGACAGGTATACTCCCAACCTCCAATGATTGACCCTTGTTGTAAGTTAAACTCCTCCATAGGTAGATATTTGATTAATTAATTGAATTAAATTTACGATATTTGATTTGATGTTATTTAATGAAGTGATGGAATTAATGATTATTATTGACAAGTAACGTAAACAGTAAATTAGACAAATTGATTATTCTTTCTAGGAAGAATCGTAACCCATGTAAATAAATGGCCGCTCGTCACTAATTAATAACCACGCTACCATGTGAAAGAAAGAACTTAACTGCTGAAAATATTGAATATGAATATTGGAAATACAGAAATGTCTGTCCGGCAAAATAAGAAAAACACCCCCCTCAGGGCACCCCCGAACATACACGGTCATTTAGAAAATATCTGAATTATGTATTACAATGCTCGAGTTGTTTCCAATTTCTTGTCCCAGATGTGGAAGACTTTTTTATTCATGAATGTTGACAAAATTATGGAGTATGAACCAGGTAACGATTATTTTTGAAACATTTTCCAACTTCATGCAAAATCGTATTGTAAGATAGGAAATCGGCGTTTGAGTTGACCAAAGCATAGTTCAATTAAAATTATTACTCACTTTTTTGAATATCTGGTTGTATCTAACAGAATGTCTGGTTGTATCTTATTTTGAATATCTGGTTGTATGTATCTTATTTTGAATATCTTGTTGTATCTTGAGGGATTTCGAAATGGACACATGAGTCATGTCTCTATTTTCTATAGTCTATACCATACACGTCATCACCAAGTAGCACAATATGTTGCTGCAGTTGATAATTTTGAACACACACACTTATGAATTTCACCATATATTCGAGTAGTTAAAAGATTCCAGACCAACGAACATCAACTCTAGTCAACATTTCTTTGGCATCACAAGTGGCTTGAAAATTCAGAGTCGACCTTCCTTTTCGATTAATATACTCATATTCATGCAGTTATGGTTTCATGAGTACAATCGAAGTACAATCAAAGAGTCCAATATCTATCGGAAACGTATACTTTTTTTGCCATGACTATTTTGCTTCAACTATTTTTATGTTAACTAAGGTATGAGCAATTATGCTATCAACGCTTGAAAAAAAAAATTCCGATGAAAATATAACCTTTCGCAAGATTGCGAAGGTAATTATGGTATCAAAGAATGAATTCACAGTATACGATACCGTTGCTTACACTGAAAGAAAATTGCGAGTCAGCCTGACTCATCGTTTGAGAAACTCCAATAGTGGAGTCTCTTTCTCTTGATTGACTCTACCTTTGAGTAATATGATCCAACTGAGAGTCATGTTGACTCATCGTGAGTCAAATTACTTAATTGACTCAGCTATGAGTAATGATCCAATATTATTGTGTAATATGCTTACCTGTATATATTCATAATTAAGTATTAAGTTCAAAGATTTTGTTATTGTTATACCAAATAAATGTGTTTTTATAAAGACAACTAATTCAACTGATTTAGTAAAAAGTAATTGCCTTATGATAGAAATAGGAATTTAAATAGTACATGGTACCTGCAGATTAAGTTGCCACACACTCTTTTTATATTTCTATAGCTACATCCATTATTTTTGTAATAATAAATGCCAACTATATTTGCAAATAATGAACTATTTTGATTTAAGGTTTATTTAATTAGGTTTATGTATTGTTTTCACCTAATTGTTTAGTTCCATGGACATTCCAAATTGAGTGAAAGATATTTGACCGAATTTAAATGAAAAATGGATGAAACAATTTAAATTTGTTCAGTTTTAAAAATTAATCGAGATCAATATTGAAATTTTACAGCAATACTATATCTTAAATTTAAATTAATTGTTTTTCAATTTTTATCAATTCACAAAGCTGTGTAAATACACCACAAAGGCAATTTATACTGCAGGTTGAACGAAATGTTACGAATTCTTCAACCATCATGAGCAGGCAGTAAAGCTAAGGTGGTAACTCAGACTCAACAACAGTATACGTGACGTCATAAAGGCAACACTTTTAACAAGAAAATTATAAGTTAATAAGTTTGATTGGTTGATTAAATCTATTAATATTCAAATTATTCCAATCAATGAACAATTTAAATGTTTTAATTAACTTGAACTTTATTTAAATTGTTGCTGTGATGACATCACGCATGCAAAATACCTCGATTGTCACTACTATAAATACTCTATGAAGTATGGCATCCAGCCACTCAGACTTACGTCAGTTCATGTTTAAATTTTGTTAAGGTGTGTGTTTTGATACTCCACTTCATTTATATGATATTAAGTACTTACATGATTAATTATAACTGTTAATAATTATAACTGTTAATATCATCAAACTCTGAAGTTTGACGATAAACATTCTAACGCGAAATCATTATTTGTCTCATGTATAAAATGACAATGTTCCCTATTATACCATATCAGTTATGCCCCGATATTTAGGTACAAATTCAGCCTAACTTTTGTGATAAATTATTCTTTTGAAGAATATTTGAATTGTAAAAATATGAAACTGTACATAATTAAGTTTTAGATCTTCTTTTGAAGGACTATCTATTTTGAAAGCATCCAGAGGTATGGCTAGAAAGTCGCCAGTTCAGGGTCATGTAGGTAAATTGAGGCAAATCAATTAACTGCGGTTTCTTATCTCAGAAACATTAATAACCATCATGGCTCCAAAGCACTGGTGAAATTAATAAAATTTTGCATATTATGATATTCAACAATTAAATATAGGGTCACACATATAAATTGCGGCCTTTTAATTTCTAATTGCGGCCTTGTCAAGATAGTCTCTAAAACAATCTGAACCAAAGTTGCATTTAAAATGTTACATAGCTATCAAAAGAAGCGCAGTGCATGATATAATTTAATAATTTATGTTTACCTGCTTTACGCAATTTACCTGCTTGATCCCAAATTAATTTTAGATGGATTTTGAGACTTTCTTAATTAATAGGGCCGCAATTATAAAGTTAAGGACCGTAATTTACCTGTGTGTCCCTAGTGACAAAAGAATTGTACACACAACTTGGTAAACTCAGGGTGCCACATTAAGATTTAAAGAGAAATGGTGCTCCCAAACTTTCCCACAATTTTTCTCTATCTGGGCTATCTGTGATGCATTTAAAAAGTTTATTCTTAGAAACAAAAGCACAGGCTGGTCAATATTAAATGTGTGTAACTATTATTCTTGCAGATTATTAGTTTAAGAGCTTTGATTGAAAAAAATGAGCCGTGAATACTTCATTAAATATGAAAACAGTCCTTGTAGTATATTAATAAGCATAACTAGATTTAAGATTATTAATAAACTCAAGAAATTGCATTATATTGATTTGATAAATAGTATCGTTCTCGTTTCAATGTGTTTTAAGATTTGATAAAGATGTCCCAGATGAAGGAAGACTCAAGGTCATCAATAAATCTCCAATTGAATCAGAAAATTTGTATAAGTAAAAATTTTTAAATATTCTAATATGTTTCTAAAAGATAATTATGACAAAAATTGTTACAAAGCATAATCCATAATTTACTCATATTTTCTGTTGTTAATGCAGGTGTTCGCGTCAGTCATTCAAACAGAAGGTGAAGTAATAATTTTGGTTGATGACGAGCTGCTGGTCGCGTGGATTGTTTGGTTTTCTGCGTACGCCACTTGCAATTTGTCCAACAAAAAATATGAAGACTCTGGTGTTCACCCAAAAGTTTTGTTAGGGATTGAAGACTTCTCAAAAACTCCATAATTGGTACATAATTTAAATAAGGATATACTGCATAGTTCAATTACAGCAGCTTTAAATAATTCATTATTTTCTTGTAAAATGAAATAGACAATTTCCCTTAAAGCATTTGCCTTATAAAGGTCCCCTCCATTCAATTTAAAATTCATCTAGAAGTGTTATTCAGAGGGTATAAAAAAATCACTGAGAAAATATTAAATTGCATGTAATAAATATTTAGAACCAAATTTGAAATACTTTGTATTTTATAACCAGTAACTTTAGATACAATGAAAAAATAGTATACAACTTTTATATCGAAATTAAAAGTTTCTTTATATTTTATTTATAAAAAATTACAAGTATAATGAGAAACCATATTTTCCTAGTTTTCTGTAGAAAGATATCTTTATATTGTATACTGATTTCCTTAGTTGATTATCTGTTGAAATGATTACGTATAATTAATATTGATATAACTATCTTTTATATTCCTTAGGGCTTTACTTGCAACGATATTTAAAACAGATATAATCTGAATTTCTGTTATTTACTTCTATTATATAAATTATTGAATATGGATAGCTATAACTTGTATATTTAATAGGATTTTTTTCAAAATGATTTACATAGTGCTATTAAATATATCTTCCATGTTGTTTTACCATCCGCGTTCAAACCTTTGATTTAAAGTGACTCTCTTATGTTCATGTCAACACATTTGTTCTGTACTCTCCATATTTTGAATAAATAAAATTTTCTAGTCCCAAGTTTATTTCATTCCACCTCATATTTTTGTGTGATTCTATAATTAAAGAATTCTCTATTGGAGTCAACCAGACTCTGAATTTGGAGTCAATGTGACTCTTATTTTTGAGTAAAATAATTAGTATGAGTCAATTTGACTCTGAATTAGGAGTCAATACGACTCTTGTTTTCGAGTAGAATATCAGGATGAGTCAAATTGACTATGAATTGGGAGTCAATATGACTCTTGTTTTGGAGTAAAGTATTAGGATGAGTCAAATTGACTCACATTTTTGAGCCGGTTTTGGGACAAACTGAAAACTCAAATTTTGAGTCAATTTGACTCCTATATTTTTTTCAGTGTAGCTAACACCTAGTTCTTGACACTGTTCCTCAAGGCTTAGTTAATGTATATTAAGTGTGTCCATGTGTCCCTTTGATAAATGGGGTCACTGAGGTAACAAAAACAAATTAATCTTCATTTTAAGGAGAGATAACAAGGCACCTCCTCGTGTTTCTCTGTTAGTGCCTAAAAATCGGTCCGCAACCCATTGAACATCTTGTTCTTCAAAACGAATTAACATCTTAATTTTAATATAATAATAAGTTTATTAGAAAATAACTAGTTACAATCAGAGAATAGGGATACAAATATATAAGGGGAAACTAACCCGATGTAGTAGTCTAATATACTAATGTGACACAATCACGGATAGGTAAATCGTAGACCGACAGTTGGGCCCAGGACAATTAGGCCCCGACAGTTGGACCCCGACAATTAGGCCCGCCGACAATTGGGCTCGTCGACAATTGGGTCTAAGACGATTGGGCCCAGGACAATTGGGCCCCAGGACATTTGGGCCACAGACAATTGGCCCCACTTTTCAATTTTTTTTCAGAGTTTACAGTATTAACTTAATTAAACACCCTTGCTACCGCAATAACTAGGTTTGTGACACTATGCGTTTTGTATAAAAATGTAGTCTTGATATAAAATAATTAATAATCCTTACATGAAAAAAATATTCTTGCTTTGAAAAATAAATATTTTTTAATAGAACATATTCTTTTCATGAATGAATAGTATTATTCTTTTAAGCTACAATAATTTTCTGTTTCGAGGTAGGTCATGTAAGCAACAAATTTCCTAGTTACATGAAGTACCTCTATAATGAACTCCTGTGAAGTAAATGAGTTAAGATGTCGCCAATAGAAAATAAGAATGTAGCTATTTTAGATGAAGATACAATAGAAAATAAAGATGTTGGTATTTAAGACAGGCCGAAATTATTGGAACATACAAATTGAATTAAAGTTAACGTGAATTATTTGACATCTGTTCAGTGTTCAATATTGAAGAGGTTTATGAATTATTATTACAAAATGTATTCTCATAATCTCATTTTATCTAAACAACTGTTCAATGTATCGTATATAACCTTTAAAATTTACCCATTTTTTACCAAATTTTTGTCTTAGTCAGACGATGTACTCTACACATTGGATCCATATGACATGATTCAAAATTTTTCATTACATTGAAACATGAGATTAGCATCCAAATGTTAATTAAGGGGCTTGCTAATATATACCTTATCAAGTATATGAATCGAATTTAAAAAATATAAACATATTTTTAGAGAATATAAAGCATATTTCAAAGATAATGTTGTCACTTCCCTAGTAAAAACAAGGTAACATTTCTTTATTGTGTTTTCTGTCCAATTTTTTTCTGGGCTTAATTGTTTTGGGGCCCAATTGTTCAGGGCCCAACTGTCGTTGGGCCCAATTGTCCTGGGCCCAATTGTCGGCAGGCCCAATCGTCGGGGCCCAATTGTCCTGGGCCCAACTGTCGGTGCACCTAGGTAAACGGGGCATGTATTGTTTAACATAATGATGATTTTACCATAATAATATCTTTACCCTTGAGTGAAGAGAATGAAGTCGATCCTTTCCACCAGAAGTTGATAATTACCTTGGCAGATGCTCACTTCAGCTATTACACCAGAATAGAATAGAAGTAAAAATGTATATAAAAAAACGAGTAATTTAACTTCAATATAATGTGACCTTACCAAAACTGTTCTTTCAAAGACTCAATTTAGTAAAATGTGAACAATAAATTGCAAATTATATCAACACTTCTACAGGCAACACTTATCTTATAGAAATAAATCCAACGCCATATTAAGGAACGGAAAATAGAAATGGTGAGAAAACTTAACATTGGTCAAAACGTTCACGATCTCAATATTATGGATATAACTCATCACCAAACGTAAGTTTAGAATTCCTATCCCTTGAAAGTTCCAGCTTTGAGAAATGGGAGGTTCAAATCGTATGCAAATAGTTCTGCGCCAAACTTTGGCGAGTATATGTGTTGATGATTCATAGGACAACTGACAAGCGGGCAACTACCATAACGAACAACTGCCATACGACAAACGGCCATGCGACAACTGCCATACTATATATTTTAATTTGGAATTGGGTGAATTTTAATACGTATCCTTACCATTTTATTGATGGAGTTTAATGTGAAATGTATGATTATTATACATAAAAATAATGTTAATCGTATGGTCTGAAATTGTACATGAATAAGCCTCAAAAAAATATTGACGGTAGATTCAGAATTAAAATTTAAAATAATAATAAATTTATTTCGTAGTTAGAATAATTTTCTTTCACATTTATTCTATTCATCCCTCAAATATTCAGATGTTTGAAAAAGAGGTTGAAATTGATCGATGCAAAATTTTCATTTCTATCAATTAAGGATCAAAGAAGTACAAAATTACAGAATAAAATTTCTATTGAGTGTGGTTTTGAACCGTATTATTTAAGAGTATTATATAAAAGTTCAGCACTGGGCATATATGGTTTACTAATATTTTTGTTTGCAAAACCCTAGCTTTGTCACTAGCTTCAGGATTGGAAACTGAAAGTGGTAATTATTTCATTTATTTGTTTATTTTTCTTTCTTTGTAGTATTTCTTACAAAATTTACTTTACTTGATAATCTTTGAAATTATATTTTTATTTTTTCAATCACTTGTTTGTTTCTAGCTTCTACTGATCAGAAATCCATGCATTACGTGTCTTATGAATATTTAAAGTGTCAAAATTCATAATAATTGTTACAAAAATATGTTATATTAAATTTATCTGAAATTTGATTGTGTCGCTGAATTTTATTCATTCTATGTAGTTAGAAGACATACCAAAATTTTAATTAACTTATATATGCCTGGTGATGCGCGAACGCAACTTTCAAATAATTCGACGAAAAATCATACGCACTGGAAATTTAAACATGTAAAGCTAATGTTTGTATTATTCTTTGAAATAATTGAGTAGAAAGTTTTTCAGCTATTGATTTTAATTAACCTTATGTCAATCATTTTATTATTCATGGGTTGTGAAATAAAAATGATTTGTTAAACAAATAAATAAATTTAGTATTACTTCAAATATTAATTTTCGGACTATCATATTAACATTATTATACTAAATTTTTATGTAAAACAATGATATACTTCAGGTTATAATCAATTCATGAAAAAGCAAGGATACAATTCGCATTGAAATTCACCCATTACAAAATTAAAATAAATAGTATGACAGTTGTCAGCGTAGCCATTTGCTGCATGACAGTTTGCCGAGTGGCGGTTTGTCGATTGGCAGTTTGCCGATTGGCGGTTGCCCGTACACCATGTTGACCGCATTTACGTTTTTGGCATTAATAAATGAATTTTAAAGACTTGAATGTACGTTTCTTATCAAATTTCTAATAGATGCATGCTTGTAAAAAAATTACTGAAACAATCACTTATAAAGAGCAATGACCCATTGTAGCAATTTGTTGATTTTCTCTCTGGATTATTTTCAAAAATCATCAATCATCAAATGAAGAAAAAGAGAACAGGAAAGAGTTACAAAATCTGACTTCAATTTGACATGACGAATGGGTCTGTAGATTCAATTATCTTCTTGGCAACATTCTCTCGTTAATCAGCTATTTTACACAGAAATTAAACTGAAGGAGGAATGAGTCTCAAAAATGTGATTACATTCGTGCAAACTAACATTTCATACTTTTGCATATTATTCTTTATCTCTTAAAACAAAAATGTTAATTCTCATATTCTACTCTAAGAATTTTAAAAGTTAAAGCAAGAAATTCATATGAAAATGCCTCCATAATATTTATGTAAATAAATAATGACATTTACATATAAGTACATACGATGATTCAAATGGGATATTTTTTTCCGTTGTTATTATTCTCTAAAAAATATATTTTTTCAATATGATACAGACAGATAATTTGGAATAATTGAACATAAAAAGGTTGATATTGAAATTATTATTTTCGTTTTCTATTAATAGACTGATGCTGGATTCAAGATTATTAGGAACAGGAAGTTCGATTTTATTTTTAAATATCCTTTTCAGATGAGTATAATATTTCCAGGCTATATAATATTTGAAAATTTTTCTTCAGTTTTGTTAAACCTGAACAAGAATTATAATAATTGTCTTGTGAAAAGCATTATAGCTTGAAAGTCCACGGAATTCGAATTTTAGACATAAAATTATAAAATATAATAGAAAAAATAGTTAAGTAAAAAATTTTATTAAAGTTTCATTGTGTACTATTGATCTATCATTGGAAATATAGCGAATTTAGAAAGCTGTTTAAATTACTACATAAAGATACATTCTTATAATCCAGCTATATTTAAAAATACATAAGGAACTCAGCTACTTACAAGAAAATTTAACAATAATTAATTAATTAAGACCTAATTAAGAAAAGTATTTCATGTTTAGATAAAAAATGAATTTGATTAAGAAATGTCAATCAAACTCTAAGGGAGTGCTAGTGTTGATCTGGCAGGTCATGGATGTCGCAATTGTTTGATGTTATCTTCATATGTATAAATATATTTCAGAGTATAATTAATTTATAATAAAGAAATTGATTTATTAACTGTATCTAAATTTTGCAAATTCCAACAGATAGGAACTGAGCTGTTTCCAAAAAAATCCTCCATTAGCATCTTAAATATTATTCAGTTTATTAATTAGGATCAATTCTGCTATACTTGGGAAAATTTGCTCGACTGCTAAATGAAATAACTCGACACTATTTACCCCTGTAAGAAATAGTAGTTTCAATTTCGACTTATTAATAAAAATTTGGTCTATAAAATCGAGTAAAAATACGAAAAATTTCGATTCTCTCAAACTCTTCTAATTGCAAGTCACTGTCAATAAATGGCAACATTAATCTCAATGACAGTACATCCGAAAGTTCCATAAGAGTGTTTGTATTCACAACCAGAGTTGCTGGGAAGCTCTTAGGCTGATTGGTTTGCTTCAAGCTGTGACATTTACATGAAAAAAAATGAAACCACACACAAAAGAACAAATAACTAGAACAGAAACAGAACGAAACCTCTTTTGTCCTCTGGATGTCAGTGATACTCTTCACTAAATAAATAAAGTCTATATTTTTGGATGCAGTGCATTAGTAAGCACAATAAAATGTGCCTACTAATAATGATGTAAGTTGAATAGGATATTTAAACACCTTTAATTAGTATTTTGATTTGAAATGAACTATAATAAAGATTTAAAGAATTATTTTATATGTAGCTAATTAGAACACACATATTTACTCATTGCACATGAGTAAAATAATATTATTTCTAATGAGAAAATAAGTAAAATAAAAAAATATTTAATTATAAATTCGTAATATATTTTCTTAAATGTATAAGAACTCTCACAAAAAATATATACATATATATAGACAACAAAAAATAATATATTGGTTGGAGAAAATTAAATGTGTTTTACATAAATCGAATAAATAACCATGATAGGAAAGTTTTTCTTGTGTCAATATTCCCCAAGGAAAAACATTGCTATACCTGGGAAATTTGACCCAATGACTACCCAGGTGAAAAGTTGTGCTGAGGACACCGAAGATTAAGACCGAACCTAACTTATTTTTCTACAGCTCCACAATAATCTGCACCATGGGTACTACTCATTTATAAAATAGCGCAATAAGCGTGGATTTTTATTAAAAATCAATGTTATTAAAAGATATATAAAATCATTTTAAGTAACAATAGCAACATCGCAATTTTCTCTAATTTAATTGGCATTTTACTTATATTAAACTTTATGCATATTAATGATACATTTAACCCTATCCTTCACGCTACTTTCAGGTATTGTAGATTCACGGCTGGGCAGACGGTTGCCCATTTTCATTGCCTGATGTCCCTAAATTTCTCTCATTCTGTTGTCTGCTGACAGTGCCCGGAAAACTGACAGGCGGAAAACTGTCATACGGAAAGCTGCACTAATTAGGGGCAATTTAATGACTAGTCAACAATAACATTTGAATATATAAAAAAACCGTTTGCTCTTCGTTCAGGAGATAAGGGGACATTCATTTTTACTTAGTAGTTCAAAACAAAAATAATACTTAAAAAGTAGATAAATTAAGTAGAATATTTTTTAAATACATTTGGTATTAAATAAATATGTCAGAACTAAATAAAATTCAATATAGAAATTAAATACTGAAACCTTTTTTAGAAAATACTGAGAGAAGAAACAAAGAAATAATTTTATTAGGGCGGCGTCCACGGACGTACATTTCGTCCACCGACATTTCGTCCACGAATTGCTTTATTTTAATTGTAATTATAATGTGTAGTGTACTTATTGTTTATTGTATATTATTTATAATATTCTGCAATATAAAAGTAGATAACACCCATTTTTGATGGGCTATGCCTTAATTCTTATCGTAATCCTCTTCTCTTGCTCTTACTGGCCGGCAACAGGAAAATAATTAAACTGAATACTTTATTTAATGATTACAAGTAGGCCTCGCTTTTATTGTACCTCGGTCTTATAAAGTCTGTAATAATAGCGAGGCATTTCTTGTACATAAACACATAGTACATTTCTCGTACATGGTACATAACATAGAAAACAGAAACATTTCTATCAGCTTATTAGAAGCAATATTGGTTCAGAAAATAGTTTTTATGACTGAATTACAGTGACTACATAAAATATATACATGTATACTATACAACTAAGCAATTGATTGATAATTAAGTGTGAAATACAAGAAATAGCTATATTTGGTACTTTTTAGTGTTACGTTAAATTATATAAACGTAAACACGTCCGTGTTTTTGGACAGTTCTATATTTTCGGACTCATAATAAAAGCATACAAAATAATTAGTATTTACCTCTCTTATAGTTATTGTATTCTCTTTCTTACGTTTCCACATTTAGTCTTGTTAGTACCCTGTTATTTCAGTTCCATATTTTGGATATTCATAACTCATTAATTAATGCAAAATATTACAAGAGGTGAATAATTTAATGATACAGTCAACCCGTGTAGCATATCTAATTTCATAATTGTAATCGATAGATGAACATTTTTTATGTGTTCATATGATATGTTTCGGCATAAATCACTATATTAATAAAATATATTTATACATGGCTATTAATGAAATAGTAAAAAATGAAATGAAATATATCCCATACGCACTTTAAAATACAAAATAAAGCATTTCGTGGAAGAAATTTCCGTGGACGAGATGTCCGTGGACGAAATGTCCTAGACCAGTATTAAAGACAGAGGGCAATTTCATTGTTTACACAACGCATCTTAACATTGTCAGTTCATAACGGGTTTAGTGTCTATAATTAGTTCTTTTTGTGTTTTTAATTTGAGAATTGATCAAGTATTCAAGCTTAATATTCGCTTATACTCATTATAAAACAACTTCGATCGATGTTTGTGAAATATTTAGAATTTACAACCCAACATCTATGATTATTAAACTGCTATTACTAACCTAATTCTCTGAAAATTTCACTCGATCGAATTGGATTGCATATTAATTAATAATATAAATGAAAATTGTATAAATGAAGATGTTAATGACATGAAAAATAATATGTAAATGTAAATTACTGTTAAAAAAATAACGTTTTTTAAACAATTAAATACACTATTTTTGAAATTTCCACCAAACCTGACAAATATTTTTCAATTTTTATTACGAAAATGAGAAAAAAAATTAATACCAAGATGATGTACAAAAAATTAAGTGACAAGTACAAATACATCAGAAGTTATGGCTAGTTAGAAATTGTCAATTAGTTTCAAATTTCTATCAAAATCCTCCAAAGTCATTTTAAGTGCCCCTCATTCAAATTCAAATAATTACTTTTGCCCAAACGGGATTTTGGTGGATTTCCACATGGTTGAAGTACTTGAAATTGCGCTTTTAGTGGTACCAAACTTGACTTTTTTCAAATTATGTCCGGGTTAACCCTATTTTGAGCTTAGATTGAAACACTATAATATTGCTGACGTCAATAGGAAATTAAAAACAAGGGACTATATACGTAACTTAACAAGTTTTTTAAAATGTTCGTGACTTAGTAAATATGTTAAAAATGGTAATTATTTACAACTTCCTTGTGTACGTGTACCATAGTTTCGTTAACTGTGTGTTTAATAAATTAGATTTGTTGAAATATTATTTTCCGGTGAATATTAAGTAATCAAATATCTATAGGTATAGTTATTACTGTATAAATGATTGTCCCCTGACTGTTTCTTTTATAAATTCAAATGTCATTATTGACTGAAATCATTCAATTGCTAGTAAATGACTGGCAGTTTTCTGTCTGGCACTTTACCGTGTACCCTGCTGACAGTGTCCTCTCCAACCAAAAGATCATGAGGGCTCTGACAGCAGACACATTAAACTACACGAAAAGAAGTGTGAAAACTTGTCAACACTTTGTTTGAGATATCTTAATATTCCTTCAAATATTCTTTCAAATTCAGATATGTTGTAGGAATGTGAAAGGGATAAGGGGAAAGTAATGTATAGGGTTGTGACAATATGTTCTTAAAATCATAGATCCTGAAAATATTATAGACTGAGAGAATTAAACACCATTGAATCATTCTAAATCAGCGGTATGTATTATTTGATACCATTTCATATTGTTTCGTCTATGATATTCATGGGATCTATGATTTTAAGAACATATTGTCACAACCCCGGTAATGTAATCGAATGAAGGAATTAATTGTAAATGAGTTAGGCGGAAGTTTCCAAATTTCAAGTTTTTTTAGATTTAAGTACATAGAAATAAACAAAAATATTATTTATATAATAAAAAAATTTAATGAAAAATTTATATAAATATATATAAACTATATTTTATTTAGATTCACAATTTTTCTTAATAATACGTAGCTAATAATTTACTTTCATCTCAATTCCATAAATATTTGAAGTGAGTAGATATTGTTTTCAATAATTATCCCTCTTCAAATTCTACTTTCCAGTATGCTACCGATGGTTTGTTAGTAACATGAGCTTATTTTTCTGGAGCCTAAATTTACCTACTCAGGAAAATGAGACCCAAAGCAGTGCCTACATTTCTCTTGCCATTTATGCATCAACTGAGGGTTTACTCCAATTAATTTGCTAGAAACTATTCACTTTCGATTTATCGCATGGAGAGAAGTTAAGTGAAGTTATTTAGATAAGTCAAAATATTCAAAATGTGTCTAAATCCATCGTTTTCTATATGGAAAAGAAATTCATTCATAATTATAAAATAAAAAGTAAAACTTCGATTAAATTGCACCATTTTTTCAAATTGTATTTGGAGGCATATTTCATTCATTTATCACTTATTGAATTTCTTTCCTCTAAGACATAAAATAGATTACTGACTTCGGTAATCAACCTTCAGAATGTTATTGATATACTTTAAGGAAATATTCTATATATACGAAAAAAACTGTTAGCACAATCTTGACTTTCTTTATTTTAAGAAGATTTTTTTGCTACATAGGAAGAGTATAAATCAAGTTTCTTCATTTAAACTTGAAGGAGGTACTAATAAAAAATGTATGAACTTTTTATACACTGTACGTAAATTCATAACAATGAACTAAAAATCCTACTGATTCTGCTCCTAATTCTTAATGAAAGTTTACTCTATTCCCCTTTTGTTTTTAATGGAAAAATATTCTCTTAAAAAAAACTCATCAAACAAATTTCATTTAATTTAATTTGATTGTTTTCCATCTACAGTGATGAGACACTTGAGGACAACTGGGAACATAAAATACGAGGAATGAAATTGATGGATATAGAATTTCGAATATTTGTTCAAGAATTAGGAGCAGAATCATCTTGATTTTATTTCCATATTTTGGTTTCTTCATTCTATCATTGTCATTTAAGGGCAGAGGCAACGGAGAAATGATGTCACAGGATGAGTCGATACATACGGTTAGATTGAATAGGTCTCGCCGGTATGAAACGAGGAATTTGGTAAATATGAAATATATCAGAACTGCTGTCTTGAAATGAACAGAGAAACTATGAAAGTTGAGATATATTATTTAAACATAGGATATTCATTGTATTGAACATGTAGAGAGACAGACTAGATGGTGTGTATTAGGGTGGGCCAAAAACACAATTTGGAAATTACTTATGGAATAGTAATATAAAGTTGATGTGACAAGTAAAGGTACGTGTAGTTGAGTAAATTCAGACATGATTAACAGTTGCCCCCAAGCCATCCAAATATCAGAAAAGTAATATTTTTGGTGATTTTTAATTACTACATTTTGGCAAAAATACTCATAAACTCTTATTTATTTTAATTTAGAATAGGAAGAGAGCTTGGAAAGAGCTTATTTTGGTGTTCGTTCTGGAAAATCAGACAGGTACAACAATGTTTACAGTTGCCCCCACCCCTTCAAATTGTTCGAATTTAGACTATAGTCAGTGTAGTGCTCCACACTTAGGGAGGTCTGGTGCTCAATGAAGAACATAATTTAAGGAAATTAATATACAAGAAATTGAGCAAAAACATTAATAATTTATTAATATACCAATAATTCAATGTTTGGGACTCTTGGTGACACAAAAAAGTTGACAAAGCAAATTGCATGGGTTTATAAAATGAAATATATACAATTCACAAAGTTACTTTGAGAATTAAATTATTTCTATCTTATCACAATAACAGCATGATTGCTCTAGAAGCCAAATTTTAAGAGAAATATTATAATAATAATATATTTTACAAAAAAGGGCTCAGGGTAACTCAAAAGTATCAAATATTAATCTGCCATTTTGCAAGTTGTGTTTTTTCATAACGTGCCAACTAATTTTACATATTCCACAGAACAAAAAATAGAATATTTCAAAATTAATGGGAAAATATCATTTTGTACAAAATTACAAATGTTTTGGGGCAACTCAAAAATATCCAGAAATGGCCTGGAAATTGGCATGCAATGTTCTTTTATAACGTATCAACTTATTATAGATATTCCATATGAAGATTCTGAAGTTTGCCCGAAACCCCTATTTTTAGGCCCACCCTAGTGTGTATACAGTGTGTTTGAACATTATTGAGATGTTCCAGTGGCTTTTATTCATAGTTATACTAATGGAAAAAAAATAATACACCAAAATGTTCAGGAAGAGTGGATTTCTAATGATTAATAATAAGAAGTACATATTATAGAAGGTACTGGAAGTGGCCTCCATTTTGCTGCACACAGAGATTCACCTGCTTCAAATCATTAAGTGCTACCACAGTACAGAGAATATATAGTATCCCAGAGCTATAGGGGGGATATTACGCGTGTCTCGGTAGGCTGTGACGTCACATGTCAACAATGGTGCGTACGTTTGTACATACAGTACAAACACAAAATATATATGGCTGCAACACACCCAACTTTTGTTAAATAACGTTTTCGGTGATATTTTTTTTAATTCCACATTACCGCATGCTATTATCCAATCTTTATAGTCATACGGACGAAAATTAAAAAATGACTGTTGATGAAATTGCTACTGGTCATCTTACACCCAAGATAGTAACAAATTTTTAGTCTTGAAGAAGACGATTTATTCAAGATAATTAGATCATTAGTCAGATCGGTCGCGTTGGCCGCCATCTTAATTCTCTATTCCACGTGACCCACAGCAATTCTGTTTACTATGACGTGACCTCTTGTTTACATACATGACGTCACAGCCTACCCAGAATAAATTTGAATAATACATGTAACTGGGGTACTATACTATTCTGTTTACTATGGTGCTACACTCTGAAGGCCATTCTCGCGATGTTCTTCTGAAAATCTCTTCACAACATTGATAAGTTCGTCCACTGTAGATGATTTTGCAGAATACACTTCTTTTTGATCTAAGGCCCAATTATGAAAATCCGAAGGATTCAAACTGGAGAATGCGCTGGCCACGCAATCTGTGTCCCACGGCTGATGACTCTGCCTCCAAACTTCATGGATGAAAATGGAAGACGCAAGATAGTGAATGGAGACTGCTACCATAAGTTGCTGAAAGAAAATATTTGGCCCACCCAGGGAGAAAATTATAGGGGGGACATAGAATATTATGGTTAACAGACATTATGGGGGGCTAGATCTTACATAATTATAGATAATATTCGATAAATATCATCCATTGGCAAAAAATCCTATAATCATCTATAATCACCCTAATATTTCCCAACCATGATGTATAGAAGATTATATCAACCAATATCTCCGAAAATTTTCTGATAATGTTCCTTATATGAACTTCTATGAATGAACCATCTTAAATCTACGAAGATTTTCTGATAATAATCCTACTATGAATTTGAATGGCTGTAACATCTTAAATCTGCGAAGATTTTCTGATAATAATCCTACTATGAATTTGAATGGCTGTAACATCTTAAATCTTCGAAGATTTTCTGATGATATTCTTTATATAAACTTCTATGACTGATCCATCTTAAATCCCGAAGATTTTCTGATGATATTCCTACTTTGAATTTGAATGGCTGAACCATCTTAAATCTCCGAAGATTTTCTGATGATATTCCTTATATGAACTTCTATGGCAGATACATCGTTAATTTTCGAAGATTTTCTGATAATATTCCTTATATGAACTTCTATGGCTGATCCATCTAAAATCTTCGAAGATTTTCTGATGTTATTCTTTATATGAACTTCTATGGATAAACCATCTTTAATCTTCGAAGATTTTCTGATGTTATTCTTTATATGAACTTCTATAGCTAAACCATCTTTAATCTTCGAAGATTTTCTTATGATATTCCTTATATGAACTTCTATGGCTGATCCATCTTAAATCTCCGAAGATTTTATGATGATATTCCTACTATGAACTTCTATGGCTAAACCATCTTTAATCTTCGAAGATTTTCTGATAGTATTCCTTATATGAACTTCTATGACTGATCCATCTTTATCTCCGAAGATATTCTGATAATATTCCTTATATGAACTTCTATGACTGATCCATCTTTAATCTCCGAAGATTTTCTCTGACAGAAAGTTTATAATAGTTACCCCATAAAATAATAATTATTACAGTTTTCTATTATTACAGTTAATTATGACAGTTGTGTCTGTCCCAGTACCTACGCTTGTCAACTTGCTGTCAGTAAGGTGAAGAAGTGGAAGAGAACCTGGTAGTTGTGTCTGTATATATTGTTAAAATATGTTGTCTCATTTTTTAATTAGACCTGTATATTTTTTGTTTTCCTATATTGTTATGAAATTGTGATCAGCCCAGGTAATAAAGAAAGAATGTCCAAACTTGCAATTTTTATGGCGAGTTTGTGACAATTATTTTGAGTCCTTCAATCGCAAATGGCGAGAAATATTTAATTTTCTCCTAGGCTACAATGTTATTTTGGAGAAAATTTATGATAATTTGATCATTTGCACAAATGATCAAATTAAAGAAAAGTGGAGAGTTTATGAGCCATCCTTTTTTACTTTGTGATCAGCTGAACTTCAAAAAACTATCTTGCCACTTTTTGACTGAATTCCACACCTTTTTTAAAGTTTCAAGGCAGAACGGAATAACCATCTTGGTTATCTAACAGCTTTAGGTGGTCTTTGGTTCAAAGCAACCAAAATCGAATAGAAGAAAAAGAAATTATTCACTTCGGTAACTAGATACTACTACCTAAACCTAGGTAGGCTTGTGTGTCTATTAATCAATGAATCAAGGAAAGATGTCAAAGTACAGTACCTAAGTCAGTAACTAGGTATCAGTATTATCACTAGGGTGAAGTAGGTAAATTGCGGCACCCTAACCAACTGCGGCCTCTAACAACAGAAACATCATAGCCTCAAAACACTCGTTAAAAACTTAAATCAATAAATTATAGCCTGCATTGCGCTTATTTTGATAGTTATGCAACATTTTAATGTAATTTAAAAGAATCTCATGAGAGGGCCGCAATTAATAATTGAAGTGCCGCAATTTACCTGCGTGACCCTATTATGCTAGCTATATAAATATTATGTTTCAAAGTGTAGACATATTCACCAGGTTGACCGGACGTTTCGTTCCAGAACGTTTCGTATTCGGACGTTTCGTACCCGGACGTTTCGTTACCAGGACGATTCGTTACCAGGACGATTCGTTACCATTTTTTTATGAAATGGAAACTATTTTTTATCAGACAATTTTATTTTAGCCCATGCATTATAAATTTTTACTACCTTAAAAATGTCTACTTTTTAAACATATTTTAGATTCGTTTAGTTATACACTGATTTTAATCAGATGTATTAAAATTAATAATCATTACTTAATTTCTTTGATTGGAAAAGCTGGAAGTGAAAATATCATGGATACCAATCGATAGAGAAGTTAAATAACAATAATTCTATTTTTTTTTTGTGTAGTAATTGTGAATCTTCTTTATCAATTTATTTTATCAACAGAAATCTACATTGGATAAGATCTCTAGGGAACACACAATGGAGACAACAAGGATGATTATGAAGAGGTTGTTCTCGCCATCTTTGGCTATGAGTTTTTCGCTCACTGGTCATGGGGAGAAGAGAGTCAAGTCCAAGAATAGCTTCAAGGATCATCCTATAGCGACTCCAATAGTTGGTACTATTTTATACATAGACGCATCGTATCAAACTAATTGAAAATTTTAGCTAAATCTTGGAGCATAACAGAGGCTCTATCCTGAAGAGTGATTTTCATTCATTTACAATTCTTGACAAGATTTATATTGTATTATACTGAACTATCCTTCACATAAAGAGTAATTGAATTTGCCTTCAGTAATGAGGGTAAAAATAGTGGATAAAATTTTTTTTCGCAGCTCGTTGAATATCACCATAAAATTCTTCCAATCCCCGTATTTATTAAAGAAAGTTTATCTTTCTTATTTTCACAGATTCAATACTGAAGAAACAGGATTGCTCGAGAGCAGAGGTGCTCTCCTGTGCCAGAGATATTCTAAAAGGCGCGAGGGACTGGGAAGGAGGTTGGAGACGAAAACCTAAAGTTCCATCCTCTGTTCCATCTCCATCACCATCGGTTCAATCCCCTCCACCCTCAGTTCAACTTCCTCCACCCTCTGTTTAATCCATTCTACCCTCAATTCAATCACTCCTCTCCCTCCCTTCCTCAGTTCAATCCCCTCCACCCTCAATTCAATCCAATATCTTTTTAGTATTGATTGTGTATTCGTGGAAGTTTTATGTATTTTCTTATTAAAGAATGAGTTAAGATAAACCAATATTTCACTGTCCTTTGTATTTCATTTAATAATGCTGGGCTCTAATATTTAAATATGTTGATAAGGCTTTAAAATAGTTATGTTTAGCTGTTAGTAAATGACGTGGTTATTTGAAACAGTTTGTTCCAGATGATCATGAATTTTGTTTTAATAGTAAATGATAATTGAATTTTTATTTTCTCAAATGTTATAACAAGTAAAAACCGTTCATAACAAATAATAGATGTTGGTATGACCAAGAAATTGTCATCTGTGGTAATGGTCTTTCATCGGATAATTACGATGATCTTCAGAGGTGAATCCTTTGATATATTATGATAGATTATAGGTAGGAAATTATATCAAAACTTCCTTCAAATCAACTCCTATAATCATGGGTGAAGTTATCAGATATTATATTGGAAGCTATATCCGTTAGTTTTCGGATAATAACGGAGATCTTCGATGGTAAACCCTTTGATATATGGTAGATTATAGGATGCAAATTATCTGAAAACTCCATATGTATAATATACTATGATCTTCTTTAATTATAGGTGAGATAATCAGATATTATGGGAGATACCCCCCTTTAATTATAAGAGTGAAGCACCCCCAATTCTCTTCTATGATTATGGTAGAAATACTCCTTTAATCTCCCAAAATCTTCCATGATTATGGGTAAAATCATCTGATAGTATAGGAGATTCCCCCCTTTAATTATAGAAGTGAACATGGTAGAAAACTTGGACATAAGCACCCCCAATTCTCTTCTATGATTATGGTAGAAAGACTCCTTTAATCTCCCAAAAACTTCTATGATTATGGGTGAAATCATCTGATAGTATAGGAGATTCCCCCTTTTAGTTATAGGAGTGAACATGGTAGAAAAATTGGACATAAGCACCCCCAATTCTCTTCTATGATTATGGTAGAAATGCTCCTTTAATCTCCCAAAGTCTTCTATGTCCCCCCTATAATTTTCTCCCTGGGCACCTTTCGTTCATGTGCTACAAGACAAGGATTATGGTGGATACAGGACGGTGCTCCTGCATGGTAGCCGGTAAATTGCTCGAAAATAATTGCTCGAATGAACAATTTTTCGAATGAATAATTGCTCGAATGAACCATTGCTCGAAAGACAATACCTCGAAAAACAATTGCTCGAACGAACAATTGACCGCAAGAACAATTGCTCGATTAAACAATTATTGCTTGAATGATCAATCGTTCAGATAATATAAAATGAATGAGATACAGTTATTATTAAATACTCATTAGAAACAAGGACAATTAGGTGCAGCTAATCGAAAAGATTTCACTTCATTATTAACAGAATTTTGGAATTATTTATTTAATGGAAAATTGATCAAATAATCAATTTTTGAATGATCAAAAATAAATGTAAAACAAGATGAAAAGTCAACTAGATTAGAGCTACCGGAAAAGAGATATTTAATTAAAAAAAACAAGTGGCACGAATACCAGAGGTCATGCTAAATGCGTCGGGAACAGTTCCCATGGCCCGAGTTGCTAAAACCTAACATACCTATAAACCTAGCCCCGAGAACATCTCGTCGGAGCCCAGTGAAGCTATTGACTGACAAAAAACGAAAATTTCTGTACTCAAAATTGGTGCAGTATTCCTGTTCAATAAAAATTTGAAAATCAGGAAGATACTAATTTAAAAACAGTATTATGATTGATAGTAAATAGCGATGAAAAATATGACATGCAATTATTATAACTTACTAATTCGATACCAGGCAGCTAATTGAAGTGATCTTACTTGATGATAATTTGTCTTTTGTTAATTTGAACAGTTAGCAATTTGATCATTCGAGCAATTGATCATTCGAGCAATTGTTCATTCGATCAATTGTTCGTTCGAGCAATTGTTTTTCGAGCAATTGCCTTTCGAGCAATTGGTCATTCGAGCAATTGTTCATTCGAGCAAATGTTTTTCGAGCAATTGTTTTCAAGCAATTGTCTTTCCAGCAATTGTCTTCGAGCAATTGACCTAGAACCCTCCTGCCAATTGCACCACTGCTGCCAAAGAATTCCTGTTGAACAAGTTTGGAGGCAGAGTCATCAGCTGTGGGACACACATTTGCGTGGCCAGCGCATTCTCCAGATTTGAATCCTTTGGATTTTTATTATTGGGTCTCAAAAAGAAGTGTATTCTGCAAATCAACTACAGTGGACGAACTTATCAATGTTATGAAGATATTCAGAAGAACATCGCGAAAATGTCCTTCAGAGTGTAGTACTTAATGTTTTGAAGCGGGCGAATCTTTGTGTGCAGCAAAATGGAGGCCACTTTCTTGTTATTAATCATTAAAAATCCACTCTTCCTGAACATTTTGGTCTATTATTTTTTTTTCAGTATAACTATGAATAAAAGCCACTGAAACATCTCAAAAATGTTGAAACACATTGTACGTATATTATATTTTGTAAAAGAATGGTAAAAGATCATGCAGGTGAACAAAAACACTATGTCATATATCGATACTACATTTGTGATTACATTTCAATTAATTTATTAATACAATTAAGTAAACAAACACACCCATTTCAAAGATTACCCTATTTCTCTCACGCCCAACCTTTCTAAGCCCACACCCTCTCTTCATTTATTCCCCCCATTTCTCTCACTCCCATCCGTGCTAAACCCACACCCCCTCTTCATTCATTCCCCCTATTTCTCTCACCCCCATCCGTGCTCCTTCTTCAGCAACATTGACAGTGTGAGCAGATAGACAGTCAGCAGAAGAGTGACGTAACTAACTCTGATCTTCCAGGCGTTCTGGTGCAGATTCTCTACTTGTCTCTTGATGAGCTCACCAGATGGAGTGGAGGTGGAGTCTCCACCTCACGAGCACCACAGAGCCCTGAACTGGAAAAGAAAATAGTGGAATTTAATGAATCCTATTTTTTTCACTATTTTTTAGTATGAATATTTTTTTTTAGTTTTGAATAAATATATTATACATTAAGAGATTATCACTCATATCCATACACTTTAATTCATGCAACTTTAATCATATTCACGCCATGAATCAGAACATAAATGATGCACAATTATTATACCTAGATAGATTTAGTAAAATTTGAATTTAATTAATTTTTCCTCTCAATAATTCTTCTTAGTTCAGAGGGCATCAAATAATTAATGTAAATTATCTAATAATAGTTTCAAAGACTAAAAGGAAGTGGAATACTTTTATGTTTTATTTGTATAATCAAATTAGGCTCACAACTCTTATGATTCACACAAATTTTCTTGAATAAGTTAAATGGCTTTGAGTGACAATTTCAGATTATTTTATTTGATTGCTACAATATATTTACCTAATGTAACTACTCAATATAACTGCTGAATATAGTACGAGTCAAAAAATCAGGTACGACATTAAAATCGCTCTAATTTTAACAAGCACCACGGTATCTTCGTGTGAGTTTCTTTCGCTAATGCAGAATTTTGTCAGCCATCACCACATCGATTGTTTTCATACTCCTTTTAGTTTTTCTACTGGGGGTCATAAGTAGAGGGTGCTGAAAAGGCTTTTGTGCGACATAAGCCACATAGGTTTGCTTACCCAGTATTTTTCCATATCATGAGAACAATTTGCATAAAAAACAATAGCATATTATTAAGATCTAAAGTAAAACATCTTTTGCCAGATATATCCGCTACTGCCCTAACCCCCCCCCCCCCCACACACACACACATACACATTTTTTTAATACATTATTTTTGCGCTCGCATTGTGACTGCTTTCATTATTTCATTACTCGATGTTCAAAAATTTCCCTCAGTCGTTCTTTAACTGCAAATATACTGAGGCACCATCCTGCATCCACCATATTTGATTCAGAGTTTCTCTATAAATATGTCGTAGTTCAAGAATTATCCGCTGATTCAATATAAGGGTTCTTAAAATCATCGTAATTTTCGAAGATAAAACATACTCTATTGATTAGCAAGGTTTGAAACAAGTTCGTGGAAGAGCGATTTCACCACCGTCAACTTATGACCACCCTGTAGAAAAACATTCTAGAATATATAAACAAACGAAGATTCTGGTTATAAATGACAAAATTTCGCATTAGCCAAAGAAAACCAGACGAAGATACGATAGTTCTTGTTAAAGCTATTGCGATTCTATTTTAGTATCCACTTTTTTTGACCCTTAATGCAGTGGAGAAAATTACACAGAATCATTGTAAAAATTAAACAGAATCATTGAAGAAAATTAGACAAAATCATTTGAGAAAATTAAACAATGAAGTCAATATTCAATAAAGATGTCAAACCCTGAAAGAACATATTATAAGACATTTAATAGAAGTCATTTGGTCCAATTACCAAAAAATCTTTGCTCAATTCGAGACATAAAAAATGGAAGTTCAGTTATGCAGATTTAGAATTAAAAGAGTGATACCTACGTCTAAAATTTAAACGGCGTATCTTTAATTCTATCCACTTTTAAAAGTCAAAAATTTTGCAACTACATATATAGAAGATCGATAAGTAAAAAAGAATGTGAGAATGTGGAAATATCCAATTTGCATACAGTAAAAGTTGACCTCCTGAATTCAGTTGAATTAATTGTGCCAAGCTTCGATAAATGGAACACAAAGCAAAAGGAATCCTATGAAAAATTGGACGAGGACAATCCTCAATGCCAAGGACTTGCTGGAGGTTTCGGTAATAAATTCTGAAATATTCCATGAATGTGATCAGAAAGATTCTTCCAAATACTGAAAGTATACAATATTCGGTTCTAGGACTATTGCCCGGGGGAATTTTGCCCGGCGGAATATTGCCCGGCGGAATTTTGCCAGACGAATTTTTGCCCGGCGGAATTTACCCCGTGGATTGTATTTTTATAACTTTAAATTGGTATATTGTAAATTAAAAGTTTAAAATGTGAGATGCAATTTACATAAATAGAAATAGTTTTATTTAACTTTATCATATTGTATGTATTGTGACAAATTTTATTTAACTAATATTAAATAGCCATGGAAATTAAAATAAAATGATTGTTGAATTCACCATAATTGAAAAAAATAAGGTTAATCTAACAAACAATAATTCAACATTTTCAAAATATTAGAAATAAACTAGTATATAACCGTAACAATTTAAAAGCTATTATGGATGGTATTATGCGACTTGAAAAAGTAAGATGAAGATTCATTCATTGTAATCAGTTGGTTCCTGTAGTTTGCTCTATTACAGCTATTGTCTTATCCAACTTTCATAATGGCATCGATAATATTAAGTTCACTTGGAAAAAATATCATTATTTAAAAAAATCCTATTAATACTTAATATAAGATTGAAAACTATGAAATCGTTAATGAAATCATTGAAAATATTAATGAACATATATTCATATCTCGTCACGAAGAAAGCCGTAAATTAATTACAAACAACAGTTAAGAATACTAAATAATAGTATTTTAAGAATAGCAAACCATATATAGTATTATTTTAAACTAAACTGCTGTCAAAATAGATAACAGTCAAATTTATAAGATGTTCTGTAATTATTTTAAGTAAAATCATATTCATTTTATTTTCAATTTTGTGGCTATTTTACATTGGTTAAATAAAACTTGTTATAGTACAATATGTTAAAGTTACATTAAAACGTTTTATATTTATGTAAGTTGAATCTCGCATTTTATATCTTTAATTTACAATCTACCAATTTAAAGTTATAAAAATACAATCCACGGGGTAAATTCCGCCGGGCAAAATCCGCCTGGCAAAATTCCACACTGGCAAAATTCCACACTGGCAAAATTCCACCGGGCAAAATTCCGCCGGGCAAAAGTCCTGTCACCCAATATTCAAGAATTTTGCAATCCCGAATACTTATTGCATAGGTTATTGATGTTGTTAATCAAGGAGGACGCTAGACAAGTGACTGTTTTTCTTTTGTGTTAATTGCCATTGAATTCGTCAAGATAAGGTCAGTTCATTCTTTCAAAGGGTCAGATCTAATGAATGATGACCAGAGATTGTGAGACTATCTTTAAGCGACTTAAAGTGTTGCATTTAGTAGCTATCAAAAACTACAAAATGTCGATGAGGGAAATTAATAAGAGTTAGAACTTGTGTTCTTTGGTTTAATATGATGGTCTCGCAATATTCAAAAGTCATCTTGTTAAGTAGGTGATATTATGACTGGAAGTCAATTGCAAATGTTTGAGATGGTGTCAGATATTATAATACATATAATCATAAACGAATGAAAAGAACTAACCATTTTAAAAACTGATAAACATTATAGAGAATAAAGGCAAAATCAATTAAAAAGAGTACATTTGAAGATATTTCTTAATTTTGTTAGTAAAATAATGTCATTTAATTGATAGCCAAAGTTTACTAGACAATGTCGTGCTCTCTTTATCATATCACATTCTGTAAGATTTCTGACGAAATTAAGCAGGACCTTCTCATTAATAACTATTGATCTTCGATTCTATACAATAGCTTTCCTGCAGAAGATAAATATTGTAAAATTCCCCCCATTAAAAGTTACAGTTAGACCAAGATGGTTAGGCTTAACCTTCAAACTTAGAAATCAATTTAACAATCAATCGATTGGTAAATGGAATATTCTACTCCGAAAACAAAAGAAGATTAAAATCATTTTCTGAAGAGAACAACTCATATGTGCAAATCAATATTATTACAAACAGATGCTAGATATCTAATTCCAATTTTTCAATTAATATGACTAACGAATAAGAAATAGTAAAAGTGATTGTAGCAATGAAATTACTATAAGCACTTTAATTAAATTATCCAACCAGTAATTTGTAAAGAAAACTAGCATATAGTAATTGGAAAGCCTAATGGTAATTTATATGATTAAACAATTCAATATAAGGGAGCATTATTTAAAATGTTGTATTTTTTTTCAATAAAAAACTAAAGTTGTCAATTTATTTAGAATCAATATCAAATCCACTCCCCTACACAAAAATGTGTATGAAGGGGTTGAACACAAAATGGATACACCTAAAATTTTGTTATTTGATTTTTGACCATGTAAAAGACAAGCAAATCTTGACATATTTAAATGTTATTTGTTTATTTAAATTGTTTGATGTTCATAGGAAATAACGAATTTTACAGATATTTTAAGAAGAATAAAACCTAAAATTAGAAAAAGTGCAGAGCTGGTGGACTCACAAAGAGGCCAAATTATTATGATCGTGTGTGAGACGTTACTCGTTTTTAACTGTCCGAATACTTGGCGTTTCAAGAGGTTCTGTCCCAAAAGTAATGACTTCCTTTGAAAGAAAAGAAAAAATGTGCTGAGCAAAGCACACGTCTGGCCATAGGTCGAAGTCGTCTGAGATAAACCGTAGGAATTTAAAACCGAATTTTTACTGCAAATCGCAAGACCATTACTCCTTAAAATCATTGTAGAGCTCAATGAACACCTACAGATCTCAGTTTCCACAAAAAGGTTTATAAAGAGCATCACAAATCTGTATCCCACAGAAAAGCTGCAAGGTGTTTCTATTTTATTACCAATCCCTTTATAATCTCCAATGTATAACATGCTATCTAATTAGAGTCATTACATTTATTATAAAACTCCTTACCATTCTAAAACTATGGAATAATATTATGTGAAACATTGCTAATGAGATAACAAGAGTTAAAAGCTAATTTTGCTTATCCCTTCCAAAATTCAAAAGACTTAAAATTATGATTGCGAGGTCAGAAAAGTGACCATTTTGGAAAATATTTCAAATGACTTCTTTCCTAACTTATTCATTCAGAAATTCAAATTGATGAGAGCAACAGAACCTAACTCGTGCCGGAAACTTTTCCTTCAATTTTTACGAGGATTGCACTCGAGGTCGTCCAAGTCGTTCTTGAGTACATTTCGAATGGTCATGCGGCTCAAATTGATATCTCTTTTGCTATTTTTACGGATTTATTATCGGCTTCTTATCGAGTTATTGAATTTATAGATTCCTGAAGTAACGCTTAGGTGAGGAATTTCATCTTTGGGAGGAAATTGCTTCAGTTCTCAATTTATACCATCAAGTTTCGAATAAACGAGAAAAATATATTAAACAGGTAAAAAGTACTTGTACCAGAAAAGCGTTCGTTGTAACGATACATTATTTAGTTTAGTTAGAATTTAAACTTTGTAAATTTTCTTTAACAGTATTTCAAAGAAACCTTAGTGAAGGTAAACAATCTCAGATTATTATTGAAGGAAAATTTTAATGAAAATTTTATAATTTTTATATAACTTACTTATACAAATGCACGAAGTAAAAAGGTAGGTACATATAACTAACTCTCAAAGTACTATAAAATATGATGAAAAAAGGGTGTTACTTTTCAATTTCACTATATAAGTACAAAATTCTCCTATCTAGGATACAGAAATCAATTAATATCACTAATGTTACAATTAATTAAGTTAAATAAACAAATAAATGAACTCAGAGAGAGAACAAGTTAACTCCAAAATTTGTTAATTTCAAGCTTTTTTCGAGTAGGATACGTCGCACCTCCTTTTACAGCGATTTCCAGAAGAAACTTCTGGAAGATGAATTAAATGAAAATAGAACTCAAAAACGCTCATTATTATCAAGATATTCCATACTTTGTAGTGATCTGCAAGCAACAACATCGTGGATTGATTTCAAACATCTCTTCTCATATATCAACAACCACAACAGTAACAAAATAGATGAAGTTAAAGAAATTCATTGACGTAAACTTTTTAATTTGGGATAACGAAAAGCACGAGAGGAGCTTGACCCTAGTAACTTAATATTTAATTACTCAAGAAAAAGATTATCAACAAATGAATTAAATGCCCTAGCTAATGGACTCAAATTTGGACTTCCTCCTAAGAAAATAAATTATCACAAATTTTTCCTCTCTTTTGAAAAACAATACACTGATTTGAAAAATAATGACATCTCACCACTTCTTTCTGATGGTCTAAATCGAGTAAGGACTCCATTGAAACACCTTGCTTACAGCACATTTTACTCCTTCAACCCTCATAGTCTCAACCCGGATAAGGAACTAGTTAGCACACTTCAAAATTTGAGCAAAGATAAGGATATCGTTATCCTGATACAGGAAATGGCATAGTTATTTTGGATAAAGAAGATTACAACTCAAAGATGCAAGAGATTATTTCGGACACCACCAAATTCAAAATTATAAATGAAGACTGGTTTAAAGTTACATTAAGACACGAAGACAAAATTAATCGATTTTTGGCAAAACTTCTAAAAGAGAAGCACATCAGTCAAGCTGTACACGACCATCTGAGGCTGTCCAGCTCTTCACCGGGGGGTAATGTATGGTTTACCCAAAATTGCCAATCGTAATAACTCTGATTATAATCAATGTTTGACTATACCATTTACAGTTTTTAGTTGATCCAAATGAATAATATTTGATCCAAGTGAATTTCAATTTGATCCAAGTGAAATTGAAATTGATCCTTATGAAATTGAATTTGATCCTTTTGAATTGAAATTGATCTTTATGAAATTGAATTTGATCCTTTTGAAATTGAATTTAATCCAAGTGAATTAATATTTGATCCATGTGAAATAATATTTGATCCAAGTGAAATTGAATATTTTATCATTCCGATACCTCACATTTTGTGTCTTTGTCTGTTGGTTGGTTGCAAGAAAAATGTCACGATTTTAACATTAAAAATATAATAAATATTTTTATAATTTATGAGATTACGATTGCCAATCATAATCTCTCATTGCCCACCATAATCTTTCATTGCCCACCATAATCTTTCATTGCCCACCATAATCTTTCATTGTCCACCCTAATTTTTCATTGCCCACCATAATCTTTCGTTCTCAACCATAATATTTCATTATCCACCATAATCTTTCATTACCCACCATAATCTATCATTGCCCACAATATTCTTTCATTGTCCACCATAATCTTTCATTACCTACCATAATCTTTCATTTCCCACCATAATATCTCATTTCCCACCATAATTTTTCATTTCCCACCATAATCTTTCATTTCTCACCATAATCATTCATAGCCCACCATAATCTCTCATTGATCACCATAATCTTTCATTATCCACCATAATCTTTCGTTGCCCACCCTAATCTTTCATTGCCCACCCTAATCTGTTATTACCCACCCTAATCTTTCATTACCCACCATAATCTTTCATTGACCACCATAATCTTTCATTGCCCACCACAATCTTTCATTGTCCACCATAATCTTTCATTGTCCACCATAATCTTTCATTGCCCAACCTAATCTTTCATTGCCCAACCTAATCTTTCATTGCCCACCATAATCTCTCATTGCCCACCACAATATCTATTTGCCCACCATAATTTCTCAATGCTCACCATAATCTCTCATTGCCTACCATAATCTTTCATTACCTACCGTAATCTTTCAATGCCCACCATAACTTTTCATTGCCCACCATAATCTTAACTGTTTTTGAGCCTTTTATGCCTATTGGCTTTTTTTTTGAAGGATTAGTTGGACGATCTTCACCAACTAGGTTTTTTATCATTTCTTCTAATTTGTCAAAATATTCAAAGATAATAAAAAGATCAGCAGTTGCAGATTTTCTAGCTAGCTGCAGTTGTCCTACTTTAGTGAATGCCTAGTTGCTTAGTTTCAAACAATTGTATAATTCAAAGACAACATACCTGACTGTAATTTATACGCAAACGATCATTCTCTCAATTTTCTTGAATATGGTCAAGAATGTTTGTTCCAGCACTTGTGATAAAATCACATTTCTTTCCTTGCAAATATAGAGATATACACCATGCTTTATGTACGATTGCTGACATATATGTAGTATGTATGTCTGTTATTGAAAAATAATCTGTCCACACTCATGCCATACTTCTCAGCAGTATGTTTTATATTAGCACCATCATTTATATCTTAGTAGATTCATTCCATGTCTTTATATATATTTTGTAAATCATTACTAAATATTCATATTTAAGTACTTACATAAATCTACATGAACACCTAGAAAAAAAAATAGATATCATTGCCAAAAAGTGTAGTTCCCAGAGCAGTTTCCACATTCAGCTCAAAGAACTAAGTACATATATACGCATTACCATAAATTGTGGGACAAAAAATAAATTCATTTTTTACCCTCATGGAGCATAAAATGAAATATTCTTTGTTCATAATTTACCCCATTTGCGTTCAAAAAATGCCCCATCTTTGAACACCTCTCCCCGCTCTCCAAATTGTTTTATATTACATATGAATAGCTCAGTATTTGAGTTACATCCCAAAGTTCATTTTTCATCCCACTTTGGACCTTCAAATAGAAAATTCAACTTCAGAGCACATGTTTTGTGAAACTTGAAAATTGTTTTCCGAAACCTGTTTTGGTATACCTATACATTAAGCTATGTCAAATTTTTATTTATTAGTAGATTTTTTTCATTCACATATACAAATAAGCCTAATAAAAGTAGCTTCAAAATGAGACATAGAATGTTTAAGTTTATTGTAATTTGTGTGAGTTATGGTAGATTCACTTTTTACCCCACAAATAGAAGTTTCATCTCTTGCCCCGTTTGACTATACCTGTATATATTTATATATCATTTTATAAAAAAATTAGAATCTATACATTTTTTTATAACTGAGAGTCCATTTCAAACCTTTCCAATGATTGGTCCTACATAATTACGTCACGATAACTTTTCAGCATTTCTTCTTAAGTTCTTACAATGTCAGACACTTAAAATGTCTCAAATAATACATGCACACGTGTACGGACCACCTTTGACCGAAAGGCACTTTACCGAACGGACATTTTGCTAAACGGACGAAAAATGATGAAAGATAAAGTTATTTTTTGATTTTATATATTCCAATTTATATGTTTCAATAATCGCCGTCAAATAAAAGTCTTTTGACTAAATGTCCGCTCAGAAAAATTACTTTCAGCCTAATGTCATTTGGGCAATGGTCCGTATACCACATACACGGTTCCCGGAAAGAAGCCCACAGGAAATATGCCCACAGGAAAAATATCCACTAGAAAAAAGCCCACAAAGAAAAAAGCCCACTGGTATATATAAAAGCCCGCAGGAAAAAAGCCCACAACTAACTAATATTTATAATACAGAAAAACATATAGGAGTTTTAAAAAAGGGCATACGTTAACGGCAAATATCCTAAAATACAGTTGTATTTAATTTATTTTAGTATAGGGTCTAACGTTTGCTTTTAGCCATTTCGACTATATCGCCGGAGTCAAAATTAGTATAAAAAAGGACTGGAAGAAGCAGTCAGAAAGGAAAGTAACTCCATGAACAAAGTCACTTATTATCACCGTCGGTGACAAAGCTAATAGATGCAAAAAAAACACTACTCCGTGAATGCGGTCATTTAACAAGGAAAGTGACGAAAAGGGGCACAAGCACCAGTGGTTGCACTCACAGATTAAAAGAGGAAAATGAAGAGGTGATAGTAAATGAAGCTTACGAGCGTACCTAACACAAAAATCTAAGACCTCGTTGTTGGAGAGCATAAACCTAGCGCTATTCTCCAAAACTGCAAGTAGCGTTTAAAAATTACAAATATGGTAAATATAAAAAAAGACAATACATAAACCAAATTACAACAGTTCGGGATCCCTAAGGACGCTTTCCCCCTTCTCTTCCATTCACCTCAAACAGCTTCAGGATAGAGCATCTGGGGGGAATATAATTGAAATGGTAAAATGAACATAACGGACGATTTTCAAATTTTATATTATAAAATTTAATTTCAATAGGTATACAATTAATCTTAGCGATGAAGACTTTCAAAATAAGACAAAAGGTGCAAGACACAGAAAACTAATTGAATATTCGTGCCTTTGTAAACTTATTCCCTTATTTAAAACACCTTTCTGTTTTTCTGTATTTTAAGAATTATGTAGTTGCTGGCTTTTTTCCTGTGGGCTTTTATACCCGTTGTTTTTTTTTTTTTTTTTTTTTTTTTTTTTTTTTTTTTGCTTGTGGGCATTTTCTTTCCGGTCACCCACTTACACACACTTTAATAACTTTGATTGGGGAATGACGGTTCAAAATCACAAAAGAGTAAAGTTTATTATGAGATTAAATAGTTTTTAAATGTATAACAGGTTGTGGTTGGCTAACTACTAGCTATGGCAGATTATACATTTACAATCTTTATTGTAACTAATGAATGTATGAAATTCTAATCAAAATTAGTACAAGGCAGATCACAACATAAAGTAATGTAGATATATTAGAATCGTTACACTTTTCAATTCACTCATACGTTTCCGATATGGAAAAATTAATTAGTTTCCATTAGTTCAAAATTTAATTAATTATATCTTATTATAGGTATCGGATTTACTCTATTTACAATATTTTTCTTCTCTTAATTTTTCTGTTACTCTTTTGAGTTATATTCTAATGGTTTCATTTTCTAAGTTTCATTTTCTCATCATCTTGTTGTTTATATTACAGTCAATACTTATTTTAATTTTCTTAGAAGGTAGTACCTCATTTATTACAGTCAGCCATTCCCAATTTGTGTAAGTTAAATTAGCAAATCACCGAAGGTCCGTCTGACCATGAAAAGTTTGCTGTACGGCATTTCGGTAATTGGAACTCGTAACTTTTACGCTACTCTGAATTGATGTTAAAGCAGTCGAATTTAAGATATGATCGGTTAATTGGCTACAGTAGACACTATTTATTCTCTCTTCTACGTTACATATGTGGAAAGACTTAATTGCATTTATTTATTATTACGCAATCGTAGTTTGGTAATTTTCTTTGATACAGAATAAAACTAATGTGTTATTTTGAACTTTGACACAAAATTATTCTCAATTTAAAACAGACAAAAATGAATTCATAAACTTTCCTTTAATTGACTTGTACCTTCCTTATATATAATTATGTTCAATATGTCGAATGTGATCTGATCTTGATCCTTTTAATTTCATTGAAGAAGTAATAACAAAGTTCAAATTTTGAGGATCAGAGAATATCTTATATTGAAGTTATGCTTCATCCGGAATTTGAAAATTAACACTACAGATTGGCGTCCTGGAATTTGGCGTCGTAATTTGTTTGGCAGGAATTAGGAAAACAGAAGAGTATTTTGACTCATTTATTGAAATCTTATAACCTACATACTCGGTTTCCTCTTATGAAAATGAAATTAATTTTTATCTAATTTTAGGCTTGGACCTTTTTCCACAAACTTCATTTGGTAACAAATTTCAGTAAAAAAAAATATTTTCCCACGGAAACAGATTCATACTCTGCTGTTACAATACACACTGCTATCTTCAGACCGTTCCATGGGAATTTGGCCACACTGTAGTTATATACTGTAATAGCTCAAATACAGTATGGGCCACAAAAATGTTTCCTCATTTTCAAATGCTTATAAATCGTTAACCAATAGACGAAAATTTGTATCTTAGTCTCATTTTCTCCGCCTCTTATTGTACTATTAACTGGTAAAAATTATTTTTAACTGATGGGCATAGTTTAAGAACAGGTAGGCAAAGAGTGAGAGTGACTATTTTTGTCATTGCGCAAAGGTTATTCTTAGTGCTAACTCTGTGATTTTATTTACTAAAAGGCAGTGAATAAAAAAGGAAAAAAAATTATAATGGTAGACATTTTAATACAAGGTGTTTACACTTCTTCCTTAGAAACTATTTGGAAATAAAACAACCACTTACATTTTGATCTCATCGAAGTTTTCACTATGAATTATTCGTTTTTCGCTAGTTCATTGAAATGTTAAGGCTCGCTTGCATTTTTAACAGCGCGGAAAAAAGCTCTTCTTAAAATGAGTTCACACATGCGTTTTTTCATCGTTGAAGTAAAAATTTAATGTGATTTTTCCATCATCGATGAAAAAATGCAAGTGTAAACACATTTTAAGAAGAACTTTTTTTCCGCGGTGTTAAAAATGCAAGTGTGAAGCGGGCCTTAACCATGAAATAAACAAGCGAAGAACGAATATTCAGAGTGAAAACTTCATTGAGATTAAAATGTCACTGAAGTTGTTCTATTTTAAAATAGTTTCTAAGGAAGAAGTGTAAGCAACCTGTATTAAAATTTTTACCATTATAATTCTTTTCCATTATTCACTGCCTTTTAGTAAGTAAAATAACAGAGTTAGCTCTAAGAATGACCTTCGCGCAATGACAAAAATAGTCTTTTAACAGGTCTTTGCTTACCTGTTCTTTAACTATGTCCATCAGTTAAAAATAGTTTTTACCAGTTAATAGTACAATAGGAGGCAGTGAAAAAGATATCAAGATAAAGTTTTTTCGTGTATTGGTTAACGATTTATAAGCTTTTGAAAAAGCGGAAACATTTTTGTGGCCTATACTGTACAGTTATTACGTAAGAATGTCTGTTGAAGGATCACTCTACTCTATTATTTTATTTTTCTATTCAAGGTTACTGTTTATAAAACTGCAAACCATTTTAAATTTGGTTTTATATTTTGATTAGGGGGGAACAGGGAGCATTCAGACAGAGGGATGGTTCGTTTAAACATGTTTATAATTGTTGGAACTACCGCTTATTGCAACTGGATGTGTGCGACGTGTTAACCGTCAGATATTTGAAAGATCCAATGCGGAGATGTGGTATTTCACCCCAGAGGTGTAATTTACCGTTTTCTTCAATATTGATGTAATTTTTCGTGATTCAATTAGATCGTGTGTGGACCATATGAATACGAAACTGATTCTCAATTTCAAAATATTTATTTTATGTTTGTTGTGTTAAAAAAAGTAATACGAATGAAATTAGAAAAATGGTGATGTTTATTATTTTGAAGTTTCATTTGGGATGAATCGGACACTTCTGTTGAGGTTGGTTCGGACGGTGTCCAAACCTTCCCTCTGTATCCGAATCAGTCCACCATTACAATTTATTGAAGTAATTTTTATGAAAAAGGACATTCTGAACTTGAAGTTAATTATTTTAATTGACATGACATTCGTTTATAAGATAAGTTGCAACTTTTAATATTAGTGTCTTTATTTGACAGTTTGGCGATCGTATTCATGCCTTTTCATTATAAAAGGGAAACTGATGGAGGCCAAAATAAAGAAGGAAAGTATTCAAAAAACATTTCATGAATTCCAAATCTGTCAGAAAAGCTGCTGAAATTGGAGGTGAAGCAAGATCTACACTGATGGACTATACTTTAAATTTTCGATTAAATATTTAAGATGTAATTCCAAGAAAAGGGAAGTAGTTATACCCAAAGAAAAAAGGCAATTGATATAAAATTTACTTTTGATATACAGTATCGGACAAAATATAAGGGTAGGCAAAGATAAGTTATCTAAATCTTTAATTTCATAAAAAGTAAGAAACACACATCATTGAAATTTTGCACGTATATTCATATAGAACTCATATGTATTCGTATGAAATTTCAAAGCATTTGGACAAATATTCTAGGAATAGTTCCATATTTTACTTCAAACACTAAATTTTGCTCTGGTCAAAAGTTAAGGGTAGCCATCATAAACTTTGAAATATTCCCGGATATTGGCAATTAACTTAATAATTTGTGAATAATTCTTTGCTATATCACTCTAATACATCTTCTACCACAAAATTCTAATAATTTTGCACAATATGAAGGAGTTATCCATCTTCTATTCATCCTCAAGAAATGTCCACAAGTTTCCCCTCTGATACAGTCTCTAATAATTGTCGTTGCAAGAGATTTCTATTACCACATGAAGGTCCAAAACGATTGTGCAACATATTGTGGCTCAACATAAGCAATATGGAGTTGTTGATTCCAAACCGAAGAATGGTAGACTTCCCAAAGCATTGCTGAGAGAAGATCATGCAAGTCTTCAAAGTAGCTTGCAAGGTAGTTTCAACACTTCTGGTCAAATTTTTCGTGAGATAGATGTCATGCCTGGTGGTACGGTGTCCAGTTCTACTTTTTCGCTTCGACTTCAACAAGTTGGTTTGCAATCATTTGTCCTTGCATTGAAGATTTCAATCTCAAAAAAGAAACGGAAAGTGATACTTGTGTTTTGTCATGAGTATGTCGTTTGGTCGATTGATCAGTGGTCGAAAGTACATTCTAGTGATGATGGAAGAAAAATAGAAGTTTTTGGTTCTTATGCGAAAGTACAAATTAAACGTAGATTAGGGGAAATGTTAACTCTGAACTGCGTCAAGAAAACGGTTAATTTTGGAGGAGGTAGTATGATGGTCTTGGTGGTAATTTTTTCTGCTGGACCTCGTCCCATTGTTTGTCTACGAGGAGAAGTTATTGCAGAAGTACAAAACAGCTCTTTCGTCATCATACTCTCCCCTATCAACAAACAGCTGACCCTCACCCACAGAGTTTCAAACATGACAACGTACCCTACTACTCAGATAAAAAAGTTACGACCCTATTAGAAGATGAAGAAATTGCTCTAATGAGCTGGCTTTCGCAGAGTCCTGACATCAATCGAATTGAGATTGTTTGGATAATAATTGGAAACTGTACTCAGAAAAGAAACACAAGAAATGTGGAAGAATTGTGGACATTTCTTGATGATGAATTGAAGATGGATAACTCCTTCATATTGTGCCAAATTTGTAGAATTTTGTGGTAGAAGATGTATTAGAGTGATATAACAAAGAATTATTCACAAATTATTAAGTTAATTGCTAATATCCGCGAATATTTCAAAGTTTATGATGGCTACCCTTAACTTTTGACCAGAGCAAAATTTAGTGTTTGAAATAAATATGGAACTATTCCTAGAATGCTTTGACATTCCATACGATTACATATTAGTTCTTTACGAATATACGTGCGAAATTTCAATAATGTGTGTTTTGTACTTTTCTATGAAATTAAAGATTTATAGATAACTTGTTTTTGCCTACACTTATATTTTGTCCGCTACTGTATAGCTACCAAATATAAGGATAATTTCACAGTGATTACTCATGGGCTATCTATATTTTGTTGGAGAAAATGTTCAATCATTACAATAATATTATTATGATAAAATTTCAAATACGGTGAATTATTACTGTGAATAACATAAGTCATTATGGTTTATTTCAATTCAATTAGTAGATCAAAATTCAATCCTATCGTTTAATTACCAAAATTTCCAATGTTTTAACCATTTTTATGGTCTCCGAATCATCCTCGATCACAGCTTGGCCGAAGTCTCCCTCAAGGAAGGAGCATTCGGACACTTGAATCTCTCCTACTTTTTGTCTCATAACTTTCGAATGAAGGGTTAAACTGTAAAACAGTCTTAATAAAATTGAAGTAAAATGATTTATCTGCATACAGAAATCTATATATAGATAAAATCGAATTCGTTTACAAATTATTCATTTTTCCCCACAAAAAATGAATAATTTTTCCCAAAAAGTGTCCGAATGCTCTCGGCTCTCCCCTATAATTTGTAATTTAATTTTTTTTCTGTTCTTTTTCTACCCACTGAATATCAGACAAAGAAAAAGTCCGATAGACTAACTAAATCTGACAAATTGAAAACACTAACAAAGCTGACCATAGCAAAGCTATTTCCAAGACAATGGATCCATATAAAGAATCCAAGTACTTAACTAAGTATTTCTTAATCAATAATAGTTTTCATACATCATAACATTTTTCCGATCCAGAGTATTGTTAATTTTAAAACACTTTGTATTTAAATAGGAATATACGAGAGATACCTACCAAGTATTCATACGTTTACTTCGAATGAATCTTAGAAAGATTTATATATGTTATATAACCTTAGCTCTAAAAATTTAAAGCAATTACAGATTTTTCTTTAATTTACAGTGAAGAGGACCTTCTATGATGATTACAGGTAAAGCTCTTACAGCGGATGACCTCTTTAAATTATATTGTTTAGCACATTTTTTATCCGTCTACCAAGTATCTAGTCAACATTTATTTTAATCAGATGTCAACACTTTAACGTATGGTTTTCCATTTTTTAGGTATTTTAATCTAGTTACCCTTTCCAATCAAATTTTGTTTGATAAGAAATATTTTATAGAAAATAAAAAGAAGTGTAACTATTCTATATTATTTAGAATAGTTACAGTTATATCTACCCTAATATTTAGTATATTTATATGCATATGTAAGTTATTTAAATATTATAAGATTTTCATTAAAAAATATTCCTTTAATAATAATCTGAGATTATTTACCTTCATTAGCGTTTCTTTTAAATGCTGTTAAAGAAAACTTACAACGTTTAAATCCCCAACTAAACTAATAAATGTGACATTACAACGAACGCTGATAGCATAGCGTACACTTTTCCGATACATGCACTGGGCATTATACGATCTTTACCTGTATATTGTATATTGTTCAACTAATAACATAATATGACAGTTCTTCCACAAGCAAAGTAGTTTCAACAAAATAAAGAGATTACAAACTCCTCACGATTCTTTAAAGAGATATTTAACATCCTTTAATAAACACTATTGGATAACACATCGCTACAACTATTTCTGCACAGCTAAATCTCTCTGAATTGCCCAATCACATTATTGGTAAGTCATTCAGTAATCATATGAAGCCTCTCATAAGCAGATACAAATATTGTTGCTGAGAGTAATGGTGGCTATACTGCAGATTGGCAATGGAGGAGGAAAATTCTCGTCTCTAGAATGAGGTATTCTTGCAGAGGTATTATTTGCTGCAATGAAAACAATCACAAGACTGCTATATGGATAGCCAAAAATATTGACAGACCATTTTGTTAACTTTTTAGACTGCTAAATATTTAATAACAAACATATTACTTTGTTTTTATTTCACTTCAGTTATAAATATTTCTACGAATTATATTATCTGATTTCAGCCAAATAACAAAAACAGAATTTCAGCATTTTGTGAAATTTTCTAATTGCAAATTAAATGGAGGGAAGAGCAAAGAAAGAAGATTTTTTTTCTTGAAAAGACAATAATTATTCATTCTAGATAAAAGGAATAAAATCTTTTCTGAAGAGAGAATTACTTCAGTAAAAACAAGTGAGGGGTGTAAAAACACTAAATTATAGGATTTTTTCTATGACAACGTACGTTATTTCTAATCTGTTTTCCTTTATTGTTCTCGTAGCAAAACTTTCAATGCACTAAATTTTATCACCCAATGAGAGGAAGTTAACAATAGTTAAAGCAGGTAAATATTGTGGATGCATATGAAAAAGGATTTATCAGTTTTTTTTAATTATAAGCTCCGTGATCGCATGGAGTCCATTCCCTAAATTTCTCACAGTTTTGAAGTGCGATGAAGACATTTAATTGGGTATAGCAATTTACTCGTTGGCGATAAGGTCTCGATACTTTGTGGATGGCAATGATTTTGTCTCTTTCTATTCTGTAATTCAATGCAACTGGAAGAGAAAAGTACCGACTTCCTAGATTGAGTTTATTTATAGCACTGACTTTATGTTCTCAATGAATTTGATTTTTCGTTGTAAATACGAGTCATTGGACATTATCGTACTATTTCTATAAAATATTTGTTGCATTTTGTTAAATAATCTGAAATGAGAATAAAATAGAAGAATATTGTATCAGAAAATTACAATTCGATGTAGTTTGATATAACATGTATAATAAATTCTAATCAATACAATTAATATAATATATAGGAAGGAATACGATTCCTACAATTTAATTATACCTTTATGTTTTTTTTTACTCTTATGAGTTATGAAGAAGTTTGAAATTCACAATCAATTAGCGTGAAATTTAACCAAAGAATTCTCTTTCTCATTTTATTATATATGGATATTTTGGTTCCTACGAATACTGAAAATATCAGACGGAATAAATTTCTGAAGTTTCAATCCCGAAGAAATCTTATTTGCAATAAAGAACCTTCTTAATCTATTCTTATTTCAATCCAATAGCTATCAGCTAACAAAGCTTCTCTATTATCTCATCAGTTGACTGTGCAGACGAGATACGTGCTACCCTTTGAGAACTGGAGGGAAGTCTTCGCATTGAGCTTCATGTCCCGTACACACTGTCAAAGACTTTGCCAAACTGTTTGGAAGTGAGCACGGGACATGAAGTGAATTAGGAAGCTAATGAAGTGGAGACTGTAGAGAGAGTTAAAATGCTAATGAAGTGGAGACTGTAGAGAGAGTGAAGAGGTTAATGAAGTGCAGACTGTAAAGAGTGAAGAGTATGTTAACTCGAAGCAGCTTTTCTACCTTATTTAGAACCAAAAAATTTCGCTCTAAATTCTGGAATCTAGAATGAGGCAAAATAAATTAATGAAGAAAATACTCTAGAGTCTAGGGAAATGTCTTAGATAAAGGTGACAACATCAAGGCTTCCATGTTGTTACAGAGCAGCGATAATGAACGAAGTTTGCAGGACTCACATCGATGGAATATACTTTTATATTTTAATACAATTCAGAGAGTATGGATAGGTAAAAGAAGAGATTTAGGTTTGACTGAGAAAAATATTTAGTTATTTATTGGCAATATTTAACAGTTTAACAGGGAACGACTTATGCATAGCCTTTTGCAATAAAACAACGTTTATTCTCTTCGAAAAGTATAAATAGACAAATAAATTTTAATTTCAAGTTAAAAGAGAAGAAAATAGATTGGATGACAACAATCACGATAATATAATTGTTTACACTCATCTCACTAACTGTACATAATTTTGATGTACAGAGTACCGCATGGCTCAATTGGACTTTTCCATTTGATTCAAACCCCAAAGGATAAAATAGATAGGATAAATTTATTTCTATGTTTTCCTTAAAGTCAGATGAATTCAATACAGGGATTACAGATAATAATTCATATAATTTTAGAGATCCTATGCCGAAGATATAAACAAATCATCGGTATCAAGATTACAGAGAGCTTTTCAAATGTCTGTCTTCAGAGAGTTAACACTAGGTTGTCTATTAACATTAGACTGTCATTCAATCACGCTAAATAACCAATAGAGTATAACTCTTCCACAGTGAACCCCTGTATATTGAATGAGTTAAGATGTAGCCTGAATAGTGAACAAATTTTCTATAGTCTGTGATGAATTGCAATTATAGTTTTAGAAAACTAAAGGCGATTTTATGACAGACTCAGGCTACATTTTAACCCATTTACTTTAAAGGAGTTCTAGATTGTAGTCACAAACAGTCATATCTGTAAATATATAAGGCCAAATGCCCGTCTGACAAATAATAGGAGATTCTGGATTCTGTTATGGTTCATTTGCTGGCGCAGAGTCATGAACAGGCATGTCTTTGGTATAATCGCAGTTTATCGGATCCAGGGCAGGGAAACATCAACAAATAATCCGCTGTGTTGATATTAATTCTATATTCGATGTAATGAGGAATCACTACCTTGCCATTATAATTGCACGGCTGTAAAAACTATCACAGAAGCTCGAGTTTTTATTCTACAAAAAAAAGCAAATCTTAAATCCTTTATTTATCAAGATATAAGCTGGTGAATGGTAGTAAAGATAAGAATATTCCTCATACACGATATTCCATAAAATTGTATCACATTTGCAGTTATCTTTGATCTCAGCATCTGAATGCATTTCCTCTTCGTGGAGAAAAAATGTCACTCGAACATCAAGGGAAACTAACGGATGAAAAATTGCGATCTGAGTGGTGAAAAACACAATTGAAATGTATCAGAATTGTATATCAGAAACAATCGAATTGTATCATATCTGCATGAGCACAATTTGAATTATATTTAAGTCAGCAAGGTAAGTCAAACAAAAACTTATACATTGTGATTGCATGAAGGCATTTGGCATAACAATTTATTAATATATTTTGAAATACAAGCACACTGACTGGACAAATTTACATTGAGTATATGTATTTTAAACTACAATATATTTAATTCTTCTTGAAAAAGATATTATATAACCACAAATATAAATCTAACAAAAAAATAATTATTACCTTGGAACGAATTCTTCAAATAAATTCTGTATTCCAAAGGCGTTGCATTTGAAAAAGTCGCTACAGTGCATTATTTCGTTAAGAGGATCGACTCACTTTTAGACCGATTATTGTGAAATTTGCAAGGTATGAGTAAATTAACAAAGAAAAATCATTTCGTTCATGTCACCTTTTTGATTATGAATAAACGAGAGTTTTATAAAAAAAATCATAAATTTCAAACTAATATAAGTCTATAATGATATATGCTAGAACAAAAACGAAGACTGTTTTAGAATCCCAATAACATTTCTCACAAAATCATTTACGGATATTTTCGTTCTCATTTTCGTTTTCTTTCGCTAAGCGATTCTGGATAACTAACCAAAATTTAAAAAAACTTGATTTTTGGTTTCGAACTGTGATGGAAAACAAGTTATTGTTAAATTCGAAAAAAGTTCATTCTTTATGTTAGAAATTGTTCGAGGATCCCAAAACTGCCTTCGATTTTCTTGTACCGAGAAAACTCATCGACTTCTACTCATTTTAAGCTGGGAAATTCAAATTTCATCGGAGAGCCAAAAACGTATGTATTTCACCAAAAACGTAGATACGAAAATATTTCCAAAAAACGTAAATAACCCCTTGCCCACTTTTGGTCTTTATTGGATTGGTTTTTCAGTGCCTATAGCACCCAAAAAGATAGGACATATAAGTACAATGCTTAAATTCTTTAGGAAACTGAAAAAAATCATGATTTTTGACCCTCATCCTTATCCCATGCTAATAAAAAATGAAACTTCCATGGGGAGCTAAAGATAAATGCTATAAGGTTGTAACAAACACTAACTAATCATAAGCACTAGCACCCCTAAAGTTAAAATTTAACTTTGAACTTCTTTAAAATTATCTACTTTTTGTCTACCCAGAATAATTATTTATTTAATTAGCTGATTATTTCTCAGACTCTGCTTTTATTTTTGGATTCAGAATCATACTGGCATTCCCAATTTTCATCTCCTCAGACATTTTTTGGAAAGAAACCGTTCTAATATAGTTTTCTTTTATTTTGTTCAAATGATCAAAAATTCTGTGGGACAAGTAGCAATGCTTTTGGAACTTTCGAGTTGCAAGTTTTATCAGTGCCAAATTATCATGAAGGATTGAATTTTCTCACCCAACTCTACTAGGATATTTAATTCTTACATTACAGATGTGGATGTACTATTTTATATTAGAATTATATTTACCTTTCTAACAAATTATTATAATGACAATCAAAACAAATTACCTGAATGTAAATCAATAATAATTGTATCCATTTGATGAAGTAAGACTTACGTAAAATCTTTCGGGTACAATCTTTAAAGGAATTTCAATTAACTCTTTGATATATTTTTTTCATAAAAACCTTCATTTGATATTTACACATCCACTGGTAAACACCAAAGAATAATTTTCCATTAAAATAATATTAACAAGCAAAGATGAGAAATAAATATCTCTTAGGTAATTTCATGTGAGGGTGCTTGTCACTCTGTACGGAGCTTGGCGAGCTGCAAATATTCTCGCACATCCAAAGCCGCTTATGGATAATAGTGAGACTATCATCCTTATGCACCCAAACACACTCCTGCATCTCATGACTGGAGAGAGCTCTGATACCTATACTCCTAATTTATTTGAATAAATAGTCATGATATCAGTATCTTACTATTTACCACCTTCATTTTGTCTAATCGTATGAAAGTCAAATCGTTTTTTTTTTTTTTCATAAGGACTGGTGCGCCTGCAGCAGCGGCTAATAAAGTTACTCGGGTTAACTGAAATCATTTACTTATACATGTGGATTGTAAACTTTTCAACTTTGTTTGATTGATCTCACTCTACCTGTGGTGTATAAAACTTTTTCTACTATTTTGGCAAAACTTATGCTATTTTTAATGAATAAGTGGATCCAAAGGTGTGAGATTACTGTATAATTAGTACATTCATTTCAAATATAAAAGTGATCTGTCATCGAGTCATCAATTGACAGTTCTACAGGTCAAAATAGAGTCATTTTGCCCAATTATTTCCTGAATATAGTCTTAGACCCATAATAAATAGGAATTTTTATTATTAAATCATAACTGACAATATATAATAGCATTCACGTTACGATTTAATGGCAGTTTATTTTCATTAAAACCCAATGATCTGTTACTTTTAACCAAGGAGTCTAGTCCTGTCCGAGCATTGCAAGGGCTAAGTGTTGGCAATTGTTTTGAATGGAGATGAAGAACTCCCTCTCGGCAACGGAATGACTTCGTCTGAATGCATCGAGAGCTTGTTAGTCGCTAATTGAAACATCTTAATAACTGCACCAAAACAAACTTTGGGAGTACTACTGTACTTGTTAATTAGCATTTGAAGAAAACCTAGACCAAAACTATTCCTTTTATTTCCCTTTTATTTAATTTCCTTTCATTGATATAACGCAGATGAAATATTTAATTTATCTATAATAGATGGTGTCGCAATTATTAATTGTCTGGAATCTTAGTTGACAAGTTTTATAATAGTTACTTTATAATGTTATTAGTGGCAAATCAATCAATCAATCAATCAATCAAATCAGCATCATACAGATATGTGCAAAGAGAAAGGACCGGAATAGACATTTAGACAATATGTATTAAATATATATTATAGTTACATCAGCTGATCAACAAACACAAATTAAAGCAGAAACACCAATATATATATTTAAAATAAAATAAGAATAAAAAATAGACATTTTGAGGGTAATTTATTATAAACTTATATAATATGCTTTCCCATCTGCTAACCTTCGTTCATTCAATTCGAATTACTATTTCCAAGTGCAAGGTTTCGACTCTTGTCACTTTGCCAAAATTCTCAGGATAAAGTTAGTAATTAAATTAGAAACACAGTAATTGGGAACATACATTGGAATGAAGAGAAAAAATTAGAGGAATTGTAAGACACTTATTTAATATTATTTGAACTTTAAATTAACGTAAATATATCTTCGATAAATCCCAATTATAATAATAATGGCATTAATTATGGGTAGCTATATATAGTTTTAAAAATTTATTTAAGTTTACTTATTTGCAACAGCAAAGATACTGGAGATAAAATGATAGATAATAATAAAGACATCAGAGTGTATTGAACTTCATATCATTTGAATCTTTCTTAGATTAGACAATAAAATGTGCCTATTATTTTTCTGCAGAAGAAAGAGTAACATAATGAAAGATATATTATTAATAAATGTTAATGAAAAGGGAATAGATCATTTTATTATATTGTAGATGACTAAAATGAACGAATAATGTGTAGGAAGAGTACAAAGGCACTGAATTATGTATCATATTATTATTAGTAGTATTTAATTACACCAATAGTAAAAATATTTAAATTTGTTTATTTGTATTTTAAAGTGTACATGGGATATGTTTCCTATTATTTTCACTATTACTTCAATAGTCAGGTGTAAATATTTTAATATTATTATTGTGATTGAAGCCGAGCATTTCATATGAACATATAAAAGATGTTTATCTATCGAATGTAATAAAATTAGATATACTGAACTGGTTGACTGTATCATCAAGTTATTAATCTCCTTTAATATTTTGCATTAATTAATTACCCAAAATATGAAACTGATATATAGCAGGGTACTAACAAGAATAAATGTATGGAAACGTAAGAGAATTATTACATATGGTTATATTATGAGTCACAAAATATGAAACTGTCCGATAACACTGACGTTTTTTACCTTTAAATAATTAAGCGTAACTCTAACAAAGAGTAGCAATATCTAGCTAATACCTTCATTTCCTATTTAATTATTAATCCCTTGTTTAGCAGTATATTGTATACATGTATTATGTATGTATTTTATGTAATTACTGTTAATAAAATTTGTTAATAAAATTTTTATTTCAGAACCAATAATGCTTCTAATAACTTAATCTGATCTCGAGTAATAATATTGGTGTTTATTGTACTTTATCTACAGCACATTATTCTTAGTATTACTTACACTTCAAAAAAATCTATCCGTTTTCTAGGTTTATGTGCTGTAATAGCTTTTATATATGTCTCACTATTTAAACAGATTATATAAGACCGGAGAGGAATAAAAGCGAGACCCACCTGTGTATCAGTATTCAGTTTCATTCATTTACTGATGCCGGCCTGCAGGAGCGGGATAAGACGATTGCAATAAGAAATATGGCAAAGACCATAATTTATAACGAAGAAAAGGTATTTAAAAATAACAAAAATATAAATTAAATGCGCACACAAAATAAAACATTTCTTGGACGAATTGTCTGTGGAGGAATTGTCCGTGGACGAAATGTTCATGGACGAGTTGTCCGTGGACGAAATGCCAGTGCACCATAGTATCTAAGTACCTAGGTATACAAGTTGGATAGTTATAAGTTAGGTTCATAGGTGCACCAAATAAGTAATTACAATACGACAGTTTCGTATCAGCCGGTCCTATAGGGGATTTCATGTCCCTGTGAGGCTTTACTAAAACGTACAAAAAACTCTAGTGCAATATCGTTATTTTATACTCTAAATCAATACGCGTTTTTTGAAATTTTTATGCTTTGCTTTGATAAATTGATACGCGTGTTTGGGATGTAAGTTTTGATTTCTTATCGACTAGGATAGAGGTGATTTTTTCTTCAATGGTTTGAAATAAAATAATCACTACAAGTCCGAATTTGGCTTTTGTGAGTTTTCTATTGCAATAAGTTGAAGTTGAGTCTGTACTTGTAAATTTACTGACGAATGCCATCAATGTATCATAATTATCAATATGGATTGAATAGCAAAGCATCGGGAAAAACCATCATATGGCGCTTTTTGGTCTTGTCGTTCGATATTTTGCAACGAACTCATTTCTTTAAGAAAAAGTATTGTGCATATATTTTGAATTTCTTTGCAGGTTTTTTTTTTAATTATACTGCGCACTTTCGTATCATAACTGGAACGGGTCTAGGCTGGTTTTCCAATAACGAATTGCCCAAACCAAATTTGCCGAAAACTAATTCGCCGGAACGGATTCTCCGAACACGTGTTTGACGAATACCAAAGTTGCCGAAAATTGATTTTCCAAAATACAGATTTGCCGAAGGACACATATACCGAAAGACGAATTTGTCGAAAAACAAATTTAATATATAAAAAAAAAATTCTGTTGGACTTTATATTTCTCATCATTTTATCTTATATATAAAAAAACAATTCTTATAAGAATTTGACATTACTAACTGCTATATAAATTTGTGTTCCGCTAAATCCGTATCATTTTGCTAAATTCATATATCTTACTTTATATATTAAATATTAATATGTATATGGCATTACTAATAAAGGGTTGATATAAATCAATGTTTTAAACTGAAACAAATTTATTCATGCATAATTATTCGTTGAAGCCAGAGGTATAATGGGAAGATAACTATTAGTTATGATATTCATTACTAACAATTTTATATTCTAAATGCAATAAAAGGAATAAATATTGTTAACACCACACACAAACACCTTCTGTATGGAATACTAATAAAAACTAAATGAAAAATAAGAATTCCGTGCATGCTTTATATAGCGTATTTACACAAAGAATTTAATTTAGTTTAATAATTACACAAAGTTGTTTACATATATAGTTTATTTGACTCGCCATGTTTGGTTTGCTCCAACTATATCCCTGGCTATATCGATGACATCAACAAAAATGTAATACAAAGAACTGGAGGAAGCAGTCAGAAAGGAAAGTGGCTACATGAAAAAATTCACCTACCACAGTCTTTGACAAGCTTATGGATGCAGAAAAACTACTTTCTGAATCCAGTCACTTACCAAGGAATGTAATTAAAAAGGAAACAAACACCTGTGACTTCCATTCGGTAATTGAAGAGGAAAATGCAGAGGTTATACTTAATGAAGCGTACGAGCGTATCTTACACAAAAGTTTAATACCTGTGGATTTAAGAAAATACCCGAGAGCTATTCTCTGCAACTGAAAATAGCGTTAAAAAAATAAAAATAAAAATAAGTGTTAGTGCTAAGTTGTTCAACTTCAGTCATTTTTTTTTTTGTTTATACAACACTTATATCTTGTGAATTTGTAACCCAATCCCAGTTGTAATAAGTTTTTTTGCTTTCTTACTAATTTGCCATCATGAATATAGAAATTTAACCGATATCAATTACATATCCGTGTAAGGTACCTAACATACATAGGGTCCAATAGTATATTAATATCACACAATATCAACCAATATGCAGTTGAGAACTGTCATGACACGATTGAGATATTACTTTATTGCAAATTAGGCATTATCGCAATTCATTAATGATTTCATTGTGATATTTAAATTAAAAAAATTCCAGACTCAAGTGCCCAATTTCAAATAAGAAAAATATTCTCCCTATATCATAAAAGTTTTCCCTGTGATTTGATTCAATTAGGTTGTATTATTGCATAGGTATTATGTACTTGTAACTTAGGAAGCAATCTAAACATAAATAACAAGCAATCTAAATAGAAATAGAAGAAGATCGTAAAAACCTAGGTTAATATAAGTTTCAGAAATTTTACAGGAAAAGAAAGTTTAAATTCCTACCTATATGATTCTTATGCAAAACAGGCATATAAACCTACATCACTTATAAGTAGAGCCCGGACTTTTAGGACCTAAAAAAAGGCATTTTAGGACCTGAAAAATGGCATTTTAGGACCTATCAAGGCATTTTAAGACCTATGCATACACTTTTAGGATTAATAAATAGGTATTTACAACGAATAAATCAGCATTTTGAAATATTTAATTGACAGTTTTTAGTCCGTTTAAATGAAAAAAATGGTGAAAACAAATAAACAATTCATAACTTAAAAATTCAATGAATCTAGTTTATAGTATATTTATTTAAATTTAACCTAAAAGTATTATAAAAAAAGGTTAGGTAAATTGAAATTCATGAAATGAAACTAATACCAATATTAAATTCGAAATTTGTATTTATAGCAGCCCTCGTAGTAGACAACCTCAAATTAAACAAATGATACATTAGATAATTAGACCAATTAAGATACTCTGAAACTGTCGTACAGCAAAAGCCACTTACAAGACAAAACACAATTTTTGTCACCTGGCAGTTTTTCTATTGTAAATATTACAAATATCCCTAGGTTCTACATATCTCTCTCTTTGAATAGTTTATTATTCACTATTTCGTGCATGGCAGAATCTGTGCTAAAAAAATGATGCAAAGAATCACAGAAAACTAGATACAGTGGTGACTATACTAATTCTTGAAGTGATATAAGTACTTTATTTGTATTTTAATTCAGACAGATTCTGATTTAATTATAACGTTCTATAAATTTGTCAAAATAACCCATCAACTTTACCGACTTACCAAATTATTTAATAATATAAAAAGCCCAAAATAAGACTTCGCATCATTTTAGGAGTTTATGATATTTTAGGACTTTATGGCATTTTAAGGACTTTATGACATTAATTGACTTCATTGCATTTATTGACTTTATGGCATTTTATGGCTTTTATGGCATTTTAGGACTTTATGGCATTTGTCCGGGCTCTACTTATAAGTATGTTCAATATTTATTACATTTACAATTTTATTCTCCACAGCATTAACACCTTCATTTTTACAATTTTCATTTATATGTAAATGTATCATTAATTTATAGGTAATTATCAGATAATTAAGTTCGTAGTATCAGTTTGATAATCATAGATGTTGTGTTGCAAATACTAAATATTCCACAAACATCGATCGAATTTGTTTTATAATGAGTACAAGCAAATATTAAGCTTGAAGGTTTGTTCAATTATCAAATTATAAACATAAATGAAATATTTAGACACTAAACCCGTTATGAAATGATAATGTAGAGATGCGTTGTGTAAACGAAATAATTGTACTCTGTCCCTAATACAATCATTTCTTTGTTTCTTCTTCTTTTTGTATTTTCTAAGTAAGGTTTTATTTTTTAATTTATATCATGTATTTGATTTTTTACTGTAATATTTATATACTAACATATTTTATGTATTTTTCTGATGAAGAAATACTATATTTTTTTCTTGTATACTAAGTAAAAAAGAATGTTCCCCAACTCCTTTTAACTAAGAGCGAACGTCGTTTTTTTATAAATCAAAATGTTATTACTGACTAAAGTCATTAAATTCAGTAAGTGACTGGCAGTTTTCCGCCTGGCAGTTTTCCACTTCGGCAGTTTTCCGCCTGGCAGTTTTCCGGACACCCAATATGGTATCGGTGCATCTTTAAACATGAGGAGAAAACTAAATTGCATTAAAACAAAGAAGTAAACATGGATTATTCACAATAGAATGAATGAACACGTTAATAACACAAAATATAAAATCAAACTAAATGCTCAAATTAAAGAAATGTAACATGCTCACAAAGCTGATTGACTGATACTGACTGAATAAAGCTTGAACGTTTTTAAAATAAGAAAAAAAATTCATTCTGTGGTACAAAGAATAACAGTTACAATGATTAACGAAGAGATAGAATGATTAAAGGATCATTTAGTATAACTAAGGGGGTTACTATTCAATGGTCCCAAACCCCATTAGTCTGACAGACACGACACTTTAGCTGTTTATTTCTGATTTGACATCAAATATATGTATGTATATCGGGGAGCGTGCTGCTTCCCGAGCACCCTGCGAGGTCATTAAATAATCATAAAGTGTACAGTACAACCAACTACCGGATACAACAAACTACATTAAATGAGGAAATCTAATGAATGATTGCATCATACAAATTAATATTAGAAATAAAGTGAAATAAGAGAGGAATATAAAATTTTGAAAAAGATAGTAACAAATTATTGTATTATTTCGATTATTTAATAATAATCTCTATTTTAATTTAAAAAAACGAGATATAGCGCTGAAAGATGTAACTGTCGGACTAAGGCGTCGGACTAATGAGACTTCCCCTAACTAAGGGTTGTGATTTAGTTGTTTCGTTACTTTTCTGTAACTTTTGTGTAATTTTACATTTTGTTTTAAATAAGTCTTTCGGTATATTTGTCTTTCGGCAAAACCTCACTTCCGCGAATCTGTTTTCGACAAATTTGGGGTTCGACAAATTCATATTCGGAGAATCGTTGTGCCTGGGTTTTCAGTTTCAGGTGACCTACTTTTCCCAGACACAACTTCTGCTACTGCCTTCCTTTCTTCAACTTCTTATAGGTATGATAGGGTAATGATGACGATTCAACTTGATTTCTATTATATTCACTTATAGCACATATGGGACTCGACCTCAGAAAGATCTTTCAACCAAGTAACAATTTGGGGTTTGAGTACTACTCCTTATAGCTACAGCTAGTTTATATTCAGTTACATTTCGTATGGCTAATTAGAGAAGGTATTACATAATAAGATATATGGCCTAATTGGTAGCAGGTAAATATTTGGGGCCATTGTCCTATTTCTAGTAGAGTTTAAATAAATGCATTTTTTTCAAAATATACCTTAAAACATTTCTCTGACACTTCTATATGATAGTTCATTATTATCTAAATCATATTTCTTTAATTAACAATAGGTCTCTCCTGATGATTTCGATTTTTAAGCCACAGCAGATAATAAAAGTGACCTCCCACATATTATGGGGTCCTGAAAATATGTAACAAGAATCTGGTTCGGCGAATTAGGGTTTCGACAAATTAGTTTTCGTAGAATTTGGTTTCGGCAAATTTGTTTTCGGCCAATCCGCCGGATACCATTCATTTGACCAAAAACGTAAATACGTAAATAATAGTCAAAAAAGTAAACACACTATTGCACCACTCGTAGCCCTGTATTGCGTGGGTTGTAGTGGCTCTAGCCCCAAAAAAAATTGGGACATAAAAGTACACTGCCTAAGGCCGGCCAAACACTATCATGTCCACCTGACAGGTATGCATAAATAGGTACTACTGGCAGGTGCACCTGTTACATGAGGAGCACACTCACTCTTCATGCGTATCTGTCAAGTTTATCAGTTCGCCATGGATACTCCATATTTTATATACGTATACGTATACATATTTTTAAATGTAGCTATATATATATTTTATTGTCATTCTTTTCTTTTTATTTATATATAAATTCTCTCTATATATTTTTAAAGGGATGTATTTATTTACTATATTTTTTATACATTTTTTATGCATATGTATTTTTTCAAAAAAAAATTTAATATATTTTATTATACATATACACTAGCGGACAAAAATGTGGGACAATTCAGTTTTTTTTACCATTTCTGCAATATTTTCCAATGGATTTAAATATTATTTACACTCAATGTAGCCACTTATACATATATAGTGTTAATAATGATTTAAAATTTCAGCTTAATACGTAGGATAGAAAAAACTTATGGTGGAGTCAATTTTTTTCTCAAAATCACAGTGCCAAAAGTGTGGGACAATGTGAACAAAAATGTAAATAACTTCATTCAGACAAAAAATTTTCAGACTAACATTAATATTTAGTGAAAAGGCCTTTGTTATCGATGACTGCAGCACACCTTCTACCACAGGATTGAATGAGACGGCGACAATCATCTCGTGACACTTTCGCCCACTCTTCTTTGAGTTTGAGCCAAAGACCTTCAGTGTTGTTGGGATTCCTGGAACTCACATTCTTCCCCAAAGTGGACCACAGGTTTTCTATTGGATATAGGTCCGGACTTTGAGCGGGCCAATCCATTACAGCCACATTTTGCTCCCGAAGAAACTCCATCACGTGTTTAGCTTTGTGGCAGGGGGCGTTATCCTGCATGAAAATGAGCGATTCGCAGGCAGAACGTCTAAGTATTGGGATGACATGATATCGTAACAAGTTCTTGTAGATGGTTCCATTAACTCTGGTGTTTAGACGGACGAGATCAGTCGTCCCTTCCTATGAAATCATGCCGAACACCATTACGCTGCCCCCACCAAACTTGACTGTTTTCTTGGTGCACTTTTTATCGAATCTTTCGTGACAAAATCTTCTTACATATTTTTCCCCGTCAGATCCAAATAGATTGAACTTACTTTCATCGGAAAAAAATACATTTCGCCACTGATGGTCGGTCCAGAGTACATGATCTTTGGCGAAGCTCAATCGAACTTTCTTGTTTTTGAGGCTAATCAAAGGCTTCTTCGCGGGTGACCTTGCAAAGAGGCCAATTTCGCCGAGGCGTCTAGACACGGTTTTACTAGAAACATTGACATCGTAGGAGGTACTTATTTCACGAGAAATATCTGCTGCCGTCTGAAACCTATCCTTCAGTGTCATTTTTCTCATGATCCTATCGTCTCTAGGAGTGGTGTTTCGCGGTCTACCCTTTTTCTTCGGTGGTGAAACTTTCCCAGTCTCCTTGTAGTCCTTTATTATTCTTCCCAAAACACTTTTGGACAACTGCAAGTCCTCGGCTATCTTCCGGATTGAATTTTTATCTTCATAAAGTTGTACAATTCTTCTTTTCATAGAGGCGGTCATTTCCGATGCCATTTCTATGATGTAACCAGCTACAATGTGAACAAAGTGGTGCAATCGACTTATTCTTCATTGCCATAGTGAGAAATGTGGATAAACTGACTTTAAACTGCCTTTAGATAGTATTTTTCTAACATTCTCCCACACTTTTGGCACTGTGATTTTGAGAAAAAAGTTGACTCCACCAGAAGTTTTTTCTATCCTACGTATTAAGCTGAAATTTTAAATCATTATTAACACTATAAGTGGCTACATTGAGTGTAAAAATTATTTGAATTCATTGGAAAATATTGCAGGAATGGAAATAAAAACTGAATTGTCCCACATGTTTGTCCGCTAGTATATATTTTTAATACATTTTTTTCGTATACAAGGTGTCCGACAGTTTTGTTGCCAAACTTCAACATAAGGTAGCGATCGTCGAAATAAACACTTTATATTCTATGAAGATATGGTCTAAAATGCTTAGTTAAAGAGTTACAAGGACTTGAAGTTAGGTAAAAAATATATTTACAATTAGTAAATCTCTGACAGATTTTGTGAATGCGTTATTGAGAGGAGAAGTTCCTGATTTTGCTTTGCTTTGTCAACTTTCTATGGAGGCACATTATGCGCTTTAACCAAAGAGGATGGTGACATCAGACCCATAGCAGTTGGTAATACCTTGCGTAGGTTGGCTGCCAAGGTTGGTGCGCGCCCCCTATCATACTCTCTAGTCTCTTGGTGGTGAATTAAGACCGGTTCAGCTCGGGTTCTCTACGAAGGGTGGCTGTGAAGCTGCCGCACATTCTGCAAGACGGTACTTGAATGACTGGAACCATAGGAGGGTGTTTCTCAAGGTGGATATGAAAAACGCTTTCAATTGTCTGAGGAGAGATACCTTCCTTACTGTTATTCGTAACCGTGTGCCTTCGCCTTCAGCTTTATTTTTGGTGAAGAGGTGCTGAGGTCGGAGACAGGTATCCAGCAGGGTGATTCCTTTGGACCGGCTATGTTTGCTCTTGGAATTGACGAGGTGGCTCGCAGGGTTGAGTCAGAGTTCAATGTATGGTATCTGGACGACGCAGCCCTGGGAGATATACCGGGGAGAGTTTTGGAGGACGTAAAAACCTTGATAGATGAGTTGAGTGCTATCGGACTTGAAGTTAATAGCGCGAAATGTGAGCTGACCATTCTCGATGATACTGCCCCTGGTGAAACAGATTTGTTGTTCCGGGCAGTGCTTCAAAATATCAGAGTGGTTCATAAGGACAATTGCTCCTTGTTGGGTGCGCCTTTAAGTTACTTGGGTATCCACGAGGAGATTTTAAGGAAGAAAGAAGATCTGGATCTCATGGTTTCTCGATTGCGGGTGGTGGATAACCATCAAGCCTTCTTTTTTCGTTGAGAAATGTTTTCTTCATTCCGAAGCTACAATATGTTCTGTGGGCTTCTCCAGCTTACAAGCACGTTGTCGAACTTAGCTGCTTTGATGAATCACTTAGATCTGCCGTTGCCAGTGTGACCAATGTACAGATGTCAGATGATTCTTGGGTTCAGGCAACTTTACAGGTTGACCTTGGTGGACTGTGTTGTAGGAGAGCTGGAGATATTGCTTTACCTGATTTTGTGTCTCAATGTATTCTGTGAGTGATTTGGTTGAAACTATTCTTTCTAATATTAATGTAGTCGATACCGGAGAGCTTACGGATGCAGTTGGGACATGGAGGCAGGGTTTACATGCTGCTCTCCCGGTACCAGTCCATGAGTCCAGTCAAAAAGAATGGGATACACCACGGGCTCATTCATTAATGGAGAGTCTGTTGGCTAGAGCTGATCAGGTGGCAAGGACACGACTGTTATTTGCATCTCTTAAAGAAACTGGAGTGTGGTCGAACGCGATTCTCATACCGTTATTGAGAACACAGCTCGATCCAGAGGTCCTGAGGGTAGCCATTGCTCTCAGAGTTGGTGCCAGAGTTTGTGAACCTCATTCTTGTCGCTGTGGTAGTGGGATGGATGTCAGAGGACTGCATGGCCTGTTTTGTAGGTACAGTTCTGGGCGTCACCCAAGACATGCAGCAATGAATGATGTGGTAAAACGGGCTTTGCAGAGAGCAGAACTTCCTTCAGTACTTGAGCCTCCTGGGCATAACAGAGGTGATGGTAAACGCCCAGATGGTATCACTGTCTTTCCTTACATGAATGGAAAGAGTCTGATTTGGGATTGCACGAGTGTCGATACATTTGCCGAGACACACCTCAATGATTCCGCAGTTGAAGCCGGATCAGTTGCCGGGTCTGCAGAGAACCGTAAGCGTCAGAAATACTCCGCCCTTGGAGATGCATACATATTTGAGCCAATTGCTATAGAGACCACAGGAGCGTACGGTAGTACGACCTCCTTAATCATGAAGTCCATAGAAAGACGCCTTGTTGTGACAACTAATGACCCAAGGGAGTCTGCCTGGTTCCAACAGAGAATGGCTCTTGCGATCCAGAGAGGAATGCCTTCAGCATCCTCTCAGCCGCGAAGGAGAGGTTTTAGAGGGTCGGGTCCACCCTTTCAGGGAACTCAACCCCTCACTCGTAGTTCCTGAAAGAATTTCCTCTTCTGTAAAGATTTTATCCTTCTTGTTTTTAATGGAAAAATATTGCTTTTTAAACAAACAAAAAAATTAGTAAAAAACCCGTTGCAAGAAAACGAAATGATATTACGCCCCTAGATTTCTACCTATTGTGACATTTGAAGAGTTTGGTGTATGAAACACCGATTCAATCCGAAAAGAACCTGATCAGCAGGATTGTCGAAGCCTCCGCATGGATTCGTGGAACTCCTGGTGTCTTTGCTCGCGTCTGCCAGTCATTGGACAAACGTTTGAACGCCTGCATTGCAACAAATGAGCGGCAGTTTGAACACATTTTGTAAACATGTAACCTAATTTAAGATTGTGTTTCTTGTGCTCATAATAATTACTGTTAAAAATGTTTTGTTTCTTATCGCAAAATTTAAAAAATAATGTCAATTAATGATAATAAATGGTACAAGATCGATACTTTCCTAACCTTGTAACTCTTTAACTAAGCATTTTAGACCATACCTTCATGGAATATAAAGTGTTTATTTCGACGATCGCTACCTTATGTTAAAGTTTGGCAAAAAAAGTGTCGGACACCCTGTATAGTATTTTTTCTTTTACTATTGAAACCTCGTTATTTTTAACGGGGAAGTAGGTACACTAGTTGTTAATAACTGAGACCTGTTCAGATAACCGCCACTCACTCATCAGTTTTACTCATCTGTCATGTAGAACTAATCGAATTATCATCAGTTGGCAGGTCAACTGAAAGGCTTATTTTTCCCAGCCACTCACTAGCAGGTGAACATGACAGGCGCGACTATCCATGCGTACCTGTCAGGTAGACAGCAAAGTGTATGGCCGACCCTTGTATTGTATAGCGTCAACGCCAAGGAAAATATTACCTTTCATCAAACTAAAGAATTGTATGGATTCTACATCAAATTTCGGAAAAAATATCACTTTCTATTCTCTAAATCCTCAGACAATGAAAAATGTTGGCGTCATTCATAACACATTAATAATAATAATTTTATAGCAATTTACTGTAAGCACTCTTAGTTGGAAGTTTAAGATAAAAGTAAATGGTTGGTTTCAAAATTCAGTAAATTTGAGGGAGAACCAATTATAAGATGAAACAGGTACATCTGATATCTAACGGATGAATCCAATTACCTACATTGCAATTTGCTTACAAACATAATTAATCTGCAAGTGTATGAAGATAATAGCTTACGCTGCTTTGAATGATTCAGAACATATGATATTCAAAGAGAATAATGGGTATTGTGAGTAAATTGAACCAAATACAATCATATACCAAGAGTGACAAAGAACGAAAAACAGATTTCTTTATCACGTTCTGGTATAATTATATTATTCATTAATTCTTTCTAACATTTCCTATGCTCTAAAAAAATGTACCCGCATCTGTCTATAATAATTAAGTTGTATTCCAGAACGTGCTGTTCAATGAGTTTGTTACAATGATCATACTCAGACCCATTATGATAATTTGCGGTTTTTACCACTATCTAAAATTTTTACTAATAGTATTGCTTTATACATGTTTACGATGGAATAGTATTCTGGAATAGTATACCTGAGAATATATAAAGAATGCATCTTCTAGCTGTTAGTTATTTTAAATCTGAGTACCTATAAATTATTTCTAGCAGAATTTTGATAACTTTTTAGATTTTATACTTGTGTAATAGCTATGCATAATAAATTATAAATAAATTATAAACATAGATAAATAAAGTATAGCCCACCCCATGTCCCTATGATTCTATCCATAACTCGATCAGGGTCTGTTATTGTATTAATTGTTACTTATGTTGTAGGTTAACTTTTGCACTAGGTATTTAAGTATATATAGTTTTACCCTTAAAGCTCTAGGACCTTTAATGATTATAGGCTTTTTCAGATCACATAGAAGCTCTTCAATAAAATAATATTCCAATTATTATCTTGATTTGTGGCAAAGATTCCCATCTTTGTCATAGTTTTTTTTAGGTATTTCGTTTAAATAAATGAATTGAAATTAAATAAACATACAATACATATTCGATATGCAATCATCATACAACAAAGACAATCAAAATAATATTATTTGATGAACAATCACTTAATTGAACTAGTACACAAACGATTAATTTAATAATAACCAAACTGACTAACAACATAAATTTAACATGCAATGAAAAAAATGAGTTAAATTTACTCAAAATTTAAATTTCAGCTTGTCCCAATTTCGGCTCAAAAATGCGAGTCAATTTGACTCATCCTAATATGTTTTCTCAAAAAACAAGAGTCATGTTGACTCCTAATTCATAGTCAGATTGAATCAGCTAGAGTCAATGAAGAAAAAATACTCCAATATTGGAGTTTTGCAGCCTTGACTCATGCGATGAGTCAGGTTGACTCGCAATTTTTTCTCAGTGTATGATTAGTTTGAAACAAATAATATACTTAAAGATGATGTCCAAGGGCTAGGTCATAGGTTAGGGTCAAAATCATTTTTTTTTTTTGTTGATTGCAAAATGAATGTAAGGCAGTGTACCCAAGCAACCACGAAACATTGTGCCAACATGGGCACTAGATGGTTATATGGGCAAGAGATGGCAGACTGAAAAGTAGCCTAGAAATTACATGGGGATAATGTGGTTTTCCATTCTCATGGAATGTTACCTTGGGAGAAGATTGGTTCAATGTGGCGAATCTATCCCATTGAATTGTCATATTGGCCCAACCTGATTACTGTATAGCCTATCAACATTATATGGCGGAAGCTTTATTAACATATTGAAAAGACAATTTCCTGAAATAGGAAGGATTCAATCAATCGCAATTTATAAAATGTCTTCAAATTAATAATAAATTATTAATCGTTCAGCAAAACTATTTTTTTAATACTAAGTTTAAGTGACTAGACGAAGATGATCACAGGAACGATAAAGAGTGAAAGTTTTAGTTTCAAGGTTCAAAATTTATTGTTTTTAAAGAACACAATTTGAATATAAAATATAGGTAAATAAGCTATATGAATGTGTAAAATGATGACGAAGGGTGAGTGGCACTGAGTGATTTTATAGCGTGGTTGCCAGATGCTAGTTTCTATGAAGCTTGTCTATTTTTTCAATTAGCTACTGTTAGCTAATTGTGACCATCTTAATACATTTTCAAAATATTTATATGATAAATTACGAATAGAGGATAATGTGCAATCCTAAACTGAACAAGTGAACATATTTGTTTCCGGTATGAGCCTGCTTTGTATTTTCGGTTATACCATACATAGTGAAATTTTAAAATTCAGGTAGTTTGTCAGTGCTTTTCGTTGGAGGAGGTATTAGTGTTTCTTTAATTCCTGCATAAGGAAATTCTTCAAAACTGCACCCTGCGGCCTATTCTAAAGTTTAAAATGGTGAGTTAAAGTTTCTAAAATAAACTTATAGTTATTTTAAAGTAATTTTTATAGTGTATTCGATATAGTTATTGCCTGCTTCTATAGGTGCAGTACCTAATTAGAAACCGAGCTGAATAATATTCTCTTTAGCCAACGGCTAAATATATGCACCTAGGATAATTTTCGAGTTATCGACTTATCTTACGGTGTCACTTTTTCTCGATCTCTATAGAAATGAAGTACTATAGCAACTTGAAGATTAAATGATAATAATTTTTCAAACTTGATCGAAAACGTGATAACGTCCGATAACTCGGAACTTACCATGAAATATTTATTTAAATTTATTTTTAAATATTATAATTTAAATTTGAAATGCGATTCGATTTCTGAAAGTATATAACCACTATCTAGGTATGTGGGCACCTATTATTTAATTTAAAAATAGTTACAGAGATAACCTGTTAGTTACAACAATTTTGGATACACGTACTTTTGTTCATTTCTGATAACTACAAAATTTGCTTGCAAATATAGTAAATATTTAAATATAGGTAATTAATGTAACTGAAATAAATAAAGCTACGGAACTCTGCAAGTGATATTGAGAATTGATTAAGTAATTAATATTTTCATTTTCAGGGTAGAAGAAAAGCTTCAAATTTTGAGAGGTACAGACGAGGCAGTTACTGCAATAACGGAAGGAGAGATAGGCACAACAGAAAGTGGACGAACCCATAGCCAAGGATGTAAATTGTTAGACCTCTCACTGAATTATTGTATGCTTGTCTTTCTTAGCTATGCAATTCGATTGAGTCGATTTCCATAGATAATAAGTTTTGTTTTAATCTCAGAGTTATAGTCAGCTTTTTATTATAGTCATGTTAGTTGTAATATCATATTTAACTATTCTATACTATATTATAATAACTCTTTATACTTATGATATAAAGCTAGATGTATTGTTTAATGTAACTGTTGAATCACCTTTTTAATGGATAGGTTTTTTTAAGTTCGTTCTACTCTTCTGTTGTAACGATCTACGAATAAATAAATGAAAATCTAGAAGATGATTTTATTTGTCTTAATCATTATGATATTCATTTTATTAATAACAATGCTCTATTATTAATCTATTCATGGCTTCAAAAGTAATTTATTAAACTGTATGATTTATTTATTGTGACCAGATGGGTCCAATATGGTAGTGCCATATTTAGCACATGGAAACCTCCTAGTACCAAAGTAATTTCAATATTGGTTGTCAGTGCTTTTTAGACCCTGGCCCCATCATCCTCGGCATCATCTTATACCAAGATGGTTTCAACATTAGTAGCCCATGCTGTCACCATGTGGGCCAAGTTTGTAAATGACCACACAGTACCAATGTGGTAGTGTCATATGTCACATGGAAACCACCTAGTACCAAAGTAATTTCAATATTGGTTGCCAGTGCTTTTTAGACCCTGGCCCCATCATCCTCGGCATCATCTTATACCAAGATGGTTTCAACATTAGTAGCCCATGCTGTCACCATGTGGGCCAAGTTTGTAAATGACCACACAGTACCAATGTGGTAGTGTCATATGTCACATGGAAACCACCTAGTACCAAGTTGATTTCAATACAGCTTGCCAGTTCTTTTATGACCTTGGCCCCATCAACCTCGACATCATCTTGGGCCAAGATGGTTTCAACATTAGTAGCCCATGCTGTCACCACGTTGGCCCATTTTGCAAATAACCACACAGTACCAATATGATTTGTCATCAGATTACGGGCTTGAATGGCACCTAGTGCCCACATTGGCCCCATTAACTGTGGTTGCTTGGGTACTTTTTTGTGCCAACTTTTTTGGGGGGCTAGAGCCAGTACAACCCACCCAATGCAGGGCCCCAATTGTGGTGCAAGATGGTGTTTACTTTTTTGGCTATTATTTACATATTTACGTTTTTGGTCAAATATATGGTATCCGGCGGATTGACCAAAAACGAATTGGCCGAAACCAAATTCTACGAAAACCAAATTTGTCGAAAGAAAAATAATATACCGAAAGACTTATTCAAAACAAAATGTAAAATTACACAAAAATTACAGAAAAGAAACGAAACAACGAAATCATAACCCTTAGTTACACTAAATGATCCTATAATCATTCTATCTCTTCGTTAATCATTGTAACAGTAAATCTTTGTACCATAAAATGATTCTTCGTCTTTTTTCTTTTTTAAAGACTATGATTCTATCCATAACTCCGAATCTGTTATTGTATTCATTGTTACTTATGTTGTAGATTTACTTTTGTACTAGGTATTTGGGTATATATAGGTTTGTACCGTGACCTGACAATCGCCATCCGCGGAGAATTGCCACCCGCGGACAATTGCCACCCAAATAATTAGTATCAGACCTCTTAACCTAAAAGATAATGATAAAATATGCATAGCATTTTTCTACGATTAATTAATATAATTAATTACATTTTAAGAAACAAATTTAATTATTCCAATTGGTGATATAATAAATTACATATTGTGTTTAATACGATTTATTTCCATCATTCACTATATTTCTATTATACAACTAATCATTTCCTTTATTATGGCTTAGTTAATATATGTATACTTAATGTGCATTTTATGTAAGCCATGCCATTAAAAATTAAATATTTCTTCCTCTATCACAACTATCATTATCAAGCAAATATTTATAATTTAATTTATGGCAAGCTACAGTATATTTGAGATCGGTCGGTCAAATTATATACATATTTTAAAAAATTCAAAATCCTTTTACATTTTTCATTATTAATTTTCAAACTTTTCTTTCCGTTCTAGTGACAAGTTATATTCTATGACACCTGTTATTATATTTTTACTGTGAAAAACTGTTTAATTAACGTTATCAATATACAACATTATAGATTCTTGGTCAATTGTTCGTAAAAGTCTATTATCTACCCCAGTAAACTTCTATATAGATTATTAATTGATAATGGACAAACGATAAGTATTCAAATTACTTCTACTTAATTAGGAAAATTTTCAAGAGAAGAATCCTGATAATAATAATTAGTGTTGTAACAATTAATATGCTTTTATAATCATGGATCCTAAAAAATTATAAACGGAGAAGATTGACACTATTGATTCTTTTTAAACAACAGGTATATAGGGGTGGCTGTTGTCCGGGTGGGAGGGTGGCAATTGTCCTAGCACCATTTACATCAATTCATGATTATTTTAAATTATTATATAACAATTATAAATGGTTTTATGACTAAACCAATTCAACAGTGAATGTCATAATTTAGCAAGATGGTTTTCAATCAATTCTCTTCCCACTAATTTCCTCCCCTTACCTCATTTACCACCATGTTATTGTTGTTACTTACCGGGCTGTTCTTGCTCTAAATCTCCTCAAAATTCCACTCACTCCTTTACTTTATCTTCCATTTACCACTTAGGTATGTCAGTGGTAGAACGGTTTGGTTCATTCGAATTCTGAGCCACATGGCAGTGCTCAGCTAATTCAATTAAACTTACAGATTTGCAGACGCATATAACAACATATGGTGATATGTATTGTCGGATCAGTAGTCTTAATAATTGTATAATCAGTATGTTCTTATAACCGCATCTTCTTTTTGGTTAGTATAAAATTTTCTGTTGTTGTTTGAAAATCAGATTTCATTGTTTATTAAAAAAAATATTATATTTAGTACCATTTTTTTCGATTTGTTTTTAATATTTTCCCCTTAACAGAGACCAATGATGATGGTTACCTTGATTTGTTTGTTATTTCATCCACAGTCTGTGCAGAGCCACTCCTTTTTTAATATCTTTGTTATGTCTCCTTCGTGCCTAATAAACGCTACTCTCAGGAAAATGTCACCCCGAGTGAATGTGTCATGAGTTCCTGTCACGCAAATACCATGTCTCGTAAAGTGTGTCTTCATGGCAAACTAAAAGAGAAAAAAGAGAAATTGATTATTTTCTTTACAAGATGTAACATGTCAGTGTTGAACACTGGCTCTAAATTTATCTTTGAACAAAACCTGTGAATATAATTTGATAATTTTAAGTTATATACATTTATTTGTTCAAAATCTGTTCAATCAATATCGTTAAATACAACAATAAAGAATTACTACTTTCTGCTTAAATTATTGATGGTTTGAACGACAGTGAATATTCTGTAATAAATTCATAGATTTGCAGATGGTGGCACTCATTCCATTTGTTCCAAGACATTTTTATCGTCTTCAGTTCGCTATATATGCATATTCGTGCCATAATTTTTTGTTGTGAACTCGTATAGTGCAACTTTATTCCAAGATGTTACTACCTGAACCAACAGCGAGTGTCTCAGTGTTTCACAGTTGGAATAATGCTATCACGAATGTAATTTCCTAGTTGCCTCAAACCATAAATTCGGTTTACAGTCTGACAGGAAGTAAAACGAATAATAAACTCTTCCTTTATCTACCAAGTAAGATATATACATATTATGACATTCGTGACATTTTGTATTGTGGATATTAATAAGATGTTAGTGTTATTATATTGCAGGTAATTCCTAATTGCCGCTAATTTTCATTTCCTATTTATTACGTAAAAGAACAATCCATTTTAGTAATCATAGAAACATATTAATATAAGTATGAATTTTTTACTTATTTAAATAAATTGTACAATAATAGATCAGTTCCTTAATTGATGTTCATATAAATTTAAAATAACATGAAACTGACCACCATAGCACGTGTTTTAGATAAAGTGTAAATAGAAGTATCTTCAGCTCTAACATATTTTTTTGATGGCTTATTGTAAACGCATGTTATACTTTTTAATTGTTTCGTTAAAAAGTTAGCCGAAAGTGACTCAATTATACAAGTTCGATATTTCTAAAGTAGTTCCTAAGTTTCCTCAAGAATTCTGTCCATTAAAAGTTTCTAATAATGAAAGCAGAAAGAAAAAATCCTCCATGAACTGCTTTCAAAACTTCTGAGATTTGTAAGAATTATCTTGCAGTTAAAATTGATACTGCAGTTGACTTGTAAGTATTATCTTTCAGTTTAAGTGATTCTGCAGTTGACTTGTAAGTATATAATCTTTCAGCTTAAGTGATTCTGCAGTTGACTTGTAAGTATTATCTTTCAGCTTAAGTGATTCTGCAGTTGACTTGTAAGTATTATCTTGCAGTTTAACTGATTCTGCAGTTGACTTGTAAGTATAATCTTTCAGCTTAAGTGATTCTGCAGTTGACTTGTAAGTATTATCTTTCAGCTTAAGTGATTCTGCAGTTGACTTGTAAGTATTATCTTTCAGTTTAAGTGATTCTGCAGTTGACTTGTAAGTATTATCTTGCAGTTTAAGTGATTCTGCAGTTGACTTGTAAGTATAATCTTTCAGCTTAAGTGATTCTGCAGTTGACTTGTAAGTATTATATTTCAGTTTAAGTGATTCTGCAGTTGACTTGTAATGTAAGTATTATCTTTCAATTCAATTTAATCCTGTTTAATATGAAAGACATTCAAATCAATTTTTTTTTTTTAATTAAACTATAAAGTGGAACAGAAAAGAAAAGCCCATGAAAATGCAGTAAATAAATGCGAAAATTATTCATTATGACTTGAAAATAAATTAGATATCAATAGTTAACTTTACAATTATAGTTTGACTTGGTCATTTGTTTGTACAAATATCTTATCAATATTTTTATTGTGATATGGGAGTTATTATTATGTTATTCTATTTTGCCGTTAAAATTAGGTGAGATTCTTCTCGTGGTAAGTTTTGCCTTTGACGAGTTTGATTCACATTTAATTGCAGAATAAAACCATTTTAAACGAAACCTTTAAGATTAGGATATTCAAAATGTGAATATAAATAATTACGTGACTCACTCCATTACTACCGTAATTGAATATTGATTATATTTTGATTACCTAACCTGTGGTTAGTTATTAAATGAGAGCTTTAATTCATACACCACCTAAACAAATTTTCAAAGCATCTTCGGTTCAATTTTACAATCCAAATATATGGACGATAAAATACAATTCTTCCAACGAGAATAAATGTCTGTACAGAAGTTCATGAAGCAGTGACTCAAACTCGGTATTTTAACTTAAACTGTAAGTCCAATATTTAAGAGAAGAATATTTTGATTCGGATAAGACTTCACATTCGGCAAAATAACATTCTTGGTGCTTTGCAGATCATTTTTAGTGATAAATGAATATTTATTATAAATTTTTATCCAAATATATAGGTTAGGATTTATTTCCAACACAATACAAAGAACATCATATTTTGAGAAAATACCTATATATTTTCCTCTTGAAATTATAACAAAAAATATTTATCTCTTAAAACTGACGACTAAGAAGCATAGTATTCCTACGGATAGTGGTTTTAACGATAACTCTTCTATGATTGGTCGGCTAGGAGGAGGAGCCACCATGCAAGGGGCGGAGCACTGAACCGTTAGTGCCCCACCTCCTGTTAGCTCCTCCTCATTGAATATATGTATGAGCTCAATTAAAGTACATTTCAAATAATATGAACTTTGAAACTTTTCTTAAAATAGATGGCTGTTATGTCGTTTGTGTCATTCACTGGTTTGTTATGCTGCACACTTCATGGTGGTGACAGGTCCTTTCGCCGAAAACACTTTCGCAGAAAGAACTTTTGCCGGGGGGGGGGGGGGGGCTTGATCCCTACCCCCGCCAGGTTTGATAGTGACTAAATATATACTTTACTGTTTTTTTCTGTAAAATAAGTATACCTTATTCAGGTAAAAAAAGGTCATATTTTCGACTAAAGTGTCATTCAGTGGAAGTGTCGTGTGGCGAAAGTGTTTTCGCCGAAAGGACCTAAAACTCTTCCTGATTGTTTTATGAGGTTCGGGGGCGGCACGCCCCCGATAGTCTTAATGGTAGATCTTCATAGCCAATTAATGAGCTAGTAACCTTAAAACCAATATCGTAAATAACAATATTTCCATAACTATATTCTAATTGGTAGTTGCCTTAAAATTTCTAACCTTAGAGGTGCAACAAATTCCATCCCTTTGAGACCCCTTGTATAGTATACTATACATTCTTCTTTGGCTTCCCTAAGGCTCATTTTTCATTTAAATATCTCCATATTTCATTCTTATGGTCTTAACGCATGTAGAAACATTTGGCATCAATTCCAAGTTCCCCGGTGGAAAGCTTCTCAGTACAATTCTCGCTCTTGTGTGAGAATGACGTAGCCGGTCCGTCAAGTGCTACCTCTGGTATTTCAGGTACGTGCCATTTTATAGAAAAGATACCAACTATTTATTTTTTTATGAGGATTTGTTCCTAACATTGAATAGATAAAGTTTGATTTGTGTTTCACTTTAAATTTATTCATTGTGAATTTCTAACATCACTTTTACTTTGATGTATAGTATTTTTGACAAGGGTTTTTAGTCTATGAATTTACTGTTGTATATTATGTTATACATTAGTTTTATATGATTGAATTACTGTTGTTTGTATAATATTCTATACATGAGTTTTATATAGTTTGTTTTTAAATTATATATTAAATAATTTTATGTTGTAGCAGGTAAAACAGGACCAAGAAAATCCTCAGAAAGAAGATCTACGAGGTGCAACAAACATTGACATATGCCCAGATCAGTTCTATTTTGGCCAATAACACTTTTTTGAAGACTCTGACATTGATTTACCTGATGATGATGACGTGGGCGATAAAAATTATTTTCCAAAAATGATAATTTAACTGAAAATGGTGAAGATGGCTCTTCCAACGATGATGATGATCATGATACCACCCCAGAAATATGTAGAACAAAGCAACCTCAATTGCAGAACGTTCTGTAAGATAGACAATGATTTCCAAGCTCACAGAACACTGAATACATCTGGTCAGGATACAAATGAATCTTCTGTAAAATATTCAATTTCATACATGAAAGAGTATGTACCCGACTCAATTATCAAAACTTTGACTTTTTGCACTAATTTACAATCTGGTAATCCACTGAGCCTGAGTGAAGAAGAAATATGCCGATTCAGTGAGATGAATCTTCTCATGTCAGTTGTGCATTTTCCTTGGATAAAACTATTGGGATCGAAGATATGGATATCCTTCGCTGAATCTTGTAATGAAGAGAGATTATTTTTAATTAGGAATAGCTTTAAAGTAGTAGACGACCCCAAAGTATCATAAAAAGAGAGGCAATCTGATAAGCTATGAAAAGTAAGACCTTTGCTGAATGATGTGAGAGATAGATGCATTGCCCTTCCTCAATCCACCACAGTGTGTCTCTACCACAGTGTCTATCCAGATGCTTGTGCAAACAACTGGAGAGAATATATATTAGATTGTAGGCATGAGGACAGGCAAGTCAAAGATGTTCGAAAGTATCTTGAATTCAATCTTGACTTCGCAGAACATTTCTTGAATATGAACATGAATGAATCCAGTTCAGAAGAAGACACGGGAGTAAAACGTCCCCGACTCACCCCATTGCCTCATCCAGCCAGAAGGAAGAAGGGAGCTGAACACCTCCCTCAAATCCTCCCTGCTAGTGAACCTTACCACAGGTGCAGATATTCTTCTTGTTCAAAATTAAGCAGGACATCTTGTAAAAAGTGTGGTACGTTTCTCTGTCTCACAGCTACAAGAAAATGTTTCATGAAATTCCACGAATAATTAATCTTTACGATTGAATTCAAAACTTTTATGTAATACTTCTTTGGATATTACGAATGGTGTTTGTGCTTTCAATTGCAAATTTATTCTATTCTTATAAATTTTGTAGATGAAATGTAATGATTTATTCCAATTTTTTGTTTTTACTGTTATTTTTCATGTGATAATAGGTGATATTATTCATTATAGTACAAAGGAATGTTCTGATCATGCTAGTAGAGTTAATTTTCTACTTATTTTCAATAAAATTAATCATAGATTTCTCTCTAATTACCCTTTTCCATAACCATAATCCTGATGTATAAAATACTATACAAACCTCTTCATCACAATATAAGACCAGTGTATAGTATTTTATACATCCATTATTTCCATTATTGGATTAATTTTTTTACAAAACCTGATTTGATGTGTTCCTTGGTACCACTGTATTTCAAAAATGCAATTACTTAGAAATTTTTTTTAGTGTCATACCCTGGGGTCTCAAAGGGTATTCTATTCTGCTATGCTTTAAATTTTAAACCCAATAGAAAGTCTGGGAGTTTTGAATTAATTTTATATCAAATAAGTGAAAACATTTTAGTGTAAGTTAAATATGATATTTTAACATAAAACTATTGAAAAATTAGTAACACTATATTTTTTCAGAAAATTTGATTGAAAAACTTGTAATCATAATTCATTAGTAATGTAACTTTCCTATTTCTCAAATTAATTCACTTTAATGTTTATATATTCTGACAAGGTTTTTGGTGTGTATCATGTCCACTATTGATTTATTACGAAGAACATAAAATCACGATCGTCGTTTTCATGCGCAAATAAATACTTCATGATCATAATTTGAGCAATATTTTACATCCAGTCTTGCACCAAAAGATCCTCAAACTAAATCCTTCTTAACGAAAGTCTCCAAAATCAAATTCCTGAATCTTATCAAAAGAATAGAACTTCCTCTCTTATTCGCTGCTTGAGCAGGACACACTAAAGTGATTCATGTGTTCCATGTGTATCTTTGAAAAACACATATTATTGAAATTTTTCTCATATTTCCATATAGAGCTCATATGTATTCGTATGAAATTTCATAGCATTTGGACAAATATTCTGGGAAAAGTTCTATATTTCACTTCAAACACTAAATTTTGCTCTGGTCAAAAGTTAAGGGTATTCATCATAAACTTTGAAATATTCGCGGATATTGGCAATTAACTTGATAATTTGTGAATATTTCTCTGCTGTATCACTTCAATACATCTTCTACCCCAAAATTCTACAAATTTGGCACAATATGAAGGAGTTATCCATCTTCTATTCATCCTCGAGAAATGTCCACAATTCTTCCACATTTCTTGTGTTTCTTCTCTGAGTACAGTCTCCAATTATTATTTAAGCAATCTCAATTCGATTGAGGTCAGGACTCAGTAAAGGCCTGCTCATTAGAGCAATTTCTTCATCTTCTAATAGGGTCGTTAATTATTTATCTGAGTAGTAGCTACTAGCTAGGGTACGTTGTCCTGCTTGAAACTCTGTGGTTGAGGGTCAACTGCTTGTTGATAGGGGAGAGTATGATGACGAAAGAGCTGTTTTATACTTCTGCAATAACTCCTCCTCGTAGACGAACAATGGGACCAAGTCCAGCAGAAAAATGACCCCCTAAACCATCACACTACCTCCGCCAAAATTAACCGTTTTCTTGGCGCAGTTCAGGGTTCCCCTATTTCCCCTACTTTACGTTTAATTTTTACTTGCCCGTTAGAACCAAAAATTTATATATTTCTTCCATTCATCACTAGAATGTACTTTCGACCACTGTTCAATCGATCAAACGACATACTCATGACAAAACACAAGTAACACTTTCCGTTTCTTTTTAGAGATTAAAAGCTTCGATGCAGGGACAAATGATTGCAAATCAACTTGTTGAAGTCGAGGCGAAAAAGTAGACTGGGACATAGTACCACCAGATATAACATCTATCTCCCGAAAAATTTCACCAGAAGTGTTGAAACTACTTTGCAAGCTACTTTGAAGACTTGCATGATCTTCTCTCAGCAATGCTTCGAGAAGTCTACCTTTTCTTCGGTTTGGAATCAACAACTACATGCTGTTTGTGCTGAGTCACAATATTCAATAGAAATCTCCAGCAACGACAATCTCCAGCAACGAGACTATCATAGGGGAAACTTGTGGACATTTCTTGAGGATGAATAGAAGATGAATAACTCCTTCATTTTGTGCAAAATTAGTAGAGCTTTGTGGTAGAAGATGTATTGAAGTGATATAGCAAAGAATTATTCACAAATTATTAAGTTAATTGCCAATATTTACGAATATTTCGAAGTTTATGATGGCTACCTTTAACTTTTGACCAGAGCAAAATTTAGTGTTTGAAGTGAAATATAGAACTTTTCCTAGAATATTTGTCAAATGCTTTAAAATTTCATACGAATACATATGAGCTCTATATTAAAATACGTGAAAATTTCAATAATGTGTGTTTTGTACTTTTTATGAAATTAAAGATTTAGATAACTTGTTTTTGCCTATCCTTATATTTTGTCCACTACTGTAGCTGTCTGAGGCCAACCGGTAACACACTCAGAGAAACTGTGATGCACCCAGGTGTTTCGAGTTCACTATATGGCTTTGTCTCCAAAACGAGACACTTTAGTGCATCAAACTATATTTAGATGTCTTAAGCGAGACACTTAGGATCGGAAGTGCATCAATTCGATGCTCTTTAGAGTCTCAAATTTTCCTTTGCTAATATGAAGATAGTGTCTCCTCATCATTTTAACAAACTTATATATCCAAACCAGGGTACAGGAACCAAAAGGGTATAGTAACTAGTAGACGACACAAAAATATGACGTCACCACAACAACACATTCCTTGTTTGTGACCGAGCGGCTCATAATTCCTCGTATTTGCATGTTAATATCGAGAAGTTTAAAGTCATTTTATAAGAGTTTCGTGTAAAAGAAATGTGAAAATGGCAATAGAACCTCAAAGTTGAATATATATTTATAATTCAGGTGTGTTTTAATTGTTCATTTCTTTAACTTATCTATAAAAAATAGGGTCTTGAACACACATGTGTTACCTAGGAGCATAAATTAGTGCTAGTTAACTGCTCAATTGTAGTTCTTATGAATAACAGTTAAATATAAAAATAATGGAAATACATTTTAACCAATGCCTAGTTAGTAATTGATAAGAAAAAAATTAAATTTAGAAGTGACTAAGTTTAAGTAGGTTTTCCCATGTTTCAAAGTGTGGTCAGAGTCGCCATTTCCAGTCATCCGGTGGCCACGTCAAACTAGATACGATCAGCTGATTATCATACCCTATATGTTACTGTACCCTGATCCAAACTATAGTTTGATGCACTTAGTGTCTAGCTTTGGAGCCAAAGCCATTAGGTAAACTCGAAACACCTGAGCGCATCAGTAGGAGTTGTTTATTTTTCTCAGTGCAGGTGCTGTTTATGTGAGTCAATTAAAGAGTTGAAGAAGCTTACGGTGAATTTGTTGAAGATAGCTGGGTTGTCAGGAACTGAAATGCGAGGCTAGAATGTTAAAAAAATACGACACGTAGTCAGAGAAATGACAAAATTTAAATACGAAAGTCATTTAATAAATGTGTAAATTACAAATATCTTAATTTCTCCCATTCATTATCTTCGAGCCTACATAAGCTTCTCGTAGATTGAAAAAATATGAAAATTATCATTTTTAAATGAGCAATAAATAATCATGAAGACATAATATACACATAACACATACGTTAAAAGTCTCCATACTTACTGTAACAAATATTCCTAAAAAATGAATGAATCGCAGTCTTTTGAATCATTAGATTGAGAGTCATATACATAATATGATAAAATTGGTTCTGGGTAAATTGCTTGAAAACAATTACTCAAGAAACAATTGCTCGAAAACAATTTCTCGAATGAACAATGCTGGAATGAACAATTGCTCGAAAAACAATTAATCGAACGAACAATTATTGCTCGAATTACCAATTGCTCGAATGATCAAATTGCTCACTGTGTTCGAATAATAAAAGTAAGTTAATCATGAAGTTGAATCACTTCGATTAGCTGCACCTAACAGTCCTTTTTTCTATTTAGTAATAAATAATAACTGTATTTTATTTTTTTTTCATCGCTATTTACTATTAATCATTCTATTACTGTATTTAAATCTTACTCTTCCTGTTTTCCTTATTCTTATATAAAAGGAATTAGTGCATTAATTTTTGGGTACTAAAATTTTCGTTTTTTAGTCAGTCAATCGCTCCAGTGGGCTCCGACAAAATGCTCCTAGATCTAGGTTAGCCCTAGTAACCTAGCTCTCAAAAGTTTACTCACGGAGTCACTATCCTAGCAGCTGGTGCGGTAAAACCAGCTCTCACAATAACTCTTATAAAATCTTAACGAATTGACTTTTCGATATTATTTCTTCGTAAAAACCTTCATTTGATATTTACACATCAATTGGTGAACGCCAAAGAATAATTCTTCAAATTAAATTAACAAGCAAAGATAGGGAACAAATATTTCTCGGATATTATAGTATAGTATCCTTTTTCATATAAGTAATTAATAATTACTGTATTTCGTTTTGTTGATTATCTGTTTGATTGAGAATTTTAGCAATTGATCGTTCGAACAAATGTGTTTCGAGCAATTTTTCATTCGAGCAACTATTCATTCAACCAATTAGTTTTCGAGCAACTGTTTTCAAGCAATTTACCTGATACCGATAAAACTATTTGTTTTCTTTCTGACAAACAACAACTGATGATACTTTTTAATATGAAGAAGATTATCATATTATAATTACCTCGCAATATCCTTTACTATTATATAACAGCTTTTATTTTATTAGCTCAATCAAATGCAAAAAATAGTCTGACTCACAAAGGAAATATGTTCTAAGCATTAACTTATACGGGATATTCTCCAACAATTTCGTAAACAAAGAATCACTTATTTAGGCTCTCAGTTCTTCTTTGTTGCTAAATTTACTGTAATTATAATAGTTCCAGATACAGAAAAGTAAACTGAATGACGCAGTAATAAAAGAAAATAAATATGTCTCTATATTATTTGATAATTTGTATTGTTTTAAATATTTTACCGTGAATGCATTGATAACGGATAATTAGTTTAGCACTTATGAGGTAACTTTAAATTAAATATGAATGTCAGTGCAAATACCATAAAATTAATAGTGAGAGTAAAATCTTCGATAAAATGATATTCTATTCTCAAAATAAGTTACTCTATCTCATGCATACAACAATTAAAAGATAATTAATTCCCATGTGATTTATCAGCTAACAGATTATTTGGTATGATATGGAGCTCTCTTTATCGACACAGGTTTTTGTTATGCAAACTTACCACCAATTTATTGTCATCCCAAGAGACTCCCATAGCAATTTATTTCTATAATTGGCGCATGGATCCAATGATGGATGAGACCAAAGCCATCAATTTGAGGGGAGAAGCGAAATTTCGTCCATTATAGGAAAATGATTGCAGTGAAGTCTTTTGGGGATTGTATTATTTATATTCAAAGTTTTTAAATATAAAGTCAGTAGTATCCAATCAACACAGATGGACATACTTCATCGACAATTGACTCTTTTGTTGACAGTGAAACCATCTCGCTTTCTTTGTTGTCAATGCATGTGTTAGAAAGAGTTTATTTATATCTAAAATATATATAACTAACCTATTAACTTCTCCATTAATACCAGTACAGACATATCAGAAAGTGATGTTTTCCTCTGCAACATCACAAGTGGTTAGCGTTAACAGGGTGGTAAAATCTGCTCAATGAGATTCTTCATTACATGTTAAGAGCCTCTCTTAAATTTCCTGCTCTGCATCACCTTATTTTATCGGCAGTAGAGTTTGCCAATATGAACATCAGTAAGTCTGCAGGCAATCGAAATACAGAGAGAAATAAAGCGTATTGTAAAGGGAATTAGGAAGTTATTATAGAAGTTATTAAAAGAAGTTATTATAAGAATTAACATTTCCTACAATCACATTAGAAGAAGTTCATTGATATTATATTACCAATGAAACAAATTTAGTAATAATTAACTTATAAAATATGAACTTACATTTCTTTTAACTGTATTGGATTGAATTATGAAGACTGAAATTAGTTGTATTTTTTCCACAGTTTAACATTCATTGCCAAAATGAATATTTGGAGAAGAACCAGCTATTCGAATTCAGATTTTTTTTATTATTTTCATCTGAGTTTGATCCTTTTGAAGATAGATCAGTTCAATAAAATGTCCTTGATTAACAAATTTACATAACTAGTTTGTTCTGATACTTTGTTTCACTCATGGAGGGTAATCACCCATTGTAACATTTTCTAGTGATTTTCTCTCTGGATTATTTTCAAAAATCATCAAATGAAGAAAAAGAGAACAAGAAAAAGTTACAAAATCTGACTTCAATTTGACATGACGAATGGGTCTGTAGAGTCAATTAACTTCTTGCCAACTTTCAGGCGCAAAGAAAAACTTTCTGTATTTTGTTTGTGAATACGTAAATTGAAATCTAATTATAAATTAAAAGAGTGATTTATTGAATGATAAATAGTTTTCACCTATAATTACAAATATATATTCACATATCATCATTTAATTGATTTTCAGTCTGTAGTTACATTAAATATTTGGAACACTATGTACACCGTGTAGAAAGAAATGTTATCTTTTATTTACTTAGTTTACATAATACATGTGTTACTGTATAGCAATCAGTTACATTTACTATATGTGATGTTGTGCAAAATAATGAACAATTTTTCTAACGACTGCATTCTCACTCGAGTATAATATAGCAAATGAACATGTAATTAGCAACCCTCTCATAAAAATAATCATATATGGTTACAGTGGTTCTAGGTCAATTCGCCGAAAACACATTCGCCGCACGACACATTCGCCGAAAATATGATTTTTTTAGCAGACTAAGATTTGCTACAAAAATTTAATTTTATTGGACATCCTGTGTTGAATGATTATTTAAAATTGATCAAATTTTTTATTACCTATAAATTAAACGGTAATTAATTGTCTGTTTTAATGCCATATAAATGCTTGTTCTTAGTCCCATTATTAAAGTTTCTAAATAAATTTAGAAGTATTTATTAAATAATGAATATTTAATCCATTTATTTTAACATAAACTTTTCTATTTTTTAGAAGGTGTTGCTGAACAAAATTGATTTTGAAGTCATTGTTGTAATCAGGTAAATTTCTCCATATTGTCAATATTTTATAAAAGGAATAGTTATATGAATATTATTAAAACCTAGAAATAGATCTGTTTTAACTGTACCTTCAATAGATATTGAAATATATGAATTTAAAGTTGGTAGACTTTTTGTGGGTCACCCTGTATAGTGAAAGCTTCATGAGCGACTCACTGTAGCTGACTGATTCTACAATGTATGTATATGGAAGGATTAAAATAAAGTGAGCCTAATACAAAAAAAATAGTTTTCTTTTGTAACTGATAATTGTACACAGAAAAAAGAATTAACATGTAGAGTTAATAAACTGTCACAAATAAAGCAGTAATAACATTATATGAGATAATTAAGTTAACTTGAATTCCATAAAGTTTAACCAATAATTATGTAGAATATTGTAAAGTAATTTATACACTTATATGCAAGTTCATCTATAATTGTAATTTCATCTGGACTTATGAGATAAATTTAATTAACTTTTTAAATAAACATGTTTTTTCGGCGAATGTGTCGTTCGGCGAATGTTTCGTTCGGCGAATGTGTCGTTCGGCGAATGTGTCGTGCGGTGAATGTGTTTTCGGCGAATGTGTTTTCGGCGAATGCGTTTTCGGCGAATGCGTTTTCGGCGAATTGACCGGTGCCCCAGGTATACTAAGTATAAAATTGACTGGAAAAGATGGCTTCGTATGCTGCAGTTTGCTAATTGAAAACGGTAATGAGTTTCTAACATGGCAGGGAAAATAATTATCAAAACATGATTTTATTTTTAATTTATAAATAATTATAGTTTCAAAAGTGTTCATTATGTGCTAAATTAAAAATTTTAATTTATAATCTAAACTAAATTAGGTATATACTATTTATATCAATCTAAAATTTGAACAATATATAATAAATAACAAACCTTGCAGGACTTCTATTGACACATATTATTATAAAATATTAACAACATTCAATTTCCCAGTGAGTGCAATTTTTTCCAAATGATTACCAGTTGTTTGCATCAAACAAACACTTCACTTCTTGCAGACAATCGTAACATTTATTTATTTGGTACATTTAATGAAGTGATCTGCTGCCAACTTCATCTCCTTTCGTTAATTTGGGATTAAAATTTGAAATATTGAACTAATGATTTTATATTAACTCGTTACAAAATTCAATCCATTTCAATCCTCTTCATGTCTTCCAATTTATTAAATTAGTCATTAAGAATTTGCATGGGCTTATCTTTAGCAAGCTGTACCACCGATTTAACTACAAAGTAAGTATAATATTTGAACTAAAATTATCTATCGCTAGTACAGGTAACTTCTTGGTCATTCTCAGGAGTTTTCGTTGTTGTTGTGGCACCACGAATACCTGAAAGAAATATAGGAATTAATGTGCCACTTGTACCTTTCATTTACTTTAATTTGCATCCTACTATTTTCTCTGTGTTGGTGTTTCGATAAAAAAAAATTATCTACCAATAAAGAAACAAGCTACACAAAAGAAGAATATTTTTATATAAATTTGACAATTATATTCTTCAACAATAAAAACAATCCTTGAACTTACGAAGTTATCACCCAAATACTATAATCTAGCAATGAATTCAACGCACCAAGTTGAAACCTAATACGTATTACCAAAACGAACTGAAAAAAGGGTGAATAATATGATGGAAAATATTCATATATTTTTTCCAATCCTGACTATACCTCACCTTTGCGTGTCTTTTCACTGGTCGTAGTGTAAAGTTTGGTACCATCGTCACTCTCTCTGGACGATGGACTGCCTACAATGGTGTTCTTACTCCGGGGTGGGACTTCTAGACTTGTTACTGCGGACTGGCATCTCTTGCTGCTACTGGGACCGGTGAAACCTCTCTGTGTGTGCGGTAAATGCAAGTGATTTCTTCAATGAGTAAATATCAATGACACGGAGTAAGAATTGTGCTTTCCATTGCGCTAAAATAAGCAGAATTGACTGATGTCTCTAAATTTCTCTCACCTCTACTGTCTGCTGACAGTGTCCTCTCCCACCAAAAGATCCTGAGGGCTCTGACTCACAACAGGAGAGCAGACACGTTAAACTGCAGGTGGGAGAGAAAATACCAAAATGATCATTTCATCCAATATCAGAATATATGAAAGGAATTCAAGAGCTATGGTAATGAAATCAGATATGATTATCTATCTGCTTACTTAAAAGGATTAAAAGACGCAGAACGTTATTTCTTTCAAAATATTTAATATGTGCTTATGTTTGAAACATTATATAAATTGTAAATATAAATAGATAATGTTTGCTGCATTGAGATATAACGTGTTGAATTTAAGTATAACTATGCATATATTATCAGTTTTGTCAATCCACTGATAATAATCAATCTAACTGAAATAGATATTAACTACAATACGATATAGCTAGTCAATATAAGTACGATATAAAAAAAGGAGAAATCTCACAGAAATATGCTCTGATAAAATGAGATATCATAAGATCTCATGTGTAATAATTTTCTTTTTTTATAACCAAAAGAAAACTATTTTGACTGAGAAGAACATTTCTGAATCACAGATGCTATCAAAATACTGAATTTGACATATTTCATTTTACCGAAGCTCAAATTTGCCAAGTCAGCCAAAATATAATCCACAGCAGAAGTTATATTTCCCATGACTTTCAGAAGCAACTGATTTTCATCAATATAAACATAAATAAAAATACCGCCTGTAAATTGGGACTATTTTGTAGTTCGCATATTTTTCTAATTATTCCTTTAATGATTAAGATTTTTCAGATAATCTAAAAACCATACTCTAATTGAGAGATAATAAAATAAAGTATAATAATAACAAGACAGAGTTGACAAAATATATTTTCTAAATTTTTTGTAATGTTCTAATAAAGTTTTGTACAATTCCTCACACAACTTCCCATCCCTTCAAATCACCAAGTCCAGTTGAAGACTCATGAAAATGTCTCACAATATCACCAGACCAATTTTAAACCTCTGGAGATTTTATGCGCGGAATACATTTTGGTGAGCGACAATTTGGTCGTTGGTGTAAGATGATAATGGATGAAATACGCAGGCAGGAGATAAGTTCGTTATAGGGAGAGTGGTGCAATATTGCAGTTTGAGAATAGATGGCAACATACCTTTAGATTAATAAAAATATAAAACTTGAGAAAAATACTTATTCATGAATTACATACGAATTATTTTACGGATACAAATTAGATACAAATTATTTTATAACGTTATAAGTCGCTATGTCCCACATACTGGGATATAATCATTTATCAATATTAATTATAATCATGTATATTTGCCTCACGATTCAATCTGTTTTCTTCGCACAGCGTATTACTAATCCTCTATTCACGTATTCTAAAAGAGAATTAAATTTGATTTGGTTGATTAAATGAATTGATGTTTGTTTTTGTCTCGATTATTCAATATATTTCCAGGATTCGTAAGGGGGAATTTCTTTAGAGTGCTTCATTAGTGCAAAGGTATTTTATTTTGTTGAGAATTTTGTTCTTTCTCTTTAATTTATCCTGAACAAAAATGCAAATATCCACTACATTAGACAATAGTTTTATACGAAAAATTCTTCATAGAGATCACCGACTTGAATGTAAAAATATTAATGTTATTCTTTCACAGTATCTCTTAGTAGAAATTACAGAGTCCCGCAGCTAAATTCGGACTATTTTATAATATGCTTATTTTTCTAATTGAATTTTTTCTGATTATGTTATTTTTTCAGATAATTTTAAGACCATATTTTGAAAGATAGTATAATAATAATCTATTAAAATGTTTCGTTAAACATGGGAGAAATAGAGCGACTGATAATCATTTGCGAAATGAGATGCGCTGGTTACTCTTCCTCTCCTTCGGATATTAATAAGAGCACTGGCTACCACAAAATCGAACTATAACTTTTCTCCTGGGACTGAAAGAGTTGTCGAATGCAGACCCAATTCAGTCGATGTAAAAACTTGACATTAAACGCAAGTTAGACACAAAACAATCAGCAGAGCAGTCAATGAGGACCTTGGGATAAAGTCTTACGTTAGAAGACGCCGCTCAAGAGCCGTCAGAGATTATATGTATGTTGCCATTACATCTCAATCAACTCAAGAACAAAGGAGTACATATTTATTTAAATTCGATGAGAAATAATTAATTTTTGACGAGGTTACAAATCGCCAGAACACGCGATTTATTGTCTGGCATACTTCAGAAATTACTCCTTTTGATACAGACAGAATTATGCTTCTGGGATCATTTATGAAGCCGGGTGTATGGTGATGCCTCCTCATTTCAAAAAACCTGTACATCAACGATACAATCATAAAGATTATTTCAAGATTCTGAATGATGTTTTACTGTCTTATAGATTAGTCGAAACTACGATGCAACCAAAGATATGTTTGTTCAAAACTGTGCACCAGTGAATGGAACATGACAAGTCCAGAATTTCTTAAAAGAGAATCTTCCTTTAGGACATAATAGCTCCCCAGATTTGATTGTCTGTGGCCCGGCTATTGGTTATTTAACGTCTTCGAATAACAGTCTAACTTACATCCACATCTAAATATCAACTCTCTGAAGAAAAGCATACATGAAAATCGATGCCGATGAAATAAAAAAGGAATTGAGTTTCTCACAGTTTTACCAGAGAATCTCCAAAATTATCGAAACGAAGGTTCTATCTTATTGAAAAATTGTGCTATAGGTTGTAAGAATTCTTGAATGAAGGTTAAAATTGGCTTTTAATTTAATTTATTATTTTATTTTCAAAATTTATGAAGAATTCAAAATCATTTGCAGAACCCTGTATGAAAAATAAACAGATTTCAGCTTTTAGTTTGGTACATAAAAACGAATTACTAAAAGCAAGATTTCGTATTAGATATTTATTTCTAGGTCCAATAATAATATTCATTCTAATTATATAGTAATTACTAATCCTTTAAGAATTAATGCATCTTCTTTATTATATTCCAATTTGGATTTGATTTTATTCAAACACTTAGATTTAAATCAAATTAATATTCGGTCTATTACAGTAGCAATCACGGAATAAAATACAGTTACTAGTTATGTTCCATGTCATTTCCTGTTTTGCATAATCTCGAGATACGCTGTGCGTTTTTGAACCACTTGAACCCCCTAATTCCTAACGTGCGTTAATGTAATACCTTAATTTTATTTATTATGAAATCATATACTAATCTTAGTGTATCAGGGGGTGGCATGCCCATCTGTGCTAAGCCCACACCCCCCTCTTCTTTCATTCCCCCATTTCTCTCACCCCCATCCGAGCTAAGCCACACCCCCTCTTCATTTATTCCCCCCATTTCTCTCACCCCCATCCGTGCTAAACCCACAACCCCTCTTCATTTATTCCCCCCATTTCTCTCACCCCCATCCGTGCTCCTTCTTCAGCAACATTGTCAGTGTGAGCAGATAGACAGTCAGCAGAAGAGTGACGTAACTAACTCCGATCTTCCAGGCGTTCTGGTGCAGATCCTCCACTTGTCTCTTGATGAGCTCACCAGATGGAGTGGAGGTGGAGTCTCCACCACACGAGCACCACAGGGCCCTGAACTGGAAATGGACGTATAGATCATGAGACATATAATTACAGTGAATAATAATAATTTACCAATTAAAATTGCATTGACCAGACAGAATAACTTTTGGAGCCACTAAAGATAACGGACCAGAGTCCACTGTCTTTACTTTGGTAAATTCGGGTCTGTTATCTTTACTAGCTTCATATGTGGTTCGTTATCTTTACTTGGTTAAAGTTTTAATATTTATGCAATAATTGGAATTAGAATAATATTTTGGAATCAAAGATACCATATTAAAGGATTGGAGCAAGTAAAGATAACGGACAAGAAATGAAACTAGTAAAGTTAACGGACCAAAAAAAGCTGATTAAAAGAATGGATGAAAAACAAAATAGTTTCCATTAGTTTTTGATAAATAGATTTTTCCATTTTTATAAATTTACAACCTTATAATGATTATAATTTATACATTACAAGTGTATTTTCCCGATAAAAATAACGGGTCTCCAATAGTAATTCATCACCCGTTGTTAAGTTATTTTTAGTAAATTAAAATAAAATTGATTTTTCTGCATGAACAGTCTAATGCTATTTCCACTGATTGAAATTGAATAAAAACAGAAGAATTTAAATATCAAGTCAATATATTCCCGTGCGTATCATAGTTACATTTTTCATGTTTAATACCCGTCGTGTAGAAGCGGACACCAAATAAATAAACACACTAAGGAAATTATTAGTATAGATAATTGTATACATCGGTTGGAGTTCTTCGTAGTAATATGTACGATCCACTTAAAGGTTGTGAAGAACAGTTAATTAAAAAATTGATTTAAAAAATCTGTTAAAATCCTTTCATATGGTATCTATGATTCCAAAATATTATCCCAAATTGAATTATTATTTAAATATTAAGAATTTAATTTGCTCCAAAGGATTTAAGCAGAATTTTTTCCATTTTTTAATCACTTGTTCTTCACAACCTTAAAATGGATCATTCATATTAATGCAAAGAATTTCAGCCGATATATACACTAATAATGTATAATCATTAATATTATCATTTATAACGTTGTATATTTATAAAAACAAAAGGAATTTTATATTATTACTAATGGAAACTATGGTGTTTTTCATCAATGCTTTTCAATTACCATATTTCTGGTCCGTTATCTTTACTTGCTTCATTTCTGGTTCGTTATCTTTACTAGCTTAATTTCTGGTCCGTTATCTTTTCCAGCTTCATTCCTGGTATGTTATCTTTACTAGCTTCATTTCTAGTCCGTTATCTTTACTAGCTTCCTTCCTGGCCCGTTATCTAGCTTCATTCCTGGTCCGTTATCTTTACTAGCTTCATTTCTAGTCCGTTATCTTCACAAGCTTAATTTTTGTACCATTATCTTTACTAGATTCATTCCTGGCCCGTTATCTTTACTAGCTTCATTTCTGGTCCGTTATCTTTACTAGCTTCATTTCTGGTCCGTTTTCTTTGCTAGCTTCATTTCTGGTCTGTTATCTTTACTAGCTTCATTTCTGGTCCGTTATCTTTACTAGCTTCATTCCTGGCCCGTTATCTTTACTAGCTTCATTCCTGGTCCATTATCTTTACTAGCTTCATTCCTGGCCCGTTATCTTTACTAGCTTCATTTTTGGTCCGTTATCTTTACTAGCTTCATTTCTGGTCCATTATCTTTACTAGCTTCATTCCTGGCCCGTTATCTTTACTTGCTCCTAAGGTTTTCTTATAAAATAATTATTCCAATAAAAAAAATGGATCACTCAATGAAACGTAAACTCCAGATCTATGAAAACAATGATTCATGTTACATTGAAAATTGAATTGAGAATCGAACTGAAGAAATTCATTTTCACTATATAATTTACACTACATCCTCTTACGTGTTTGATAAATTTGAATCTGTGAAATATCTCAAAAAATATCGCACAAAACACATTACTTGAAATGGGACAGTAGTCCCGGCATTATAAGGGTCAGTACAGAAGATTTTGGAGAAGCGATCAGAAAGTAAAGTGTTTCATTAAACAACCCTACAATACACTCTTCGATGACGGTGGTTATTGTGTTAGGAAAGCTATTCCATGACACAATCAACGGTGACTGCAATTACAAAAATGGAAAAAGAAAATGAAGAGGTGAAACCAGTGAGCATTCCATTCCTGAAATATGAACACTTCGCAATTGGAAAATACAACCGAAACGCGATAGATGAAATTTATACATTTTATCTCAGATTGGATTATATCTTAATTTGCCCTGTTAAAATGTGATTATAATTGTACTAATTTCTTTTTCAGATTTTTTTAATTAAATTATAATTTCTACTAAATATAAAGGAGCAAATGAGCGCGCAGATTAGGGAGTGAACATTTATTACGAAATTAAAAGATGAAGTTTTCATCTACGATAAAGAACAGTTATCTTTTAAATCTATTCCATTTCAGAATCAAAAACACTCTTTATTTAATAAAATCCTTTCAACCCATCAATCATAAAAAGAAAATCACTTTCTCCCATCTTTTCGCATGCTCACAATGAATAATAATCTCATCTTATCGATAAATTGAAGTAATTTGTTTTCCTTTCATCGAATAGAAGGAAAAAAGTCTGAACCGACAGGATTGAATCCCGTTGATGACGAATCCCATTTGTTATATTTTGCTTTCTGTCCTGAATAAGAAAAGGCATTTTTGTTTCCTTGTTAGGGTAGAAATGAGACTATCGATGGGAAAACAAAGCCAAGATTGTAATGACTAATCGTAAATCAAACTTTAGATTGAAAAATTGAAATTTGAAACATTCCCCCATAATGTTGCTTTCAGGAAGCAAACAATTATAACTTTAAAGATAAGTATGCATTTGAAGCAACAATCACCAATAACAGTGACCAAGATCAGTTGCACATTGTTTGATCCCCGGTCATTTTGTCACTGGTCATTTGATTACGAGTCATATTCTTTGTTTGCTTATATAGTACTTAGCATAAAATAATTTATTATGATCTTTATTTCTATTATAAAAATTGGCATATACTCTTTAAATAATAATTAAAACAAGTGAAACAAATTGACATTCACTATTTATATAATAAATTGTACATATAATAAAAAAATTAACAGAATTCAAACAGCTAGAACGTATTACCGCAACAAAATAATTATTTTCTAGTTACAAATAATTTAAATTTACAATATAGTCAGTAATCATTTTACAGGTGATAGGAAATATTAACCTGCTGTTGACTGGTTCATTAGCAAGCTAAGTGAATATACCTATACCTAATGTAGGTGAGATAGATTCTTATAAAATGATTTTTGATCTTTCCCACCTGCATGATGATAATAATTGTAATAGATACGGCGGAAAAAGCCAAACTGAAAACTACCGATAGAACTATCAAAAGTTACTCCCCAATTAGTTCCTATACCAGAAGAAATAATTACGAGACATGCTCCTGAATTATTTCATTTGTCATACGTGCGAGTTATAATAAGTGTGGAGTATGCCTGTACATTTTATTTACCTTTGAATAATTTTTGTTGCCAGAATATAAATTTGAAAGTATACATTGTTACTTATTTGAATAAAAAAATGTTATTTCTTGTTAGCTGTTTTTACTCTTAGTACTTAGTTTCTTTAAAAAAAACTTAATCGACAGTAAGGTGCATATTTATATGTTAAGTAATTAATATATACACATACAATAAAAGAACACTAGGTGTATGAAAGAAAAATGTTACTAGGAATCAAATGACCGGGAATCAAATGGTACGGGGATCAAATGGCTGGGGATCAAATCACCGGGAATCAAACGACCGGGAATCAAATGACCTGGGATCAATTGACCTAGACCCGCTGTTGTGAAGAAACTATGAAAAATAATTTATTATTAGATATTTAAATTTATTAATAAGCATAAAACTCATGCCTTTTTTGGGCATATTTCACGAATAAATGAATTCCATGAAGGGGTTAAACGAGGATATAGAAGCTAGGTGGGTGAATCGATGAGAGAAAAAAATGGAAATGAGTTAAAATGAGCTTATAGGTAAAACTTGTTTCTATTATATACTACCAATCATAATATATAGGGTAAAAGTTCTAATGTAATTTCATTCATCCACTCGCAGAACTTCGGTAGAAGGAGAGGTTCTGTTGGTAGAGTAAAAATAACATTTAGATTATTCAATGCAATAATATAATATATCAAGGTGTCATTGTTAATTTTAAGATTTGTATATTAAATTGTGATAGAACAACAAAAAACTTTACTGAGCATATAGATTGTACTACACGTTAGTACAATCCATACTTAGCAAACATTGACTTCTCTTAACTCATTTAACTAAGGGGAATTTCCAGAAAAATTTTCCCTTAAAAGATCCGAGTTAAAAAGGCGAGGGGTGGAGTCATATTGTCATCCCCTTTCCTCGATGTGAACAACCAATTTAACTGAAACTAAATAATTTGATAAAGGATCTATTCAACATTCTGAGAGTTTTCCTAAGTATTATCGTGTAGAAGGATCTAACTTGCACTTAATTGAACTCTTTTTCAGTTCACAGTGAGTAAAAGATCTTTTGAATGATAATAACTGTATTCTATTTGCCTGATAGACACATTGAGGTTAAATTTACAAAGTATAGTAAAAGCAGATGTCTGATGTATTTGTAAAAAAAATGTAGGCAATAATGTATATATTTCACCATCAAATATGAAATAAACAATGAACAACTAAGGTACTCAATTGACTAATTCTTGTGCTATAACCATTCAAGACACAGGGATACATGTACATGCCTCTTTTGGAAAATGAAGACTTGTAAAATACCTTGTATATGACATAATTTTTCTATATAATTTTAATAATTGAATGGGTTAAGAGAAATATATATTCTTACTTTTTTTCAAAATCTGCTCAAACATGTTTTACAAAAAACTTGAATAATAGCACAATTCATTAACCACGTGGCATATTCTAAATTCAAAAGAATTTTCCAAAAAAATGTTCATTTCGGTATTCATTTCATTGCTCATTTCGGTATATATAAAATATATAATAATAAATGTTTGGCTCTATGTTTAAGTTATTTGGATGAAAAATCAGCGCAACGAAATAATGTCATTCAGACTTTAATAATTCGCGGATTTTAATTGAAAATGTGTTTTTATCACTCTTATGGGAAATAATAATTAATTCTTTGTGAATGGTAATTTTATGATAGAAATATAGTAGTTTTATGTAACTAACAGCAATAATATTTCTAGAGTTTGATCAATCAATTTCAGAAGTGGAGTTTCGAATTCTTCTCGCCAATGTCAATTCCATTGTGTGGATTTCAAGTGCACTTCGAGCCTCCAAACCATTGTCTCTAACAACTTAATTTGGTCAGCATTGTCCAGATATCATCCGTCAGTTGCTTTGAACTTAGAATTCGTTGTCTGTTCAAATAGTCGCTGATTCGAACAAACTGAGAGAATAATGGTTTGTGCGGATGTAAATTCTCTGTGTCTACATATCATGTCTTATTGAACAATAAGAATAAAACTATTCTGTACGCTGCACAATAAATTATTGTTTGTTATTTGTCTTTATTCTTAATAGCGCTATAATGCATTTTTTTAAATATTTGTTAATCAAATATTTATTCATCTAAGATTTATTGATCGAAATTTACAAATATTTTATATGACATTTAATTCAAATTTCACAATATATATTCGTTATTAGTTGACTTGAAAGCAATTAATAATCCTTGTATATATCAGGAATAATAATTTAATTGGTTTGAAAAACTTCTATGACAGAATTTTTTATTGTATTGAATACTTGCCAGTTTGTACTCCACATCTATGCTATTTCCTGAGGTGTCGAGGTAGCCAAGCAACCATGACACATTGTGCCAACATGGGTACTAGAGGGTTAGATGGGCAACAGATGGCAGACTGAAAAGTAGCCTAGAAATTACATGGGGATATTGTGGTTTTCCATTCTCATGGAATGTTACCTTGGGAGAAGGTTGGTTCAATGTGGCGAATCCATCCCATTGAATTGTCATATTGGCCCAACCTGATCAATATATAGCTTATCAACATTATATGGCTGAAACATGATTAACATATTGGCAACATCTTTGGGCAAGATGGTTTCAACATAACAGCCCATGCTGTCACCATGTTGGCCCATTTTGCAAAAAAAAAACAGTACCAATACGATTTGTCAACCTAATGCCCACATGTGGGCCCCATTAACTTGTATTACTTGGGTAGTAGCATATCAAGGGTGTCCCAGCGTTACAAGACCTGAAAGAAACTGTTATAACTCAAAAAGTTTAAAAGTAGGATGAAAAAAATATACAATTCCAAAGAGGATAAAAACTTTATTTATGTAGTAGATTAGATTGTTTTAAATATTATTCATTTCAGATGATCTTCATTTACTATTGAACATTCATGTGCTCTCGTAATGCTATTCATCACCTTTGATAAGGTTTGAGTCTGAATTCATTGATTTATTGAATAATGTTATATTTAAGATTCTGAAATGTTGTTCCGCTACACATTACTTTTTTAAATATCCCAACCTATAGGTTTCTGTGCTGCAGCTACGCTACCGTACTGAAGGTTTGAGATGAGATAAATGTAAGATGATCTCTTGTCCTTATGAAGGGTTCGAAAGAAACTTTAATTTAGTTAGTGAATAATTGCAGTATCATGGATATAGAAATATAATTGAAATCAATCTTCTATTTTCTTTTAAATTGTGTATTTCTTTTTCATCCTTCTTTTAAACTTTTTGAGTTATAACAGTTTTTTCAGGTCCCGTATCGCTGTGTTCACCCTGTATATATTGTATATTGTATATATTGATAAAAAAATTCTAATCATAATTACATAAATAATAATAATAATTTTTTAACGATTTTTCACATATTGTCTAATTAAATATATAAACATAATTACTTATATCAACGCAAAAATAAACTATAATCATATTCGATTATTTTAATCTATTCTAAATCTCACAGGTGGATTATTTATTTAATATTAGACAATTATTGTAACATTTCCTTACGAATTTAAATTTAGCTTCTTATTACATTAGTAAGCTCAACTTCATTGGTATTCATTTTTTCTTTTTCTCTTATCATTCATTAATTCAAGAAATGAACATTAATGAATAAATATTGCCATTGCTAAAAAAAACATTTTCTTTCATATGTTTCAGCGAGAAACTAACTGACAGATAGTTAAGAATTAATGAACTTCATGTCAGCTAATTTGAATATTAATTCTAATATACAATCGATTAAAGCACAGTCATAAATTAAAAATTATCAATTAAAGTTATTTATCAATAGTATTACAATATTATTTTCCTTTTAATTTTTATTTTTATTTGCTTAGTTATCATAGTAATTTCGTTCTAATTCCATTTAAGAACAAGAAAGGTTGAATTTCAGTCACCAGTGATGAGATTTTGAAACTGTGTGATTAATTTGAACGCTGCATATTAAGACATTTATCTCCCATTCATCAGGATTAAGAAGAACACGATTAGAGGCCTAGGAAACTGTAGGAAGAAAATCCATCTAATTATGAGAGACCACGAGAAGGAACCTCCTGATAATAAAGTAAAGATAAAATAACAGTCAAGTCGAACAATAAATGAATAGATCAATTTCTACTAAACCAATTCCAATTCCCTTTTTGTCTCTGGGGAAGAATTGAGGTACAACAGAGAGATCAGTTACTAATTAATTCATTTATGCTCTGATGAATTTTTGATATATTGATTTTGATGAGAGGTCAAATAATGATAGGAAATAAAGTATGTCTGTTTGTAAGATAAAAAAACTACTTTGTTAATTATAAAAATTTGTAAATTAGTGAAGGAAAATAAAAAAATATGAAGATGATAATTTGCAACGTAATTTGTTCATGACTTTTCATTTTACAAATTTTGTCTGATTTCAAATTATTTTACCACCGGTTAATTTTTCATGTAAATTCACGCATTTCAATGAATTTCTTACCTCAATTTCTGTCATGTTCATGTGAAATTATTTCATCAGATTTAGGCGATCAGTTTCAATGTATCAATTTTCAAAAAGTTGCAAAAATTAAATTGAATATTCTGAAATATTTTTCCAAGTTTAAAAGAGATAATCAATATGTGAAGTGACTTATCTATAGAATATTTCCTTTTCATCAATAGGATATTCCCTCTTCATCAAGACAATATTCCCTGGCTCTTCAGTGCCTCTTTGTTCCCAATTCACTAACACCATTCGTCTGTACGAGTCTCTCAGTCGCAACCAGAGAGAACATTCACACTCCCTCCCTCTCTGCTGTCTCTCACCAAACTGAGGGAAATGGAGAAGATTTGCAATGAATGGAAGATTAGTAATGGAGTCTGGAGAGGGTAGTTTGAAAATTTATTCATCGAAAAACTATACAGTGAAACCATAAATATAAAACAATAAAATTAGAATTTAATATTGAAATTTCTTTTTTTCTATAGCTTTAGTACTCATCCTTTTTATGTAATTAAAATTATAATATAATTAAAGGAATAAGAAAATATATCACCATATCTATGTCTTATACACAGTCTAATAGAACTCCATAAATGATTTAATTATAATAAATTTATCAATTTCAATAGCAGCGAGAAAATGTCAAATATATACATTATAAAGTGTGTCCTGAAAAAATGTATCCACTGCCTTCAATTTACATTATTCATCATTTCACGATAATATGCAAAATATATTGGTACCTTAGATACGTAGATTAATATTAATTAATTATAAATAGTATTAATAAGATATACTCGATGGCAGTGGATACATTTTTTGCAGACACACTGTATATAGTGCGAGCCAAAAGAGTTTGTAAAAATGATGTTTCGAAATCTGGAACAGTTCACAGTAAACTGAAATTTTGTTACCCAAATTGTAAATAGGTTCTGACTACTGAAATGCGTATTCCATGGTACAATAATTGTACTATAACCCTAGAAACACCAGAAAAAGCATAGCATTAGAGACCAGGCTCATAATTTTATAGTTAAAAGCTCCTTAAAATGTTCTATAATTTCAAACCAAATATTGAATCGATGTGTTCCAAATATTCCAATAATTTTTCATTCCTTACACTGATTGAATAGATTCACACTATAATCGTAACTAATGCTCTCATGACAGGCGTTGTTGTGCATCTTAGATTTCCGTCTTTCTAAGAAGTGCAACAGTGACATCTAGCCCTGGCTCGCAGGAGAAACTATTGAAAATTCATTATTCTCTTTAAACCTGCAATCATCAACATCTCTGGATAACTGGATGAAATTCATTTCAGAATGGTTGGGCTAACTCTAGCTAATATTCCTGGAAATAATTCTGCAAGTTTACGCAAAACGTTTCACAACAGCTCGTTTATTTCACCAGGGCTTCACAGGCTCATCTGTAACTAATGATATACATATAAAACTTAATAGAACAACCGAGTTGCATTTTCTTTATTGATATTTATACGATATGTGAACAGGTCATATAGAGTTATAGACCATGAAAGTCACGGAATTTCAGGAACTGAATTCTATTAGTTTTTTTATTAAAGAATCCATTCCCACCAGAATGGGCCTTCCATACCCGTAGGTCGTACCAATCAGCGATGCCGCGCGGTTCAAAAGTTTTTGAAGCAGTTTAAAGTGCAGCAAAAATGGGCAAAACGAAAGATGTTAACAACAAGGTAAAAACAATTAGATTATCACCCTACTTAAGGACAACAAAAGTACGGTAGAAATTAGTAAGATCATCAAAACGTAATTGATCATCGTACGAGCAAGAGACTTCCCGTTGAAGGTAAATTGGACAGGAAAAAGCATGAAGATGGATAACCAATGGTGGGGTCTGGGAAAATTGATCGAAAGCAATTGATCGAAAACAATTTATCGAAAGCAATTGATCGAATGGAAAATTGGTCGAATGGAAACTTGATCGAAAGGAAAATTGGTCGAAAGGAAAATTGGTCGAATGGAAAATTGATCGAAATGAAAATTGGTCGAATGGAAAATTGATCGAAAGGAAAATTGATCGCACAACAATTGATTGAAAGGAAAATTGATCGCCAACAATTGATCGAAAGGAAAATTGATCGAATAGATCAGCTTCAATTTTCTGTGAGTGCAGTAACCGGTGCTTAGTGTCCCTTTTTGTTACATTCCTTGGTAAATGAATGTACTTAAAGTACTAACTTAACACCGACGGTGTTAAGTGACTTTGTACATGAATCCACTTTCCTTTCTGACTGCTTCTTCCTATCTCTTGTATTTAATTCCCTTTTGCCGTCAGTGATATGGCTTTTGGTTCCGAAACAGACGTTAAACCTATACTAAACTAATTGATTATTTAACTTTCATTTCACAAGTTATCTGGAACTATCTAAATTCTAGAACTAAGAAAACTTAAAGTTCTTCAAATTATAATATATTTCAAAGCATATAATTCTCTCTTACAGAAAAACAGTTGATTGAAGAAATGTTATACATAAATTATTATATATTATTATTGTATAAATTCTTATTATATATTATCATTGTATAAATTATTATTATATATAAATCATGGTAACAAGATCTACTAGCTGTAATATATTGCAAGTAAGTTTCCCATGTAATCCATGGTTTTAGTTATCATTGTCAATTAGTGTAAATAGATCCAATATCATTTTCGATCAATTTTGTTTCGGTCAATTCACCATTCGATCAATTGTTGTTCGATTAATGTACCTTTCGATCAATTTTCCATTCGACCAATTTTCCTTTCGATCAATTTTCCATTCGACTAATTTTCCTTTCGATCAATTTTCCTTTAGATCTATTTTCCTTTCGATCAATTTTCCATTTGACCAATTTTCCATTCGACCAATTGTCCATTCGACCAATTTTCCATTCAATCAATTGCTTTCGATAAATTGTTTTCGGTCAATTGCTTTCGATAAATTTTCCGGATCCCACCAATGGTGATCTAATACAAGCAGAGATTTGAGAAAAATTAGAAGATCGACATAAAAAGAATCCTCACGGAACCTGCAAGGAAATTTTTGATCAAGCTGGAGTCTCCCACGTTTCTAGAAGAACCCGAAAGCGAATTCTGAGGGAGATTGCGATTCAAACTTCACCGACATAGTACGCCTCCTATGAGCTAAGTCAATTATCAGAAAAGGCCCCAATGGGCGACAAAATAGTTGAAAACTGGTTTCCGAACTGTGATTTACGCCCACGAGACCCGAGTCACCTCACCCCTGATGACCATGACACTTGGAACCGAGAATGGCACCTGAAGGGTGCAAGTTCACATCTGCGTTTGAGAGGCAACAAGAGGGTGGCAGCATAATGTTCTGGTGGTCTAAAAATGAACTCTAAGAGCTATGTGCATTCCTCAAAAGTCAAAAAACAATTTTTGTCTCCTAGTTGAAATTTTTATCTGACGATGTTCTCAAATAGAGAATAAATAGAAAAATTGATATCTTCTGTAGATAAATGATTGCTTGAAATGAAAAAACAAAATGGAAAACGAATTAAATTTTAAGACTCCATTTATATAGATAACTAGAATATGTATTTTAAACCTGCATAATGTTTCAAATACCATTGATGTGTAATATGAAACACTTTTCGGCATCTTTTTTCGTAATAAAATGTTTTGTGAACATTTTTGGCTGGTTTTATTCAGTCCATTTCAGTAAGTAATGTACTATTTTTGCTATTTTGGAAAATTACTTATTCGAGTTTTTCACAGTGGATCAATAATTTGCTCTAAAGATCACGATTTCATACAAAAGTCAAAATGAAATTTTTTTTGGGCAAAAAAATTATTTTTAGTACATCAGCACTGTAATAAATATAACAAGGAACAATAGCCATAAAGTAGTTTGAACTACATTATTTATTAGGTTTAAGAGAAATTTAACAAGATATGATTGTCGTACAAGTGTCACATTTTCTATTTTTGTTAACTAAAAAAAAATTAAAATTATATATGTAGCCATTTCACCTTCCAATAACATTATTTCTAATAATAATGATAACACAGTCTATGTTCTATTTTTTTAATTGGATTCTCTCACAGATCAAAACATCTCATAAATATGAACCATTTTCTTATCCACGATGACAAACAGTATTTTTGTATCTGTAGAGATATTGAGGAGAGAGATATGAATGATTGGACTTCACCAGGAATGAAAAGGTAGCCAATGTACACTGTACAAAATAATATGCAAACAATGTAGCTTTATGGAGAGTAGAGTTTCCATGAGTAAATTCACGTGCCAATAATATCTAAGGAAGGTGTTTCTACTGTGAGATAAACTTTCTAGCAAATAAACGTGGAGTTCATTCCCTAAATTTCCCACAGTTTTGAAGTGCAATAAACTAGTACACTGAAAGATTTTCTTGAAACCACCTACAGTAAATCAAGCCATAAAGTCCTCCGTTTTAACAAAACATGTTACAGTTTTGAGAGAAAGATATTTTATTGGGTATAACAAACTTATTCTATGACGATAAGGTCTCGATACTTTGTGGGTGGCAATGATTTTGGCTCTTTCTATTCTGTAATTCAATTCAACTGGAAGAGAAAAGTACCGACTTCCTAGATTGAGTTTATTTATAGCACTGACTTTATACTCTCAATGAGTTGGATTTTGTCATTTTATTTATTTTTGAATAGAACAGTTTATATACAGGGAAAGCTCTTATAGCGGAAGATCTTTGAGGACAAATATTGTCTGTTCTTACGGACTGAAACTCACCATAACGACCTCTTTAAATTATATGGTTTGACGAATATTTCATTAGGAAAATAGCCTACCAACTATCAAATCAAACATTGATTATATTCAGAGGTATTACAATTAACAATCAACGCTAAATGTACTGTTTTTCCGATTTTCAGTATTTTGATTTGTTACCCTTTTCTACCACATTTTCTTTGATTAGAAAAGTTCAATAGAAATTTGAAAAAGGTGTGACTATTCTGTTTTATTTTTAAATATACTTTATTCAGTTACGCTAACAACAAAAAATACGAATCAGGAAATGAAATAATATATTCTTATATTTTGTTTAATTTGATTATTCATAGTTCATAGTTTGCATGTACATAGAAAACAATGTAAGTGAAGTTGAAAAATAGAACCCTTTTTAATCATATTTTCGCTTGTTTGCGAGAACAGTGTCATAACTTCAAAAAAGCTATTTTTCAGGAGAGGCATTTTAGTACCTGTAATGTACGTACATTTAATGGTGTATCGTTAGGATATTTAGCCTTTCTAGCGGTATATTTTTGAGTTACAATGATAATTTATTTACCAAAATAATCAGCATTTTATGATTTATATGTCTATATGGATAACTCTAAAATACATGTTTTTGTGTTTATGACATTGTTGCTGCAAACAAGCGTTTTGTAGTAGGGGAGAGCCGGGAGCATTCGGGCAGTTTTTGTTAAAAACTGAACAATTCGTAATCTAATTCTAATTTTACTATTTAAAGATTTCTGTATGTAGATCAATCATGTTACTACAATTTGTATTATGACTGTTTTACAGTTTAAACTTTCATTCGAAAGTTATAAGACAAAATGTAAGAGACAAGCTGTGAGGATGATTCAGACACAATAAAAATGGTTAAAACATTAGAAATTTGGGTGGATTAAACGATAGGATTGAACTCGGATCTACTAATTTCATTGAAATAAACCATAATGACTTGATATTCAGAGTAATAATTCATCGTATATGAAATTTTAACATAATAATATTATTGTAATGATTGAACATTTTCTCCAACAAAATATAGATAGCCCATGAGTAGCTAATCAATGTGAGATTATCCTTATATTTAATAGCTATATATCAAAAGCAAATTGTATAACTATTGCCTTTCACTTTGGTTGGGTATAAATATTTCCTTTTTCTTGGAATTCAACAAAGTTATTAAATTATATCTTAAATATTTCATCGAATATTCAAAGTATAGTCCATAAGTGTAGATCTTGCTACACCTCCAATAAACCTTTTGGAATTCATCAAATGTTTTTTGAATACCTTCTTTATTACGGCCTCGATCAGTTTTCTTTTTCAGCATGAATACGATCGTCAAACTGTCAAATAAAGACACTAATATTAAAAGTTGCAACTAATCTTATAAACAAATGCTATGTCAATTAAAATAATTAACTTCATGTTCAGAATGTCCGTTTTAATAAGAATTACTTCAATAAATTGTAATGGTGAACTAAATCGGATACAGAGGGAAGGTTCGGACACCGTCCGAACCAACCTAAACAGAAGTGTCCGATTCATCCCAAATGACACTTCAAAATTAAAAAGATCACCATTTTTCTAATTTTTTTTTTATTTTTTTTAACTCACCAAACATAACATAAAATATTGATACAATTCATACCTTTGAGATTGAGAATCAGTTTCGTATTCATACACTGAGAAAAATATAGTACGAGTCACATTGACTCAAAATTTGAATTTTCAGTTTGTCCCAAAACCGGCTCGAAAATGTGAGTCAATTTGACTCATCGTAACATTTTACTCAAAAACCAGTCATATTGACTCCTAATTCATAGTCAGATGGACTCACGTAGAGTCAATCAAGAATAAATACTCCAATATTGCAGTTTTGCAGCCTTGACTCAAGCTATGAGTCGGGTTGACTCGCAAATTTTTCTCAGTGTATAGTCCACACACGATCTAATTGAATCACGAAAATTACATCAATATTGGAGAAAACAATAAATTATCCTTAGGGGGGGGATACTACTTCTCCGCATTGGATCTTTCAAATAACTGACGGTCAACACGTCGCACACATTCAGTTGCAATAAGCGGTAGTTCCAACAATTATAAACATGTTTAAACGAGTCTCCTCTGTCCGAATTCTCCCGGTTCTCCCCTACTTTAGGCGACAGTTATTCCTACCTTATTATTTCGCACATTCATATAAGTAAGTTATATGAATATTATACAATTTTCATTAAAATTTCCCTTTAATAGTAATCTGTGATTGTTTACCTTCATTAGCATTTCTTTGAAACGCTGTTAAAGGAAACTTACAAAATTTAAATCTCCAAATAAACTAATGATGTGACGTTACAGCGAATGCTGATCAGCATAGAGGACACTTTTCCAGTACACGTACTTGACGTTGTACGAGCTTTACCTGTAATGTGATGTTGCAGCGAACGCTGATCGGCATAGAGGACACTTTTTTCCGGTGCATGTAATATCCGTTGTACGAGCTTTACTTTTCCTAACTGGTTTATTTCCTATCAGGGCACAAAATATGGAAATACCAAAAATGGCTGTAATTGGTAGTATTTGATGGGAAATTGGATCATCTGCTACATATTCATATCGTGATGTGTGTGTTAAAAGGAATATTTTAAGAACAGAGCTACTTAAAAGCAAACTGAATTCAGAGCAATATTTAAATGTGTTGATCTGAAGTTTCACAGTAATGGAGTTTTCCCATATATTTGACACAAATGACAGCATTTAAAGGTAAAAAGATATAAATCCAGATGTGCATAGAATAGAATAGAATATTTAACACAAATCTATTAAAGTTGGATCATCATAACCAATGTAAATTCTCCATAGCCTTATCAGTTCAATTAGCATACAGATACCTTCTCGACATTGAGAACTCCAGGGAGATGTTTGTATTGGCTATTGATGACGTTTGATGTGAAGTCTAATGAAAGGGGAGTCATGGAGAGAATGAAGACGCTTATGATATTACAGAGTATGAACTCTACCATTGTTAGAGTCTGTGAGAGCATGTGACTATGTGAGAATGAAGAGAATACTAATTATTATTGTAGTGTATTTGAAGAAAAACATTGAATTAATGTATAATTAAATAAGACTTAAAGTGCTTTATAAAATTTTAGAAGTAACTATTTAACATAGCTACCAATTAGTTGTAGGTAGCTATTGATTAAGATGTGGTCCCATCTACTGCTAATGCCGGAAGGAAAAACTAGAACTAAACTGATAGTAATTCGGATAATTTGTATTTCAGAGGGATTTAGATTTCTGAGTATGGATATTACTCGCAGATATGATACGTTCTTTGCGTAACGTTTATGTGAATACCATAAAATTACTTGATGATTTGCGAAAAACTTGAGCTATTTAAAAGTATAATAAAAATCATAATACAATACCTAAATTAATTAGCAACCCAGCAAACATGAATGTATCTATTCGATGTCTAAACGACTCTGTATAACCTCTCTTCCGACATCGAATACCAGTAACAAATTAGACATGGTGACATCAAGAAGACATCAATCCGATATCCATTTGCACCGCTAAACTGCATCATATCAAGTATATTTCGCATCGAAGCAATACCGTTTTAGCAGCGTTGAATAGAAAGATAAATTACGACATCCAACATACGGTGACAGGACAATAACCCCCCGTGCAAAAAAAAAACCCCGCGGTCAAAAACCCCCCGTGCAATATACCCCCCGGACAAAAAACACCCCTACTATAAACCCCCCAGACAAATACCCCCCGGAAAAGAACCCCCAAGCGAAAAAACCCCGATGCAAAAAACCCCCGGTCGATTTAAATAGCATAATTCATTTAAATAGCATAGTGCACCTAAGGTTAGGTTAGCGGTCCGATTGGGGGGGTTTGGGGAGGCCTCCTCCCCCCCCCCCCCGGCCAGGTTTGATAGTGAAAAAATGTATACTGTACTTATTTTTACTATAAAATAGGTAATTGGGTATACCTTATTTTGCAAAAAAAAATTGTCATATTTTCGAAAAAAAATGTAATAATTATTGGTTCGCATTGAATAATGTTTAATATATTAATAAAAATGAATTATGCTATTTATATCGACCGGGGGTTTTTTGCACCGAAGGTTTTTTGCTTGGGGGGTTCTTGTCCGGGGGGTATTTGTCCGGGGGGTTTATTGTACGGGGGGTTTTTGTCCGGGGGGTATATTGCACGGGGGGTTTTTGACCGCGGGGTTTTTTTTGCACGGGGGGTTATTGTCCTGGAATCCCAACATACATAGGGATTCTCCATCGAACAGATGCCTAATTATATATCTAATATGTTTCGAAACGATATCCACTTGCATCCAATAAATAAATTAATTAAAATTGAAACTCTTACTTCATTGATATAACGTACTGTACATTTAGATACATATCAATTTGATTATTGTTACATAATGTAATGTGTAAATTAAATGGGAAGAAATGAAGTGATGTGTCCTAGTATCGATCGTGGGCCCATCCGTCTTCGTGCCTGTACCACTCTCACATTGCCACCGTGGATGCATTTGACTAAAAAAAAATTGATATTAAACGACCCGGAGATACTTAACAATACAGCCAAGCACCGCTTTTATACCCAAAATCACAACTTATTTTTATTACAAATAGTAAAGAGTTGGTCAAATTTTTATATTATTGTAACTCCTCAAAATTTTCGTTCCTTCTGAGTTCAAATTAAAGAAAAAGTTTTGAGGCCACGACTTAGAAGAAATTAATAGATAATTAGATTTTTATAATTATTGTGTTTCATTGAACAAACAGGAATTTTGTGCTCTGTGAAATATTTTTAGCAGTAGAGTATATGTTCCAAGTTATTAATAGGGTCTATATTTTCGAACACGTGATAAAGAAAAATATAATAATTATTATTTAACTACTATTCAATTAGTAACAAAATAGCAGAAGGTATGAAACCAATTGAAGTAAAAGTTAAATAATGATTAAATATAGATTTATTGAGTCCTATTACCACTTTGAGTTTAATTATCTATAATGTGAATCACTGAATTAAGCTTTTGGCACTATGGTGAAAGCTTAAGTTATCGGATATGGGGCTCCTAATTTTATGTGGAAAAATTATTTATGTAATGATTTCTATTTCTAAACTTGTATTTTACGTACTGGTATCATGGATGCCAATTTAAGTAAGAATTGAATAATGATAATTATTATATTTATTTCTTACATAATCGAAAAATGTGGAACCGTCTGATTACACAGAATTTACTCTAAAATGGAATTTTTAAATAGCCCATCAATTTTTAATTATTTACGTTTAGTTGAGGTTTATCGTCTGTTTCGGAACCAAAGGCCATGTCTCTGACGTCAAAAGGAAATGAAATACAAGTGACCGGAAGAAGCAGTGAGAAAGGAAAGTGGCTCCATGGACGAAGTCACGACGCTCATGAATGCTGAAAAGCTACTCCGTGAATGCTGTCACTTACCGAGGAATGTGTCAAAACTGGTCACAATCACCGGTGGCTGCACTCAAGGATGGAAGAGAGAAATGAAGAGGCAATAGTAAATGAAGTCTACGAGCCTACCTAACACAAAATCTAAGAACTCGTACGTAATTGTGGAGCATAACCCTAGCGCTATCCTCTAAAACTGCATGGTGAGTTAAAAACACTACACACATGGTAAACATAAAATAGACAATACATAATTCAAATTACAACAGTTTTAGTTCCCAAGGGACGCCACCCCACATCTCTTCTATTCACCAAAGTCAGCTTCAGGAACCCCTCGGGGCTTATTTACAATAAGCAGTTTAGAATAGATTCATAACAATAAATGCACTGACCATCGAAAAATCACTTGATTGGTTATCCATTTCATTTTCACGATACTGAAGGAACACTGTTCAACAACCGATGTTCCAATATCGTTTACTTTACGTTGATCCATTGTACAATCGCACTAGCGTGTCAATGCACGATCGTACTTTTACAACTGCCGTAGTCCCCCATAAGTGTATTAATTATTAAGTATAGTTTGAAGGGTCATATAGAAAGGTTCAATCCAATTGAATAGAAATAATTCCTACATTTCTATACATATTATAAACAGGAAGATAAAAAAAGAATTTTCAAATTTGAAACGATTTTTTTAAAACTACGTATCTGTTTTCGCACTTCTGGTCGAAGTATAAATTCAGATATCGTTTGGAAACAGACATGCCGACGTCAATATGATGCTATTAAAACCATGTATCGGTTTTCGTGTTTCTACTCGAAGTGTAAATTGAGATATCTTTTAAAAACGGACATTCCGATATCAACTATGAGTCGAAATGGTTGCAAAGTCGATACCCACCGTTAGCGCTACAAATTCGACAGCAAACGGCATCGAATCGACATTCATATGTTTGTTGGGAAATATTACATTTTACACCCACCTTCTCTTTTAAAACTTCTATACAACCAAATAGATTGGTGTTTGTTATTATATGTTCAATAAATAAGGTAAGGTTTCTTTGAAAGTGTCTAAAATAGAACTGTAGCTACATGATCAAATTGTATATACATCTGAAAAGTCGATTTAAAGCTAGCTATAATCCTCGATGTTTTAAATTGATTTATATTTAATAATTCCAAGTTTTGTGCACGATTAAACTCTATGTGACTGACTTTAATGAATGAAAACTTTCGCTTCTCAATACCTAGTATATGCATTATTAAATATATTCAAGACATTTCAGTTTCAAATGTTTCCATGTAGTTGATTAGCTTTTTCTCTGCTATAGCAATTTGTTATATCAACAGTGAGTGTGTTTACATAACAAACACTGTCCCTTGGATATAGAAATTGAAGCTATCTTGATTGGTGAAATAGATAAACGTGATTGTACACTTGCTTTTACCTAACTCTATTGTGATTAATTCAATTTGAAACTTATTTAAGGACTGTATATTGTGTAGTAGTTAATGTACGTCAACAAATATACAAATATTCAAAAGAAATCCAATCAAATATATGCTTTTCTCTATTTCTCGATTAACGTCACTGCATACATGAACTTTTCTACAAAATTAATAATATCGATGTTTTTAATGAGTTAATAGTATAAGAATGTATTTGCAGACAAAAACATCTATTTGGACAGAGGCTGTTAGAAAAGGTTAAATTTTTCTTTGGTTACATTTATAGTCACATTAAGGTGAAATTAATTATGAATTTAACAGAATAAGACAAGTAATAATTACAACGTGTCAGGTTTCACTAACCAAGAGCTTTCACTGTCCATATCTAAAAGAAAAGAACTTTGCCTGTAATTTTAACAGAGACTACGACATTCTGCTCTCAAGCTTAACACACTAATTTAAAGAAGCTCTCTTTTATTTTATATTAATTAATTAATACTTTTATTCTTATTCGATTCATCTGAGAAATAGCTCTAACGAATGATTTTTAAGCAATTCATTTAAATTCATATGCATTATCTGTGTTTTACTACCTAAGATATATCGAACTCCAATTATTTCAAACTACCTTTTTTAGGGGGTTTGTTTAGTTGCTACTACTGCTTTCTATGAAGTCAAGTTTAGACGACTGCAGTTGATAATTTACACTGCTACTCCCAATACAATACATACAAATCAACTTACTGATAACTTTATACAACAATCTAGTCTCATATATCCTTTCTGTCAGTTCCATCACTTTATTGATTTATCATACCACT